>CM014274.1:44729583-44778730 GCA_004135705.1 Alloteropsis semialata | reverse complement strand
CGAGGTTTTGAGGCGGGACTCCGCGAGGGCCCCTGGGCGGAGGTTGTTGCCTTGGTGGGGCCCCCAGGGAGATCTCTCCGGCAGCTGCAGTGGCTGCAGGTTCACCGGCCGCCGCCTGGGGTAGCGCGGCTTCTTCAGTGCGGCGTCGAGCTCGGCCAGCGTTTCGCTCCAGTCGGCGATCCCTGGCCAGGTCGGTTTCTCCGTCCTAGGTTCCAGAATCCTCAGAGACGAAGACCTCACACCCCAGAGGCGTGGCATAGCTTGAGTCATTGCTCGTGTCGGCCGGAGCCGGCAATAGCACACTTGTAGCAACTTGGGACTCCCCGCAGTCCGGGGACTGGGTGGGCTTGGGCGGGATCTCAGATCGGATCTGAGACATGTCTTTCTGGAGTTGGGCCGAGTAGATCGCTGAAGCGTTACGGAACCCTAACGGGAGCGATTTGCGGGGTCGGCTCAGAGCCTCCTCCGACATGGCGATGCAATCGGCGATGGTGTCTTGGACACGATCCAACCCGGCGAGGAGCTCATCTGGGGGCGGGATTCTCTGGCGAGTAGTCAGGCTCGGAGCCTGATCGTCGAGGGTGACCGCATCGAGCTACTGCTGGAGCGGAACGATGACCGATGATGAGATCGGCGAGGAAGTCAGCGTGGAGCTGGTCGATGTGGTGGCGTCGGGCGACGTGGTGGAGTCGGAGGCGGTGGCGTGGATCTCGGTGAAGAAGCTGATGCCCTCAAGATGCGTGGCGCAGCCCTTGACAGAGTCAGGGAAGATAACGGAGCGATGATCTGCCATCGAGCTAGCTGTATTACCCCGCGATTACCCCTACCTGGCGCGCCAACTGTCGGAGTTATCGTCCGGCAGTCCACCCGGGGTACCCAGATTGCTGATTTGTAGGCAAAGGGCAATCGCGAGACTAGGGAGCTTGAGGTAACACAGAGACACAGGGATTATATAGGTTCGGGCTACCCGGAGGTATAATACCCTACGTCCTGTGCTCGGGGGTCTTGTATTGCTTCTCTCGGCGAGGTTCCGGAGAACAACGACGAGTTTGTGGTTACAATGAGGGAAGGCGAATGGCGTAGAATCAGATGAATGAAGGGGTCGATCTAGGCCGCCTTATATAGGCTGACGGCCTAGGGTTTACAAGTCGTTATCTCTAATTGTATCCGGCTCTGACTAGGAAACTAATCTGAGTCGGTTGCCATGTAATCTCCGTGATGCCCGGGTAGGATCCGAGCGTATCGCCTCCTGCCTTGCGGGCTAAGTCTTCTCCGATCTTATCCATCAAGCCGAGGATCCTTGTGGGCCGGCCTAGGGTCGGCCCACATCCTTGTGAGACGTGGGCCCAGGCCGAGTACATACCCGGTCGGTAGTGGGCCCAGGGGTACCCATATCCCACAGGACCCTTACCATGATTTCATTCGATTTGATCCGGATGCCTTCCATGCATGGGTTTTGATCCGGTTGTGCATACTGTACCAGTTGAGGGATGCAGAAGTGGAAATGCATCTCTCAACTGGTACAGTCTGCACAACCGTGAGTCTGGCAGCAGCCACGAGGACTACTGCTTCAGCTTGCCAATGCTGCCAGCCATGTCCGTACACCCTCTGCCCCATCCATGGTGTCGGAGATAGAATCCCCAGTATCTGCAAGGAAGGCAGAATCCTATTAGAATTCCACTGTAATCCTACTAGGACTCATACTCTGTAATTCTACTAGGACTCCTACCTTGTAGCCGACTAGGAACCCGCCCCCTGGACTATATAAAGGAGGGCTGCGGTACCTAGACGGGCAGATTGAAATACACCAGCGCAGGGCGCAATACTATACACCCCATACAGGACGTAGGGTCCGCTGCCTTGGCGGCCCGAACCTGTCTAAATCGTGTCTTGTGTCCCGCGTTTACCTTCATGCTTCAGGTCTGGCGATCCCCCACCGAACAAATCACTACCTTGGGGACCCCCATAGTAGGCTAGACGGCATAAAAAACCGACAGCTGGCGCGCCAGGTAGGGGTGATCGTCGAGATCATTAGGCGAGCTTGAAGGACCTCACCATCATCAAGACCAATTACAAGTCGCCGACTCGGCGAAATTCTCCGCATGTACAAGCCGATGCCAAAATGATTTGGTGTTACCGTCGCATGCTGAGTACAGCAATTCGCCGAAAGTTGTCCAAGCAGCAAGATCAAGATGGAATCGAGTTCAACTACACCAGCTCAACGAGGACGTGAACAACTCGGCGACATCGAGCTAGACGTGAACAACTCGGTGTCATCGAGCTAGACTCCGACTAAAATCGGCAGTACTCGGTCTTCTCGAGTTTCCCATATGCAAAGCTGATCTGCTGCACCAGGACAGGAGCAATTTCCAAACAACAGCCGGCACACGCATCAAGATGAGCATCAAACTGCTGCGCCTGCTTATACAACAGGAAATTCAATGCATTGAATAGTGCTACACGCACACGGAGGAGTACCAGGAATCTCCAAGATCTTTGCTCAACGTACACAGAAGATGTACGCGGGCACTACTCCGCCCACGGCTACGACGACCAACTACTCGGCCGACCACTTCGACTACTCATCTCGACTAAGCAACTAGTCGGGATCAGACACTACTCCGCCAACAACTAGTCGGAATCAACTCCGACTAGTCGGCTTCATCAACAATGGCGCGCTGATTCTCCTTCTCGGACATGAATCAAGCTAAGTCGCTTATTTCTTTTGATATTATTTTTCTAACATGTTTTCTACATGTTTGGCCATGCGCCGACTTCTTCGGATATGCTCTTCGACGGGAATTACCCTTGGGGGCTACTCCGTGATCGACTACTCCTGGGGTCTGCTAAACAGACAGCCCACGTGCTTGGTACATTGAGTTCGTAGGGCGCTGCCCACGCACTTGGTACATCGAGTTCGTAGGGCGTCGCCACATGCTTGGTACACCGAATTAGGAGGCTTTGCCACGAAGTTTTGTGTACTGAGTACTGGAGGCACCGCAGTGGCTACACCTATGGATGCATTCGCCGACTACTTTGCGCGCAATCTGCGCTCTGTGTCGCAATGCTGACTACTTCGCACGCAATTCGCGCTCTCTGTCGTAATGCCGACTTCTTTACGCGTAATCCGCGCTCCCTGTTGCAAAGCCGACTACTTATTGCCTTCTCTTGGTGGTCACTAATTTCTTCGAGCAGAACACGCCTTAATTCGTGAAACCTCGGCTCTTTCTGTTACGCTTAACGTCTCTACATTCGTAAAATACACGCTGTGAGCAACGGCTAATGCAAGGACCAGGTGCTTAAATGTAATAGACTAACTACTCGGGAAAAATATGACCTAAAAAGAGTATGACACTTACATTTGTATTATGTTTATCGCTGAATAAATTTCAGTAAATTGAACATTTTTCAAATATGCTACATAATGTATGCATTTTTTTCTTTCAGGTCAAGCTCGGGAGCTGGACGCTGCAAAACTACCTGGCGTGGCTCCAATTGCTCACCTGGCGCATAAGCTCGGGGGCTGGACGCCGCAAAACAACTCGGCTGATGCTACATGTGTTGAAAAACAACTCGGCGAACACAGAAAACAACTCGGCGAACACAAAGAAGAACTCGGATGAAGTTTCAAGAACTCGGACGAGAAGTCTATTTCCTAAAACAGAATGTCGTAGGTTCAAAAAAGATTGCTGTTCAAAGACCCTTGGATTGATTATTCAACCACTCCAAGGCTCGGGGGCTGATAAGCTACACCCATCAATTGCTTTTTTCAAGACAGAAGAAGAAGATTCAAGATTTGACCCTCAGCCTGATTCTCCGATTCAACCTAAGGCTCAGAGGCTACTCCATATGGAGTGCGACTTTCGCCGCACCCCATATATCAAGATGTACATTACTGGAGGTTTTCAACGAAGGCGCAGTAGGGTGAGGAACAACTCGGCTGATGCTAAATTTGTTGGAAAACAACTCGGCAGGCGTGAAGATTTTGAGCACACCATACCCTCATGGCAGCCTTAATTAACTTTGAAGATTCAGCCAGCGAAGTACTCAAGAGCACCAAAACTACTCGGCGAGGATCTGAAAAGTACTCGGAGACTGCTACATACGGCTATGAAGCGCTCGGGGGCTTGTCGGAGATAGAATCCCCAGTATCTGCAAGGAAGGCAGAATCCTATTAGAATTCCACTGTAATCCTACTAGGACTCATACTCTGTAATTCTACTAGGACTCCTACCTTGTAGCCGACTAGGAACCCGCCCCCTAGACTATATAAAGGAGGGCTGCGGTACCTAGACGGGCAGATTGAAATACACCAGCGCAGGGCGCAATACTATACACCCCATACAGGACGTAGGGTCCGCTGCCTTGGCGGCCCGAACCTGTCTAAATCGTGTCTTGTGTCCCGCGTTTACCTTCATGCTTCAGGTCTGGCGATCCCCCACCGAACAAATCACTACCTTAGGGACCCCCCATAGTAGGTTAGACGGCATAAAAAACCGACACATGGATCTCGCAATTGCCCCCGGTGAGTTGTTCTTTTCATGATTTTTGACGCAATTGCAAATGCAAGGCTGCAAAGTTCTATTACATCCATATTTGACTACGTATTGTACTAATAGTGACAGTCACATGCCTTCCTATCCGCACATAGTCTAATTTATTTATACTTACTTTGCCTTCAATTTATACGATGCACAACAACGACCTCTAAACTAATTGTTGCCAACATGTTGTTTCAGCCATCTTCGTAGATTGCATTCACTACCGAGAATCTTCTTAGTTGTTTGGTCAGCGACACAATAAAAAGGAAAAGTTGCAAAGACTTAGATGGTATTTTCCTTCATTTCATCTGTTATGTAAAAGAACTTTCCCAAGTGCCTTATTTATTTTAATTTTTTTTCCAAGTTTTGGGTTCAGGTCATCACGACTGAGCAGGATGCAAGTTAAGAAGTCAGCGATGGACTAAAATGGATTCAGAACCTGGTGCCAAGACAAAGGAACCAATGATTCCATAACTGTAGATGGCTACTTCTACAACATTCTTCTCCAGACTGGTTCAATTTTGATCAAACTCGCTATGTATACCATCTATAGTATGGGTTTGTGCTATGGAGTAAGGATTTCTTACGAGGCACATCTTTGGCAATGGGCTAGCAGCTAATTCCAGCATTTTCAGTGCAACGAGCCACCAAATTTCAGCATTTTCAGTGAAATGGCCTTATGGCTTCTTGCCATGTTATGTGATCTGTCATACGGCGCCTATAGTTTATTGAGTTGAAGCTTGGTTTTGTTTGATGGTGTTTACACGGTTTTAGGCTGCATACTCCTTTGTAATCTACTGAAAACAAATTCACATATGCAATCCTTATCATTTTCATTGATATTTTGTTGCATCGAATATCTACACATCCATCTTATTTGAGATTTGAACTACATTGAATTGATGTGCTAAAACTAAAGTGCATTCAAATTAATTTTGCAGCGAAGAGGAGCACGAAGGTAGTTCCAGCAAATATCCTTTCTCTGCACACATCTTATTAACATCTGTATATATCTGGACAGGTACCTGGACATCATGTCGGTTTCTTTTATTCTTGCTTATTTAGCTAACATATATGTAGTCATATCTTTACTTCATGTGTTTTTCCTATTCTTCTGCTACATATATTACTAAACAACCGTTGGTATCATTATTATCAACCCTCTGCCTCTTAAATGTTGCTTTCCTTAAAGTGTTATTCCATTTGCAGTTTTTAACGCATCCTTATAGTGTTATCAGAGTTCATCACGGGTCCACTTAAGGTCATCTGTACAGATTATTCCGCATATAAGATCGAGCTCTTTATAGATTTGCTATATGCTCAGTTAATTGCCCGGCACGTCACTTCAATTAAATAAAAATGTAATCTAATTTTTGGCAAGCGGGTCAGTATACTGTCTAATTTGTACTGTTGTATCCATTCAGTTTTAATATAATGAATATTTGTAATTGTTTCGACATTATGGTTGCCGAGCACACCATTTCAAAACAATTGTCAGTTCGTCTATAACTTTACATGCCATATTGCTATGATGATATTTAAGTTTTAAACACTTACAAACACTGGTAGCAAGTTTTCCAATCCAATAACCCATGATGACAATATTTAAGAAACAACGAATACTCCTGCGCATGTGAAGTGGAGCGGCACACATTAGCGTGTGTAGCAACGACAGGCGCGGCGAAGCGCGCTACCCCTTCCTAGTTGTATAACTTTGGATATTATCTACATATCTTCGTGGCTACTGCCGACTACCTCAGATGTGTTCTTGACTGCTTATATAGCTCTGCGCTTGCAGTCGGAACTACACCCCATGGGTGCCACACACTCTTTGTTTTTGCCCAACACATGTTGTTGTATGCTCACTTTTTCACATAGCCCTGCTTCTTTGCGCTTACATTCATGTCTTGTATGTTTTCTCTTAACGGCTGCTAAAGTACTTGGGTAGCACATGCTCTAATCCGTGAAACCTCGATTCTACGTGCTGTCTACATCTAAGTCTTCCTGCCGAGCAATGTAGCATGTGATAAGCCATCCTCTCCGTGAGCAGTGGTTAGCAGAGTTAGGTACTTAAACGTAACAGGCTAACTACTCGGGAAAATTACATGGCTTAATAAGAGCAAGACATACAAGCATTTATGTTTATACCTGATGTTTACACATACTTCGTACCACTTTTGTCATCATGCCATAGTGTTTGCTACAACATATACTACCTATCTTTTATGTTTTTATTGTAGGATCCAGTCTGAACTCTGAGCTAGTTTCCTGTCCTGGGGGGCTGGACAGACCAGGCATTGCCGCCAACCAAGTGCTCCCGCCGGTCAGGGCTGGCGCCATGCTTCAGGAGGATCGTTCGTGGAGTACTCCTTAGTACTTGGGCTGGCACCAAGTTTCAGGAGGATCGCTATCCGAGTACTCCTTAGTACTCGGGCTGGCGCCACACTTCAGGAGGATCACTAGCCGAGTTCACCTTAGTACTCGGGCTGGCACCACGATTCAAGAGAATCGCTAGAGAAGTACTTTTTGGACTCAGGCTGGCATTACATTTCACCAAGATCGCTAGCAGAGTACTTTTTTGTGCCTTGGTTAGTGCTAAGCTTCACCACTCTGGCGGGTCTCCGTGACTCGGCCAGCCCCACGCTCGGGGACTGGGCTCTACGACTCCAGTCGGCGGGTCTCCGTGATCAGCCAGCCCCCACGCTTGGGGACTGGGCTCCACGACTCCGGTCGGCGGGTCTCCTTGACTCGGCCAGTCCTCACGCTCAGGGACTGGGCTCTACGGCTCCGGTTGGCGGGTCTCCATGACAGTCGGCCTGGGCCCACATCTGATAGTGATGTGGGCCGACCCCAGGGCCGGCCCATGAGGATTTTTGAACTTGGTGGAAAAGACTGGTGATGACTTAGCCCGCAAGGCATGCGGCGTGATACTCGGATCCTGCCCGGAGATCACGGAGATTATGTTGCATTCGGCTCAGATTAGTTTCCTTGTTGTAGCCAAATAGGATTAGAGATGACCGACTTGTAAACCCTAGGCCATCAGCCTATATATGGCCGCCGAGGTCGACCCCCCGAGTGACACCCAATCCAACACTTCCACCCTGTAACCTCTCAAACTTGCCATTGTTCTCCGGAGCTTTGTCGAGCAGACCAATCCCAGACCACCGAGCACAGAACGTAGGGTATTATACCTCCGGGTAGCCTGAACCTGTATAAACCTTGCATCTCCTGCGTTACCTCGAGCTCTCCAGCTCTACTGATGCGGGGGCTTGCCCGATCTTCTCAGTAGGATCGAGGGGGGGATAACTTGACCCGTGCAACCTGATGAACCGATGGCACCAACAGCTGCTCGAACAGCCACCTGTGACAAATGATTTCGCCCAACCACACGATTTGGTCGATGTCTACCTGAACCACAAGGTAGAGACACAAGATCTTGCAAATCACAAGGAAACACAAGAACTAGTGGAAGAGAAAACTCCCAATCCTTAAGGGGGCAGCTATGGCACAACCCTAAGGACAAGAGCACTTGGCTTCTCTATTTTTTCTGAGTTCAATTCATGGTTAGGGTTTCCCACAGCAGTACTAGGGTTATTTATACTAGGAACATCCCTCCTAGATGGGCTGGAGGCCTTGCACACAGGCCCAATACGAAAGACTAGTGTCTGGAACAAAATATGACTTGTTCAGTTCGGACTTGGCAGAACTGCACACCCAAAACAGTCTTCACTAAATCTGGTCAAACTCATAATTGGAAATCCCAAAGTACTCGGAACTTGATGGTGTTATAAAGTAGACTTGACAAGCTTTCCATCGAGTGCTTGATAGCCTTCATAGCCTTCGGGAGTCAAGAGAAATAGTACTTGGATGAAGATCCAAAGTACTCGGACGGGTATCCAAAGTACTCAGACAAGTTCCATCTTCATTATCCAAAGTACTCGGGTGGGTATCCAAAGTACTCGGACAAGTCCCATCTTCATGAGTGAACCTGAGTAACAGTAGAATACACGATTTAGGCAGCATCACATTCTCATTAATATCAAAGTGTAACTCAGAGAGGAAAGCATGCACCTCTTGTTGAAGTTGTTTTGCTCGGCTACGGGTAATTGGTCCTTCAAACACTTGCGCTGTTGGAGCACTTGCTGGGATGTCCTCATCATCCTCCCCTTCTTCAAAAAGAGTCGACCTCGACTCTGATTGTTCATGGAATGGAGACAAATCGGCTACATTGAATGTGTTGCTTGCTGCATATTCATTTCCTGGAAGCTCAATCTTGTAGGCACTGTCATTGATCCTTTCAAGAACCTTGAATGGGCCATCCCCTCGAGGCAGCAATTTAGATCTTCGTTTCTCAGGAAATCTGTCCTTCCGGAGATGCACCCAAACTAAATCACCAGGCTCAAAGATCATCTTCTTGCGATTCTTGTTTGCTTTTGCAGCAAAGTGTTTAGACTTCTTCTCAATCTCTTGCTTTGTCTTCATGTGGATTTTCTTCACATATTCAGCTCTTGTGGAGGCTTCCATATTTGCACGCTCTTGAAGTGAAAGTGGCAGCAAATCAAGTGGGGTAATTGGTTTGAAACCATACACAACTTCAAAAGGGCACATCTGTGTTGTGGAGTGGACTGCTCTATTATATGCAAACTCCACATGTGGTAAGCAATCTTCCCACTCCCGTAAATTCTTCTTGATCATTGTACGCAGTAGCATAGAAAGTGTGCGGTTCACGACCTCTGTTTGTCCATCAGTTTGTGGGTGACAAGTTGTTGAAAACAACAACTTCGTTCCAAGCTTGGCCCACAAAGTCTTCCAAAAATAGCTCATGAACTTCACATCATGGTCTGAAACAATGGTCTTTGGCACGCCATGGAGCCTCACAACTTCCCAAAAAAACAAGTCAGCTACATGCGACGCATCGTCGCTTTTGTGGCAAGGAATAAAATGTGCCATTTTTGAGAATCTATCAACAACAACAAAAACTGAATCCCTCCCCTTCTTAGTTCTTGGTAACCCCAAAACAAAATCCATGCTAATGTCTTCCCAAGGTGCATTTGGGACAGGGAGTGGGGTGTACAAACCGTGGGGGTTCAGTTTTGATTTGGCCTTATGACAAGTGGTACATCACTGCACCAACCTCTCCACATCACGTCTCATTTTTGGCCAATAGAAGTGATCACTTAGCAGCAAGTAGGTCTTTTCTCTCCCAAAGGGACCCATCAATCCTCCCATGTGCGATTCCTGCAATAAGAGCAAACGAATGGACGACTCTGGAACACACAACTTGTTAGCTCAAAACAAGAAACCATCATGCACATGGTACTTGTCCCATCCTTTTCCTTCTTGACACTTCATGTATGGCTCTGCAAAATCATGGTCAGCAGCATATAATTCCTTCATGTTCTCTAACCCTGGAACCTTGACCTCCAGTTGATTCAGCAAAACACTCTTGACCTCCAGTTGATTCAGCAAAACACTCTTTCTAGACAAAGCATCAGCAACAACATTTTCTTTTGCCATTTTGTACTTCATAATGTAAGGAAAAGACTCAATGAATTCAACCCACTTGGCATGCCTACGGTTCAGTTTTGCTTGGCCTTTCAAGTATTTTAATGCCTCATGATCAGAATGAATGATAAATTCTTTAGGCCAAAGATAATGTTGCCAAGTTTCAAGCACACAAACAAGGGCATACAACTCCTTATCATAAACAGGATAATTCAGTTGAGCACCACCAAGTTTCTCACTAAAGTATGCTATGGGTTTTCCTTCTTGCATCAAGACACCTCCTATGCCTATCCCACTAGCATCACATTCTATCTCAAAAGATTTATTAAAATCAGGCAAAATAAGTAATGGGGCAGAAGTTTAACAATTCTTTAACTCTTGGAAAGCTACTTCTTGTGACTTACCCCACACAAATTCAACACCCTTCTTGGTTAACTCATTCAATGGGGCTGCAATGGTGCTGAAATTCTTCACAAAGCGACGATAGAAACCAGCAAGGCCATGGAAGCTTCTCACTTGGCTCACATTGACAGGGGTAGGCCAATTCTTGATGGCCTCAACCTTGGATTCATCCACCTCTACTCCCTGTCCAGAAACAACAAAGCCTAAAAACACAACCTTGTCTGTGCAAAAGGTGCACTTTTCTAGGTTAGCAAACAATTTCTCAGTTCTAGGCACCTCCAAAACCATTTGGATATGTTTAACATGTTCTTCCATGGTGTGGCTGTATATCAGAATGTCATCAAAATAAACCACAACAAATTTTCCAATGAAAGCCCTCAAAACATGATTCATCAAGCGCATAAAAGTACTGGGTGCATTAGTTAAACCAAAAGGCATCACTAACCACTCATACAAACCAAATTTTGTTTTAAAGGCTGTTTTTCATTCATCTCCTTCTTTCATTCTAATCTGATGGTATCCACTACGCAGGTCAATTTTAGAGAAAATAATAGCACCACTAAGTTCATCGAGCATGTCATCAAGCCAAGGGATGGGATGACGATATCAGATAGTGATGTTGTTAATAGCCCTACAATCAACACACATTCTCCAAGTTCCATCTTTCTTTGGAACAAGAATAACAGGGACAGCGCAAGGACTAAGGCTTTCACACACATACCCTTTGTCGAGTAGTTCTTGCACTTGTCGTTGAATTTCCTTTGTCTCTTCCGGATTGATGCGGTATGGTGGCCAGTTTGGAAGTGAAGCTTCCGGAATGAGGTCGATTTGATGTTCAATCCCACGAAGTGGAGGTAGACCAGCGGGTATCTCCTCCGAAAAAACATCATTGAAAGCCTGCAGCACATTAGAAACAACACTAGGAAGAGAGGTCATGTTGTTAGTAGAAAGAATTGCATCTTTGTACAACAGCACAAAATGCATCATGTGGGGGTTGTCTCTCATTTCTCTCATTTCTGATTTTGTGGCTATCATAACCCTCCCTTTCCCCTCAAGCTCTCTAGTTTTACCACTCATATTGGACTTGTGGCGCTCACTCACCGAATTGTGGACAGCACTAGAGTTTTTCTTCTCTCTTTCACTCTCATTTTCTTTTGCATGTTAGCTGCTATGATTTGAGTGGGAGTCATGGGCAGCAGCTTAACACCTTTCCCTTGCCACTTAAATGCATATGTGTTGCCGTAGCCATCATGTATAGCACGCCTATCAAACTGCCACGGCCTCCCCAATAGCAAGTGACAAACCGTCATAGGCACAACATCACACTCAACAGTGTCAGTGTAGTCATGTATGCTAAAAGTAACTTTCACCATATATTGCACCTTGACATCTCCACAATCGCTGAACCATTGCACATGATAAGGGTGCGTGGATGCTTGATCATGGTCAGCCCCAATTTCTCACACATTTCTTTGCTAGCAAGGTTGTGGCAGCTACCACCATCAATTATGAACTTGACCAACTTGCCATTTACTTTAGCTTGGGACTGGAATAAGTTGAATCTTTGCGCTTTTTCTTCATCCTTGAGCTGGACACTTAATGCCTTTGTGACAACAATGGTATTGCCGGCCTCAAAAGGATAGGCCTCGTAGTCAACACCTTCATCTTCTTGTGCATCATCAAACCTTTCATTTTTAGCAAGGAGTTCACACTCATCTTCACTAGCCGATTCATATTCTCCACCCTCCGTAACAATCACAACTCGATTGTTAGGACAATCCTTGATGACATGGCCTCGGCCCAAGCACTTAAAACATTGAATTCCACTACTCCTAGAGGTGGAACCCATTGTAGCATTGGTCTTTGATGGTGTTGACCTAGCAGATTTCTCCACACTTGATGGCAAGTTTGAATTTTCAGCGGCTGTGGAACGGGCATTAGTGTTGGAGCTTGAACCAGATGAAAATATGCCACGCCCCAAATCAAACCTTGCTGTTTTTGGAGCACTTGATGATGCTCTTGAGCTGAAAGTTGAATGCTTCGTTGGTTTAGCATCATCATGCAATTGCCTCTCAGCCTTTTGTGCAATGTGCACTAGCTCCACTACATTATTGTAGGTCTGAAATTCCACAACACATTTGATTGGCTTGTTCAGACCGGAGAGAAAGCGTGCCATGGACTGCTCTTCATCCTCATGCACAACAGCTCTAATCAAGGCTTGCTCCATTTCTTTGTAATATTCTTCTACAGATTTGCTTCCTTGCTTCAAATTTTGTAGCTTGTCAAAGAGGTCACGTTTATAATGTTTTGGAACAAAACGTGCTCACATTTCCCTCTTCATTTCAGCCCATGTTGCCACTGGATATTCGCCACTCTCCTCTCTTTGATTATGAATTTGTTACCACCAAATGAGAGCATATCCATCAAAGTCAAGTGCAGCCATATGTGCCTTCTTTTCCTCTGAATAATTATGCACACGAAATATCTTCTCAACCTTCAACTCCCATGTGAGATATGCATCAGGGTCAGATGTACCTTCAAACTTGGGCATGCTGAATTTAAGCTTCCCAAACTTCTCTTCATTGGGCTGATCATTGTTGACATTGCGATGGCGTTGGAATTGGTCATTGTGATGTAGTCTGAAAGTATATGGATCTGTTGTCTCATTGGCAGCACCATCTGCACGCCCACGACCTCTTCCTCGGCCAAGAGCATCACCACCTCTTCCTCCTCCATGCCCTCTCCCATGGGCATTCCTTCTTCCTTGCTCTTCCCGTTGCAACCGAGCTGCATACTCCTCATCGGTTTCATCCAATTCTTCTTCATGAGAACTTGCAGCGCCTTGGTCCTTCAATGCCTTCACAACTTCAGCAACCACTTTTGCTTGGACTGCACCCATGTTCTCATTGAGTTGGGTACGGAAGTCATGCATTAGCTTTTGCAGTTGCTCTTGTGTGACATAGCTTGGTTGTTGAGCATCATCTTCACCTTCCATGGTTAGTGCAAGAAAATAGACCAATTCAAGTTATGTGGCTTTGTGGAAACACTCAACCTCACCTTCTCTTACCACCGAAGTTCTTATGTGTCCTTGCTGAATTGCGAGCTACACTCACCTTGGTGGTAGTAGACACGATAAAAGTGATAGATCAAGCGAAATTAAAGTCACAGTGCATCCTACACTTAGGCTTATTTGTGGAGCTTGGAAGGATATTTATGTGGTGGTAGTGGTACAATCTGAAACTTCAAGCTATTGTAAAGTTAAGTAAAAATCCAACCAAGAACAGTGTCTAGTTGCTGAACTGAAGACAAAGAAGATTGATGAATGTGTTAAGCAACTCACACACAAGGATAAGAGACTTGTTGCAGTGAAAAGGATTGAGCCAAAGTGAAAAATGTAAGTCAAGAACTAAGCTCAATGCTGCACAAGTTAAGATGATATGCTAGACAATTGCTCCAAGATAACAGGGTTGCAAGTTTAATACTATCAGTTAGACCCAACAACCAATGTGGTGATCTCAGCACTTGTTCTTTCTTTCTTTTTTTTGTTTGCTTCTTTTTTTTATCTACTGAGATCAGCACACCAAGTTGTCCACAAAGTATTGCTATTGCTCAGATTAAGCAAAGTACATAGCCCATGAGCAGCAAGTAACTAGTCTCTTTGAAACAGGGACAAACTCTGCAACAAAACACGCTGAACCTTCACGGATCTAAAACTGCACGAAGGTGACTGATTCACTTAAATAGATCTGAAGATAAAAGATGTGTCTTCAAATAAGCTTTCCAACGAGTACAAGTGCACTCAAAATGGATTTTAGATGTAAAAGTTATGCTTGTTTTGGCGTACTGTGCTCAAACTTCAGATCTGGGCATGAAATTGATTTTGGGATGACTTCAACCAGAACAAAAACACACGGACAGAAGAGGGAAACAAATATGGACGCGGAAATAAGGGGAAAACACAAATCAAAGGCGGAAACAGAGGGGAAACACAAGGATTTAGCAACCAAACTCGATCTATTGGACTAGAACTTAACCAAACTCACTGAAATTTCAGATCGGGTTATGGGTAGTGGAAATTTTTGGTATTTTTGATTTAAAACCGTAAAACAAAGGGGTAAAGATCCTACCAAGTAAACCGTAGCTCTGAATACCAAGATGATGCGGGGGCTTGCCCGATCTTCTCAGTAGGATCGAGGGGGATAACTTGACCCGTGCAACCTGACGAACCGATGGCACCAACAGCTGCTCGAACAGCCACCTGTGACAAATGATTTTGCCCAACCATACGATTTGGTCGATGTCTACCTGAACCACAAGGTAGAGACACAAGATCTTGCAAATCACAAGGAAACACAAGAACTAGTGGAAGAGAAAACTCCCAATCCTTAAGGGGGCAGCTATGGCACAACCCTAAGGACAAGAGCACTTGGCTTCTCTATTTTTCTGAGTTCAATTCATGGTTAGGGTTTCCCACAGCAGTACTAGGGTTATTTATACTAGGAACATCCCTCCTAGATGGGCTGGAGGCCTTGCACACAGGCCCAATACGAAAGACTAGTGTCTGGAACAAAATATGACTTGTTCAGTTCGGACTTGGCAGAACTGCACACCCAAAACAGTCTTCACTAAATCTGGTCAAACTCATAATTGGAAATCCCAAAGTACTCGGAACTTGATGGTGTTATAAAGTAGACTTGACAAGCTTTCCATCGAGTGCTTGATAGCCTTCATAGCCTTCGGGAGTCAAGAGAAATAGTACTCGGACGAAGATCCAAAGTACTCGGACGGGTATCCAAAGTACTCGGACAAGTTCCATCTTCATTATCCAAAGTACTCGGGTGGGTATCCAAAGTACTCGGACAAGTCCCATCTTCATGAGTGAACCTGAGTAACAGTAGAATACATGATTTAGGCAGCATCACATTCTCATTAATATCAAAGTGTAACTCAGAGAGGAAAGCATGCACCTCTTGTTGAAGTTGTTTTGCTCGGCTACGGGTAATTGGTCCTTCAAACACTTGCGCTGTTGGAGCACTTGCTGAGATGTCCTCATCATCTATGATCGCCTTTGCCTACAAATCAACCATTTGGGTACCCCCTTGTGGACTGTCGGTCCGTAGGTCTGACAAAAGGAGGTGAGAAGCACGAGCTAGGAAGCTAGAGCGAAAAGATCCAAAGGACGAGAGTGAGAGTTCATTGTCTAATCCAAATTCAACTCCACTGGCAAGTCCAAGAGGCGAGTCACCTCCACCAAAGATGGGAGAGCGGGAGCGCACGATTAGAAAGCTATGCATCCCGAACTTTAATGATCTACCAATCCAAGACCTCGAGAGTGTCGGAAGGCTGTTTGAGATCAAGATTTCAACCATCTATATGGTGCAAAGCTCTCCCTTCACCGATAAAGAAGATGCCAACCTTCACCTTCAAGCATTCATTCAACTTTGCCGTACTTTCCACATGGAAGGGGTAAATCAAAATCACATAAGGGCGAGGCTTTTTCGTTTACATTGCTTGGAAAAGCATTGTAATGGTTTCATTCTCTACTGGCCAACATGGTGCAAAATTGGGAATCCTTGATGGGAGCTTTTATGGCAGAGTATTATTGGCTAGGCAAGATGTGCATTTTGCGCAACAAGATTATTACCTTCATGCAATACCCGACGAAGAAGATTGCGAAGCTTATGAGCACTTCAACGACTACGTCTGAGTTGTCCCACAAGTTTCCAAGGGGTGACTTAGTCCAGAAGTTTTATCAAGGGCTCACCGTGGCATCAAGGGCGATCATTGACGCATCAATCGGGGGATCATCATAGACCTCACCCCGACCGAAGCTTTCAAGTTATTCAAGAAGGCGGTAGATAATGACACGTGGGCATCATCGGAATGCTTACTTCCGGTGCAGTCCGTGGGAAGTGCAAGAAGCATTTTGCAGGTTGAGCATAAAGAACTCTTAGAAGGGAAGATCGACTCTCTCATGAGAAGGTTGGAGAGGATAGAGGGAGAAAAGAAAGAAGGCCATACTATTGATTTGAAGGCAGCGGAAGCAAGGTCCACATGTGAGCAGTGTGGTGAGTACGGCCATATCCTAAAGAATTGTCTGGAGGAAGCAAAGATGCTTGAATACATGAAGAAGGGAGAGTGGTTTCCACAGTCCAACTTTAGCTACGGGCAAGGTAGACCTTAATTTAATGCAAGCTCATCCATTCAAAACTCGGTTCTTCTTCATATACAACTGAAGGAGTTTATGGAGCAGCAAGGCAAGATTAACAAGGACACCATCACCAAATTCAAGGCTATGGATAAAATATTGGAGAACACTGATGGCAAGGTGACGAAGGTCGGAAGCTCTAAACATCAAGTGCTCAACATGATGAAAATGCTAGAGACGCAAGTGACCCGGCTAGCCGATGCCTATCCGGTAACGAAAGAAAATTGCCAGGGCAACCCCAAGGTCCATAAATGGCAAAGGCCATCAAACTCACTCAGGAAAGGAGACCGTCGGATACCCAGCCGGAGCAAGGAAGCACAAACCAAGTGTTGAAGTGGATATGAAAACTAAAGAGAAGGCACCTACTTCCGCACCAAAGATTGTCACCAAAGAGCTAGGGTTTGAAGTGGTTGATCAAGACACGAAGATTCTACATGTAAAGCCACGTTACCGCCATGGTAAAGCTGACGAGTGCTTTGAAGAATTTGTTGAAGTGGTGCGCAGGTTGAATATCAATATGCCGCTATTAGATGCTCTACAAGTTTCAACATACTCTCGCTACTTCAAAAATATACTTGCGAATAAGCGTGAGTTGCCGCCGTCAAGCGTGGACCACATCAAGATGACCGAGGAGTGCAGCGCAGCCATCACCGACGTAGTCCCAGAGAAGAAAAGGGACCTAGGATGTCCGACCATCCTGTGTTCCATTGGTACACTCATGTTCGAAAGAGCATTGCATGACCTTGGTGCAAATGTGAGTTTCATGCCGAAGGCCATATTCAAGAAGCTGAACCCACTGAAATGTGCCTTGAGTTAGCAGACACCTCTGTTCGCTATCCCATGGGCATCGCCGAAGATGTACGCATGAAGATTGTTGCCGTCTGTTAAGTCTTTAATTTTATATGTCGCCAACATGACAGAATATAATAAATTAGCCATAATCTCTAGTATTTATTTCAAATAATGTCATTCCACATGTACATGTAGTCTATTTGTATGCAGGGCTTTTACAGGAAAAGGAGGACATAAACGGGTTTCCTGGGCCGTCGCCCGACCTGGCCAGGTCGGTCGACCCAGGCCCAAGCCCATTTTCCATCATCCTTGGCTCAATAGAGAAAGCACAATTTGGTATCCCACGAGCCGTTGATCTAGCACAGGATGAATCCAAGGGTGGATATCACAAGATGAAGAGATGGCATGGATTGATGGGCGCACACCCAAATCAAGAGTTACTCAACGAAGATGTACCCATCTACACCAGCTACCAGGGCTCACAGACCAGTCACCTTGAGGAAGATCAGGATGAGGCGAGCCAGGACCAGGTCGGCCGACCTAGCCACATCGGCTGACCCGGTCTAGCAGTCGTTGTGCCCCATCCTTCTCCCATGCATCTGCACCGCCTCTAGGACAACATCTGCACCGTGCATATCTTCAGTCGGTGGATCCTAGGGTCGTGCGAAGTGCCCAGATCGGCCGACCTTGGGGTGGGCCCACTCGGCCTCAACTGCCTTCTACCGGTTCTGCACCGTCTTCAAGTGCTATAAATAGGTGCTAGCGCCCTCAGTTCAGTACACACCAGAAGAAAGAGCTCTTGTTGTATAAGTGTTAGGCTTAGTCTAGTAGTAGAGTTTTTGAAGGGTTTCTGGTGAAGTCTCGGTAAGCTTAAGTTTTAGTCTTGTACTACTTTTCTTTTCTTACTTGTAAGACTTTGAACTTCAATGGAAATACCTTCTCTCTCATGTTATATGCCTCAGCTTTGCCTTATTTGTTTAGTATATAAGTTATATGTCTTGCACCTTAGTTCAGCTGACGCATGTTATGGCATTGACCCAATATGCTGAAAGGTTGCTCTGTTTATGCGTATGATAAATAGAGTTGTATTTCATATTGCAAGCATGGTGTTTGGAATGTGGAATATCATTGGGGGTATTGCTACCCCATGGACTAGTAGAGGTAGGCGGCAGGTGGTGACAACCCTGTCTGTCCTTTGTAATCCTCCATGTTCAGAAGATAATATTAGGCCTTTATGATAAGACGTCTAGTTGTCGTCCCTTCATGAGGGAACCCTCCGGATACCTCGATATGCCCTCTAACATGTATCCTTTTACTAAGCTTGTACAATGTATATTATTGTATGCTCAAGACCCATGAGTGAGAAGTGAATTGAATCCCTTATTCCCTTCTAAGTTCTTCATGCAAGCTAAGTCTTATATATTCTGAGCAATGAATCTTCTGTGTGTCACACTACCCCTTTTTATCAATGTTTACCCCTTTTCAGACTTTGGTATTTTAATAGTGTTATGATTAAGTACAATGGATAGCTACTCTTTTCAACCACCAACTTCCCTATGGATTCGATACCCTGAATACTTCCGGGTGAAAGCTACAACGGTATCTGTGCGCTTGTGGATGTATCTGTGATCATAAGAAATACCAACAAAGATCGGAGATCACCTTGTCCTTGTTGACTGTTGACGGCTGTTAAGCACCAACAATAGCTGTCAATATACTCGAATAAAGTGATGGATTGGTAAGCTCACATGCATATTTCCCTTCGAATAATGTAGTTCCACATGTCCTTGGAGAATATTTGGTTGTAGGTGATTTGCTATAGAAATAAAGGAGAATCCACCCTCATGGATCCAAATGACAACATCCCGACGAATCAGAAGCCGCCACACGTGCATCACATGGATTGAAGGGCCCACAACAGACCCAAATTGCCTCAATCCACCGTGGACACGTGCAACTACCCTTTGAGACCCACTTGACAGTCACGTGGAGAAAGCACAATAGGAGGGGGGCCACCGGGGGTTCGGCCGAACCCTTGGATCGGCCGAACTGCCTTAGTGGCGCCCCATCCTGGCCTTCCACGTGGTGCTCTCTCGTGCTCTCCTGAAGGTCGGTTCAAGGTGGATACTGGAATATTCCCTCGGAGATGCTGCCTCTTGAGGCCTATAAATATGAGTGGAGGGGCTCCAAATGAGGGCAATCACTCTCTTCCTTTAGGCTCTAGGCTTAGTGGAGTTAGGCTAGAGTAGCTCTATTTAGGTTCCAGGTCTCCTTGGAGCTAAGGGTATGGCTCTTGTATCTTCTAGTTCTAGGATGACTTTATTCTACTTCAGTAATATATATTCTTCATATATTGTTTGTCTTTGTCATGATATGAATGAGTTGTGCTTGTGTTCTTGCTATCATAAGTTGCTAGGCTTATATGCTCATGAGTTAGTCATATACTCTTGCTTTGGTAGTATAGACTTGAGTGCTCTCATACATGTTAGACTTTGCTCTAGTTCAACTAGAGTATGGTTTCTTATGCATAATAGTCTCCATGATCTATGCCACGCCATTGGTCCATCGGCCATTCTTATGGTGGCGTTGATCATAGTCTTATTAGCTCGAGATGGTAAGTGTGTTGTGAACAATGCTAGCTTGGTGCTCGGGTTGGAATCATCGACTGGATATGAGTGTAACCCACGGTTTGGTTGGGGTAGGCCGCAGGTGGTGACAATCCTATTGGACCCTCTGAAATCCCCCACGTTCAGGTATTGCTGTAGGAGTTCGTAAATGAGTAGTCACTTCGCCATGCGTAAGTGGCGTGGGAGGCTATCTCCCCATGTGCCTGGGTGCATAGGCTTAGACTGTATATGTGTATGAATGCTATGCTTTATCTTGATCAGTGCAATATATAGGAAGTACATTAGAACATAGATGCTATCTCTTAGTCCTTCTCCCTAGCCTAGTTAGTCTTGAGATGATCGCATGTGTGTCGCACTACCATCATATCTTATTATCTGACCCCTGTCATTGGTATATGATTCTGTCTATGCTATTGCTATATTCATGATTGCAACAGTATTCTTAAACCAACCAAAGTGGGAAATACGATACCCTTGGGAATAATCATGAGTGAAGTGCTACAGCGGTATATCTGTGTGCTTGCAGATTCATTCGCATTTGTTAGAATACCATAAGGCATATCCTAGCGCTATTGCTGGAACTAAACATTCTAGTGGCGACATTAAGAAATGCCAACAAGCATTTTTGGCGCCGTTACCGGGGAAGGCACTGGTTAAAAGAATCACTTTGCACATGTCTATATGCATAGATGGTAAGTCTTTACTCAGGCAGGCTAATGTTAGTATGTCTTCTCTATGTTTGATTGTCGAAGACAGGTAGCAGTCGGTTTTTTATACTGCTAGGCTACTATAGGGGGTCCCAGAGTAGTCGAGTTTTCGCAAGGGCCTCACCGGAACCAGAAGCACGATGGTGAACACGAGACGATTTAGATAGGTTCAGGCCGCCTCGAGAGAGAGCATAATACCCTATGTCCTGTATGGTGGATCGCTTCGTATTGATAGTTATGATTTTACAAGGGCTCCCTGCCTCACCTTATATACTCATGAGACAGGGTCTACAAGGCCAATAATACAGATTTCTAGTCGGATACTATACACAGAGTCCTAACATGAGCAGGCCGGGTTGTTTCCTAGTAGGCGACTAGTTTCCTTAACCTGCACGTCTCTTCCTTATATCTGTCAGAGTTGGCGGCCCAATCTCCTCATGGGCCTACAGCCCATAAGGACTCCCATGGATCTTGGTCCGTCAAGCCCCCAAGCGTCTTCATGTCTTCACGACTGCCGAGTTGTTTCTCAACAGATTGAGCATCAGGCGAGTTGTTTCCTCGTCATCTTGCTCCTTCGTTGAAAAACCTTCAGAAGTGAACATGATGTACTCCTTGCCGACTACTTTTGCAATTAGCCCCCGGGCTTTGATCTTTAAATCAAAGATGATGTAAAAACTTTCCCATTTAATATAATGGTGTCCAGCTTTTGAAAAAAATGGACCCATTATGGGTCAGCCCCTGAGCCTAGAAATGTTTTCAAGGATTAAAAATAATTCTAGGGTCTTAAATGAAAAAACTTTCCAAAAGAAATATACTATTTCCCCCGAGCCCCCAAGCTTAAAGTTAATGACAGTAAGCTTGAAGACTTTTAAAGAAATAAATATATTCTTTGATTCGGAAAAATCTCATCCTAATAAGCATCATCCCCCGAGCATGGTAACGTCTCAATAAATGACTTAGCCTTTCAGGAAAAAACCGCACAAATATGCATCTGGTAAAAACCGCGAATACATATCTTTTGGCGTATTGGTGAAAACGACTTTCGTGAAATATGCTTAGGGTTACCGCTCCGCTATAAAAATGAAGGAGAACCGCTGCGTGTTCACATCTACTCCAGCTGCCACTCCAAAATCTGCAATCCTCCGTACTTGCGTGCACCCTTCAATCCACTCAAGCCTCGCCTAAGAATCTCCTCCGCTAGAAGAACCCAGCTAGCAAGATGGGCAAGAAACCAGCACCGAGCAAACCCGCAGCGAGCAAGCCCGCAGCGAGCAAGAATGCATCCAAGATTCCAATCACCGTGATGCCTGTGTTCAAGACAGTCCCCGCCCTTGCTATAGTCTAGAAGCCATCAAAGGCAACAGACCAAATGGTGTAGGAACTTGTCGATCAAGGCTACCTACTCGACAAGTCCATCTCCTGTTGGCGCATGGACGTCGGTAAGCCATGGCCCTTTGAAGGAGTTCATGAAATTGTAGTGTTCGCCCCTTTCTATGAACGGGGATTCGCCACCCCTGCTCATGATTTTCTCCGTGGCCTGCTTGCTTTCTACAAGTTAGAGCTAGTGCACCTCAACCCAAACTCAATCCTTCAAATCTCTCTCTTCATCCACCTCTATAAAGTATTCTTGGGAATCAACCCCCACTTCAATTTATTCTGACTTCTATTTTGAGTCAAATCAAGTCAGGACAAAGTGATTGGAGGAGCTAGAATCCAACTTCGACAAGGAATGAAGAGTATCTACTTTGATTTCAAGTTGAATGATTCCATCAAGGACTGGACGGACAAGTGGTTCTATGTGGAGAACCAGCCTCCAAGGCTGAACAAGCATTCGGGCCATCTGCCACAGCCACAAGCCAATTAGAATGAAGCACTCGGTGAAGACGAGGTCAATGGGGTCACCAGGTTGTTAAAAATGATTGACGATCTGAAGAAGAAGGGCCTGACCAGAATCAGGATTGCCAGTTCGTTCTTTCGCTGTCGCGTGCAACCCTGCCGAAAGCGGGTGCATGCTGGCTATGAGTACACTGGACCCAACGACCTGACCAGAGTCTCCTCCATCGGGCTCTCTTCTGATGAAGTCGCAGTCTGCGTCCAAGCTCTGTTCATGGATGCCCATGAGCTGCCATGCCGACTTCCTGAATACTCGGCTAATCGCCCTCCGCCAGCGGTAAGCAATAAGTCATTCCGAATACCTTTACTATTATCCAGCTTCTTTTTGAACATGTTGCTAATACTTTTTGTGCTCATCCATCCGTAGGACTTGCGCATAAGATTTGCCTCCGCTCCTCCTCTCGTCGAGGAAACAAAAACCAGGCTGCCCAAGCCACCCCTCTCCTCGTCGCCCAAGCAAGCCGCTGGTGGCTCTGGAAAAGGGAAGAAACTTGTAGAACCTGTTGATGAAGAGGAGGTAGTCGTCGGAGACGTCTCAACAGACGAAGATCTGCCGCCGCACCGTCCTGGTGATCTTGGTCATGGTGGATCAAACCTGAAGAGTCCCGTTGTTGAAGATATTCCAAACCCCCAACTCACCAAGAAGAGGCGGACAGTGAAGAAAAGAACCAGATCTTCAGTTGAAAGACCTGCTGACACTGGCCTGCCTGAGGCACAAGAAGCCAGCGAAGAGGCCGATAAGGACATAGAGATACCGGTGGGTATCCCTCTCCACGTATCCCCTCCCAAGGTATGCCTATCTTGTATGTTAATAGTACTCAAAATCGTGCATCTTCAACTGATCCGAGTTCTTTTCGTGCAGCAAACACAAGAGAGAGCGCCCTCGCCAAAGGAGAGAACTCCCAAGCTTCAAGACATTCCATCCGGAGGGCTCTCCTTCGACTTGGATGAACCCGAATTTGACATGGACTTCGCCAGGTATGTAGTCTTGCTTGTTGGTCATAGCACATTATCATCTATTATGTCCATCTTACTGAACTCCACTCTTGTATCTTGTATAGCCGGCCGCCTACTCTCTAGCCTACCCTGTTGCCTGAGATCCCGGAGCACAACCCGTCAAGGGATACTCAAACCAAGGAGGCGGAGGTAGAGCAGGAACCAAGCCCCCGGATAGCGCCGCAGCAACAGCCTCAAGAAACGAGGACCGAGGCCTCGTCATCTTCCAAAGTACCAGAGCAAGCCGCTCCGGGTACTTCTGCACAAGGCGCGTGGCCAAAAGCGGGAGAAAGTACTCAGATGGCTGGTCTGCGTACCGAAGAGCTTGACGCAACCGCGGGTCTTGTCAAGGCCGCCGCCATCGAAGAGATCATCCGGGGAAAGCAGCCCCGAGCGCCTTCTCCTGAGCCGTTCCGGACCTACACGGGAACACCGGGCGCAGGAACTGATGATGATAACGCCTTCCTGTTTGACTCACTAGTCGATCAGGAAGATCTTGAGAAGGCCACTGCGCTTCAAGGAAAACTAACCAAGCTCGCATAGGTCAGTATAAAGTAAATTAATACTATAAGTATACTTATCTCCATTAGATGTTTTGTTAACTGCACTTCTGACTTGTTGTCTTTTGAAAACAGAGCATCCTTCACCGCTCGCACAAAAATCAGAGATGCTCTGCAGGGCCAGTGCATGCTTCACGCGAGTGGAGAAGGCAGAGAAAGACTTGGCCTAGGGTCGAACTTCTTGGACAGAAGAACGTGCCAAGTTGCTGTTGGATCTGGATGTAGCATACTAGAAAATGAATTCATACCAGACCCAACGTGATGACGTCTTGGAGAAGACAAAGTCACTTAGACAGAAGCTTGCAGGTATGTCACTGGCTTCTTCTCACAGAGTTAGCTCAAATCACATAATGTATCAATAATATGATTGTATATGCAGAACAAGAGAGGAAGATCGAGGCGCTTGGGGCTCAAGCCACCGATATGAAGAATCTCTTCTATCGGCAACAAGAACGCGCGAACCAAGCCGAGCAGCAGGAGTGGGATTGCATGGCAGAGCTTGCTGAGGAGAAACGGATGCGCAAGGACGCCGATGCTCAGCTCATCCAGGTCATGACAAAGCTCCGTAGCCAGGAAGACGAAATCCATGCTCTTCGCGCAGAAGTCAACTGGCTTGGTGCAGAACTCGGATCCCTTAAGGAGGCTGCTGCTCCGCTGGTCGACGTGTATGCCAAGGTACCCGTAGGTGGTCCTGCTCCTCCACTGGTTGATCGTCTCTGAGCTACTCCTGGGCAGGTGCGAGCCTATTGCCAACGGATAGCCCAGTCTTGCACTAGGCAAGTACTCGGCATAGTCCGATCATGGTTCCCTGCCCAGCAGTTAAGCATTACCCAGGGTAAGGTCAATCCAGCATGTACCCGAGACATGTTCAATGCATATCTAGAGGAAGAGAAAGACACAGCAGGGAAGATAGTTTCTCGCCTTAAGTTCTAGGTTCTTTTGGTATGTAAAAGAAACCTTTGTAATGAACTGGGGATTCGATGTAAATACTAATGTCTTGTCAATAAGAGTATTTGTTATCTGTATTGTGAAGCGCCCAATCTCTCTATGTTAAAACAAAAAATAGATGGCATTGGTTTATGAATGTAGCCTGTTTGAATTGTGTTTAAACAACTCAGCATGATTCAGAAACTCTTTTATATGCGTTACTTGGCAAGAAAGTGTAGCATAATATTCATATCCGAATTCCAAGCTTGATGACAATGGAATATAGACACTTTATTATCGTTTGGCTTAAAGCCGACATCAGTACATTGAAAGGACTGACTTTTATTGACTCTTCACGACTCCTAAAAACTTCTAAGGATAAAAACACCGCAAGTGCTAGATATTCTAAGCATTGGGCACTTCTGTTCCGTCTTCCGTTGTAGCTGATAAGTACCCGGGCCTATAACCTTGATACTATGAACGTGCCTTCTCAAGGCGAAGATAGCTTGTGCTGATCTTTTGTATTCTGAATTCTTCAGAGGACCAAGTCGCCAATATTGAATGACCTTGCCTGGACGTTTTGGTCGTGATACCTCCTAAGATCTTGCTGGTACTTGGTTGTTCTGATCAACACGGCTAGCCTTGCTTCTTCTAGCATGTCCACATCTTCTGCCCTGCTCTACTCTGCTGCCTCCTCTGAGTAGTTCTGAATTCTTGGTGCATTGTACTCGATGTCCACCAGAAGTACTACCTCAGAGCCGTAGACCAGGAAGAAGGGTGATTGCCCATCGCGCGGCTAGGCTGGGTTCTCAGCCTCCATACCACGGCTGGCAACTCTTGCACCCACTTGCCACCATACTTTTTGAGTGGTTCGCAGAGCCTTAGCTTAAGTCCTTGGAGTATAAGGACGTTGGCTCTCTCAATTTGCCCGTTGGCACGAGGGTGCGCCACCGATGCATAGCGGACTGCAATACCCAGGTTGTCGCAAAAGTCAAAGAACTCGTCCCCTATGAATTGGGAGCCAAGGTCAGTGATGATGCGATTTGGGACGCCGAAGCGGTGGGCAATGTCTTGGATGAACTCAGCTGCCTTAGGAGCTGTAGCTTTGACTAGCGGCTTGACTTCGATCGACATCGTGAACTTGTCAATTGCCATGTAGGGATATTCAAATTCCACTGCCCCCAGCATGCGAAGGGCCAAGAGGGTGGTATGGTGTTGAGGATTGTTGCGGGGACATGAGCTTGCTAGGCGAAGAATTGGCAGTCCTGGCAAGTCCTCACAACTTCTTCTGCGTCTGCCACTGCGGATGGCCAATAGTACCCAGAACGGAAGACCTTGCCGACGATCGTGTTGTGGGAAGCATGATTGCCACAGATCCCTCATGGATTTCTTCAAGGATCTCCCGTCCGACTTCTGGGGGAACACACTTCATCAAGACGCCAGATGATGCACCACGTCGAAAGAGGGTGGAGCCAACTACTATGTAGTTTTTGCTTCGTCGGATGACTTGCTCTGCTTCCACCTTATCTTCGGGCTCTTTCTGATGTAGGATGTACTCGATGAAGGGCTTTGTCCACTTGGGTATAATCACCATGACCTACTGATGAGGGGGTGTTGTAGTCGGTTGTACTTCCTACTCCTTGATGGATGGTTGTAACAGCTCTTGGACGAAAACGCCGCCCGGTACTTGCGCTCAGTGCGAACCAGGCTTTGAAAGTCCATCGGCAGCCATGTTGTTGTCCCTAAGGATGTGATGGAACTCGAGTCCATGGAAGTGCTTCTCGAGTTTGCAGACTTCCATGCAGTATGCATCCATGTTCTCCTTGGTGCAGTCCCAATCTTTGTTAACTTGATTAATGACCACCGAGGAATCACCGTATACCACCATGTGCTTGATGCCAAGGGAAGCAGCCAGGCGTAGCCTGTGCAGTAGAGCTTCATACTCGGCTTCATTGTTGGTGGCTTTCTAGAGGATCTGGAGCACGTACTTGAGCTGGTCTCCCTTTGGAGATATGAAGAGAACTCCTGCGCCGGCTCCTTCAAGCTTCATTGACCCATGGAAGTACATAATCCAATGTTCAGGGGGTTCTTCGGGTGTTGGTTGTTGTATCTCTGTCCACTCAGCGATGAAATCGACTAGAGCTTGAGACTTGATCGCAACGCGTGGGACGAAATCGATGGCGTGAGAGCCCAACTCGACCACCCATTTGGAGATTCACCCTGTCGCGTCTCGGTAGTGGATGATGTCGCCGATTGGGAAAGAGGTGACTACAACAACTCGGTGAGCGTCAAAGTAGTGGCGCAGCTTGTGGGATGTGATCAAGACAGCATATAACAGCTTCTCGACCTGGGGTAGCGTACTTTTGATTTTGTGAGCACATTGCTGATAAAGTAGACTGGCCGCTGTAATTTGAATACATCGCCGGGTTCTTCCCGCTCAACTACCATCGCAGTGCTCACCACGTGGGTTGTGGCTGCGATGTAGAGAAGCAGTGGTCCCTGATCAGCTGGTGGTGTCTGGAGGAATTTCTTGAGGTCTTCGAACGCCGCGTCGGCTTCTGCAGTCCATACGAACTTGTCTTGCTTTTTGAGGAGTTTGAAGAAATGTAGTCCTCTATCACCAAGTCTTGAGATGAATCTGTTGAGGGCCGCCATGCACCCGGTCAGCTTCTGGACGTCCTTGAGGGACTTGGGAGGCTTCATGGATGTGATAGCGGTGATCATCTCGGGATTGGCTTCAATTCCATGGTGGCTGACTATGAAGCCTAGCAATTTGCCTGCGGGCACGCCAAACACGCATTTGGTTGGATTGAGCTTCCATGGAACTCCCTGAGATGTGCAAAGGTCTCGAACAATTCAGCAATAAGGCTGTCTGGATCCTCTGTCTTGATTACGACGTCATCAATGTAAGCTTCAACACTACTGCCAATCTGAGCCTTTAAACAACTCTGAATTGCACGCTGTTATGTTGCCCCTACGTTCTTGGGTCTGAAGGACATCGTTGTGTAGCAGTAGGCGCCGAACGGGGTGATGAACACCGTCTTGATCTGATCGTCTTCATGCAGGCTTATCTGATGATAGCCCGAGTAGCAGTCAAGGAAGCAGAGTAGAGAATAGCCGGCTGTAGAATCCACCACTTGATCGATGCGGGGAAGCCCGAAAGGATCCTTTGGGCAATGCTTGTTCAAGTCGGTGTAGTCGACACACATCCTCCACTCGTTGTTGTTCTTCTTCCGCACCAAGACAGGATTAGCGAGCCAGTCGGTGAAGAACACCTCCTTGATGAACCCGGCTGCTAGTAATTTTGCCAGCTCCATACGGATGGCTTCTTTCTTGTCCTGGGCGAAGCGCCGTAGGCGTTGTTTCTTCGGTTTAGCAGCTGGATCGACATTGAGTTTTGCTCAGCCAACTTTCTTGGGACTCCCGGTTGTTGACACGTAGGGTGTCGTCACGTAGAAAATCATTTATCGGTAGATCCTGCATGTCAGTAAACTGCATACGCGACAAATGATCTGCTACTGAATTCTCTACTCCCTTTTTATCTTTAATTTCTAAATCAAATTCTTGGAGTAAGAGAATCCAGCGGATAAGGCGAGGTTTAGCATCTTTCTTGGTAAGCAAATATTTCAAAGCAGCGTGATCGGTGTAGACAATCACCTTAGCTCCTACCAAGTAAGATCTAAACTTGTCTATAGCAAAAACTACTGCCAAGAGCTCTTTTTCAGTGGTAGCATAGTTAAGTTGAGCTCCTGTCAAAGTTTTACTAGCATACGAGATAGCATGATGATTCTTATTTTTGGTCTGTCCGAGGACAGCACCAACAGCATAATCACTGGCATCACACATAATCTCAAAGGGTAGCGTCCAGTCAGGGGGTTGAATGACTGGTGCTGAGATGAGAGCGTTCTTTAAAATGGCGAAAGCATGTAAACAATCATCATCGAAGTCAAAGGGCACGTCCTTGGCTAAAAGGCTAGTGAGGGGCCTGGCTATCTGGGAAAAATCTCTGATAAAACGCCGGTAAAACCCCGCATGACCTAAGAAGCTGCGGATCCCTTTAACATTGGTGGGAGGTGGAAGCTTTTCTATGACTTCTATTTTTGCTCTATCCACCTCTATTCCCCGTTCGGACGCTAAGTGTCCCAAGACTATTCCCTCCCGGACCATGAAATGGCACTTTTCCCAGTTTAGCACCAGGTCCTTGTCTCGGTATCTTTGTAGTACCTTGTCTAAGTTCTGCAGACAATGGTCGAAAGTCTTTCCATAGACTGAAAAATCATCCATGAAAACTTCCATGATCTCTTCAATCATGTCTGAGAAAATGGACATCATGCACCTTTGGAACGATGCTGGTGCATTGCATAATCCGAATGACATCCTACGATATGCATACGTTCCATAGGGGCAAGTGAAGGTGGTCTTTTCTTGATCATCGGGGTGGATGGGAATCTGGTGATAGCCGGAATACCCGTCAAGAAAACAGAAGAAGGAGTGGTTCGCGAGTCTCTCCAACATCTCATCGATGAAGGGGAGCGGGAAGTGATCCTTCTTTGTTGCCTTGTTAAGTCGGCGGTAGTCAATGCACATCCGCCACCCAGTAACGGTACGCTGAGGAATCAGCTCATTTTTCTCGTTACTTACGACGGTCATACCTCCCTTCTTGGGCACTACTTGGACAGGGCTGGCCCATTCACTATGAGGGACGGGATATATGATCCCGGTGTGTAGAAGTTTCAAAACTTCCTGCTTTACGACTTCCCTCATTGCATTATTTAGCCTACGCTGAGGCTCCCTAGAAGGTGTAGAAGCTGGATCTATGGGAATGTGATGGGTACAGAGTGCAGGGCTTACTCCCTTCAAGTCCTTGAGGGAGTACCCGAACGCCGAGCAGTGTTTCTCAAGCACCTTTATGAGTCTATCACTCTCGTCCTGCGATAGCTTGTCACTAATGATGACGGGGGTGTCCCGGTCTTCATTTAAGAAGACATAGTGAAGGCCAGCAGGCAAGGGTTTTAGCTCTACGTGTGTCTTCGGTGGCTCCTCGGTTTCAAGCGGCTCAGAAGCGTCATCCTCTTCCTCTATAAAATTGTGAACATTCTCTTTGAGGAATGACTCAAATGGGTCACTATGTTGTAGGGATTTCACTTCCTCAGCCGGGTTAGGTTCTGTCAAAGGTTCAACTATGGAGTTCTTAACCCTAGCTAATGGTATAGTGAGTAGATTCCTTCCTACCTTGGCTAGGAGGTTTCCTTCCGAGGTTACATCCTGGAGCAGGCCCTCGATGGGATGTCCTATAAGGAGGTCGAAATCTGATGTCTCAAAGACATAAAAGTCTAGAGGCATCTCAATCCCGTGGTGAGAGAGGAGAAAATCTCGTACTAGGCCGAGACTCTTGAGAATACGACCTGAGGGTGTTCCAAGAAGTCTTGACGTTGGGGCCATCTTTTTACGACGTCCAAGGATGTACGCGAAAGAACTGGACATGATGTTTGCCCCAACGGTCGGGTTGTACAGAATGTCTAAGGCCACCTTGCTTATGAAACCTCGAATAGTCTGCGAAGGTGAGTTAATCCGAATAAATTCGGAAGAAGTCTCAGATTCGTTCGACCATTCCGTGTTTAGGATGGCGATCAGCTCCCTCACGGTTTCGTTCAAAATTTCTTTCTCCATATAGATGGAGGGGGTCTTTACCGTAGGCTTCTTCTGTATTGAGTAGTTCAAGGTATTCCCAAAGTCTTCAAAAAGATCTTCCTCGAACTCAAATCGTAATCCGAGAGGTTGAGTTTCCTCTTCCTCAACGGATGGGGTCTCAGGAATTGGACTGGGCAAGACTATGGGTTCTATCTGTGAGTCTTCTTGCTCAGTCTCGGTCGCGTCCGCAGGAGAGTTCTCTCAGATGGCCGCTAGGACTTCTTTTGCTCTGGCCGGGGTTATGTGTAAGAATGAACCTCCGGCTGCTATGTCTATGTACCGGGCATCTTCACTATTCAATCCAGACCGAAAATGCTGCATGAGCATGTAGTCTGGGAAGCCTAGATCTGTTTCGGTTAGACATGAGTCCTGGAATCGGTCCCATGCTTTGGCGATCGTTTCCTTCTCTCGTTGCTGGAAGTTGATGATCTCCTTCCGAAGTGCACAGATCCGGTGAACAGGAAAGTATTCAAGACAAAACTTGTCCGTAACTTTTCCCATTCACCGTTCGTTAGCGCAACGGTGTGATCGTACCACTTCCTCGCTCTCTCTTTGAGAGAGAACGGGAAGAGCTTCCATCTAATCGTTGCCTGCGTCATGCCTGATATGACCAGACACGAGCAAAGCAACTCGAAATTCGTGCAAGTGACGATATGGGTTTTCACCATCACCTCCAGAGAAGGATATGTCCCGGACCATAGCTATGAAGGCAGGGCGAAGTTCATAGAAGGGGTGCGGCTCCAATAATTCGCCCTTTGGAGCAGAGAACTCATGAATTTGGGTGGAATTCATGGTTGGAAAAACAAAACAGAAAAGAAATATAAAATAAAAGATATACGGGCAACCTTAGATCTTAGATAACTGCTACCGTCCCCGGCAACGGCGCCAGAAAGCTTGTTGACACCAGCGGTGGCAAACAGAAAGTCCGCAAGCGCACGGCTGTCGAAGTAGCTTTCACCCGTGAGTAAACCAGGTATCGAATCCACAGGGAACGTAAAAGTATATCTAATCACTTAAGCTGAGCCGGATTGATCGAGTGTATATAAAGGCTGGGTAGAGAGGATAACTTAGCACTAAGGCTGTGATTATAGTTAAGATAATTCTCCTATGCTTGCTTTAGGCACCGGGGTATCCTAGGCCTCTAGAAAATTGCCGGCCAACAGCTCTACGCCGTACCCGTACGTGGAGGATGACAAAGGACGGACATGGCTGTCACCACCTGCCGCCTACCTCTACTAATCCGTGGGGCTACGAGGCAAACGAGGGCAGATATACACCTAAGCACCACGCCTAAGATAATATCAGCTATCCTAACCTTGATCAAAGATTAGAATACTTTATAAATAAAGCAACGAATCCACAAGCACAATAGAGACTTAACTTATCTATAACTCAGACTTAATTACTAGTTGAATCCCGGATACTTACTGAGTAGCTCGCATCCGCCGAGGTACAGGTGGAGGGTCGCCGACAGGCCGGGACTCCTCCAGACTCTCCCTCACTCTCTCCCTATTTCTACTCTGGATATGAGGAGGGCTTCGCCTTGGATCTTCACTTCTGCTCGATGATGATTAGCCCTGCCCCGAGTTCAGCTACTTATAGCTTGGAGAGGTGGTTAAGAGTCGGTTCGCAGCGGTTGAGGCGGTCCGAGGTGGGCCCAGGTCGGCCGACTAGGGGGGATCAGCCGACCATTGGATTCACCGCCTTTGATGTTCCACGGCACAGATGAACTGCTGGAGACGGTTGACAGTTGCTGGTGAAGGCGGTGGCGATTCGGGCGCGCGGCTCGGTCGGCCGACCTGGGTAGGTCGGCCGACCCTGGGCTGTGGCCCCTCGGCCCCACTTCGTCAGTGTCTCTTGCCAGTGGGTCCTTTAGTCGGTTTCCGGTGGGTAATGGCGAAGATGTGTCGGTTAAGTTAGGAATGTGGGCCCATGAATCCATGTGCTTGCCACGTGGCCCAATCCCAACTCTTCATTTCCACCGTCTTGATTTCAACGTGCCTGATCACTCCTGAGTGTGCTTGTTGTTGTTGGGCTGAAAATGGACCTCACTGGGCTTGGACCCAGGTCGGCCGACCAAGGTAGGTCGGGCGACCTGGCCCTGGGCCCACTTTAGCTCTTCTTTTGCCACTTTATTCCTGTAAGCACATATGCACCAAAACTCATGGAATTCATTAGTAATCAACCCTATGTCTATTTGTTTTATCACATTTTATATCTTTGTTGGCAGTAATAAGTTGTCATTAAGAATCGCCAACACTGGCATGTCAGAGGGCTTCCATGCGAAGATGTCAGCGCCGATCAGCGTCGTCTTGGAAGAGTCGCCCATCCCTAGGTCGATCTCCTTGATTGGTACTTCCTGGGATGGCTTCATGGTAGATGTGGCTGGCTTTTTTGTTGGGATATCCAACTCTGCCTCACTGAGTTGTTTCGCCATTGCTGCTGTGATTGCTGCCTGGCTCGGTTGCTGCAGACTTGCAGCAATCGTCACTACCTCGGTGTCGCAATCATAGGAGGTCTTCAAGTCGCCCTTCAGGGAGAGGATCTCTTTAGGGCCTGGCACCTTCAGGACAAGGTAGATGTAGTGCGGTATCACCATGAATTTTGCCAGGGCAAGTCTCCCCAGGATCGCGTGGTACAATGACTCGAAGTCAGCGACCTCGAATGTGATGTACTCAGTCCTGTAATTAGCCTTGGTACAAAATGTAACTAGAAGTGATACCTGGCCAAGGGGTACAACAACATTGCCTGGAACAATGCCGTAGAAGGGTGAATCAGTGGGCTTGAGGAGGTTGGAGATGTCTAAACCCATCTTCTTCAATGTTTTGGCGAAAAGGATGTTTAGTCCGCTTCCACCATCGATCAGTGTTCTTGTTAGCCGTGCGCCTGCCACCACCGGGTTGAGTACTAGAGGGTATCTTCCCGGGTTCTTAATGTTGGTCCACTGGTCGTCATGGGAGAAGTTGATCGAGACCTCTGACCACTTCAGGAAGGTTGGAATAGCAGGCTTGATGCATCCGATCTCGCGCTGGATCAGCTTTTGCTTGCGCTTTGAGTCTATCTGAGTAATCCCTCCAGAGATGACGTTGACTACCTAGTCGGCTTGTTGATAGCCGATGTCTTTGTCACCTTTGCCTCCGCAGTTGTTGTCAGCATCATCGGGTTTTGGGGCGCCACTGGGGCCGAAGGCTTTCTTCAGCCCGATGCACTCCCTGCTGGAGTGCTTGTCCTTTGGATGGAAAGGGCATTGCTTGTCGAGTAGTTTCTCGAACTTTTTGCGGGAGGGACCTTTCTCAGCAACATTGACTGAATCCTTGGGCTTGCATTTCTTGTCATTGAAGTCGCGCTTGCCACTGTTCTCAACTTGCTTGCCCTTGTTGTGGTCATTGTTGTTGTTGCGGTCGCCTCCCGACTTGTTTTGGTTGAACCTCTCACGTTGCATGTCTTCAGCGTCGGCCCAACGGTTGATGAGGTCGCGCATGGCTTCCAGCGTCTTGGGCCTATTTCTTCCGAAGTCAAGATGTAGCATGGGGTCGGTGAAATCGTTGTGGAAGCAGTCGATGACGTCTTGGTCGGAGAGTCCCACAGACGTTGAACGCTTCTCCCAGAATCGGCGGTTGTAGCTTCGAAGGTACTCGTTTTGGCCTTGTTTGCATTGGGCAAGATCGAAGCGAGTACCCAGCTTCTGCCACGAACCCTAGAAGTTGTTGATAAAGACCTTGCAGAGTTCATCCCAAGAGTCGATGGAGCCTGGTTTTTGTCCTTCTAGCCAAGTCAGTAGAGCTTGATCGAGAACGACAGGGAAATAAGTACACATGGTGTCAGTATTCCCCTTGGCAGCCTTGATCACTGAGTAGTATATGCGCAGCCACTGCTCTGGATCACATTTCCCATCATATCTTTCGATGCCGGCCGGCTTGAACTTCTCGGGCCAGGAAATAGCCCAGATACGGTTTGAGAAAATTGGAAATCCTTCGTACTTGTCAAGGTTGTGGTGACCTTATCCTGGGGGCCCGTAGATCTGGTCGTATTCCTGCCGCCGCCTGCGCTCTTCCTCCTCGCGGTCGCAAGCGCGTGCGGAGATGACGGTGCGCGCATCTCTACTCCTTAGTTGGTGTCGCAGGTCCCTATCATCGTCACGGTTGTCGCGACGGCCGTCTCTGTCCCTTTTGCCGCCATGCCCACGATTGTGGCTCTGCTGAGCAACATGGTGGCTAGGTCCGGCGCCGTGCTTTCTTCCTCCAGCACCGACAACTATGCCTTCCGTGTTGACAGGTTCATGGCGAGCTCTGCTTGGGTGATGGAACAGGTTCCCACGGTTTTCGGCTTCGGGGGGTGACTGCTTGCTTGGCGACTTGCCGTCTTGGACTTGGTGATGGTTCACGCAGGGCAGACCGCATCATGCTGGATTGCCGTTGTCTCGAGCATCGTCTTCATCCTCTGGATTTTGGGAGTTTGGCCCATGTTACTGAGCTCTGTTGCGATAGCCAAGATATTGGCTGTAGCGTTGGTGTAGACATCTTGTCCAGCAACTTGCACAAATCGTTCATTGATATTCTGCGGATTGAGTCTGCGGTTTAGTCTGTAACGACGCTCCACGGGAGCAATGTTATGTTGCCTGCGCCTTTCTCGTTCATCCGCAGCTTCGTTCTCCACAGTTGGCTCGTCGTTGGAGACTTGATCTTCGTTGGCGATCATCACCATGGCTTGATGCCCCGGTGAAAAACTTCCTATGCTTGAAGTTGCTGGGAGAGTTGAGTCACGCTCGCCTAAAGAGTCCAAGGTTTGGCCGTGTTGGAAAGGCAATGGATCAGTGCATGCAATGATGCGGGACATGTCCAGTTCTTCTTGAGATGTGGCTCCCAACTTTGGCTTGCGTCCAGGCTAGTGGACGAATCTCCCTTTAGGAGCTGCGATGATGACGAGTCCGACTTGTTTCCTGCCAAAGGGGAGTTCATCGAATTCGACCAGAGATCGGAGCTGTTTTGATGATGCCGCCTGGAAAACGGAGGTGGTTCCCGCGAGACCAAAGGGAATCTAGCTCGGGGTGTCAACCTCACGTTTAGCAGTGGCTGAGCCCCTTTTCTTCTAGGTTTTTGAAGAGTTGGATTTCGGCACGACCGATGGTTCAGAAACCAGCTTGGACTGCCTAGTCCGCTTTGAATTCTTCTCAGTCCGAGTTGTATTCGAACTGGGACTCGAAGTTCCTTGAGCCCGAGTCAAGATCGAACCCGGGAGCGCGATCTCATCGAGCTTGTCGGCGAGTTGCTCCGAGGTCACCGTCTTGAGAACGCGGTCAAAGTTGCCTGCGCCGTGTGCCATGCAGACCTAGGAGCCAAAGACAAAGGTGGCGCCCTTCTCGAATGCCATGTCGCTGTTGCAGTTGATGACGACTGGTGCCATTGAGCTTTCCTGACGATTCTCGACGAGAGCCCCTACCTGGTGTGCCAGCGGTCGGTTTTTTATACCGGCTAGCCTACTATAGGGGGTCCCTGAGTAGTCGAGTTGTTCGCAAGGGCCTCGCCGGAATCAGAAGCATGATGGTGAACACGAGACAATTTAGACAGGTTCAGGCCGCCTCGAGAGATAGCGTAATACCCTATGTCCTGTATGGTGGATCGCTTCATATTGATGGTTATGATTTTACAAGGGGTCCCTGCATCACCTTATGTACTCGGGAGACAGGGTTTACGAGGCCAATAATACAGTTCCTAGTCGGATACTATACACAGAGTCCTAACATGTGCAGGCCGGGTTGTTTCCTAGTAGCGGAACTAGTTTCCTTAACCTGTACGTCACTTCCTTGTATCTATTAGAGTTGGTGGCCCAATCTCCTTGTGGGCCTACAGCCCATAAGGACTCTCATGTATCTTGGTCCATCAGTAGTGTATGACTAGTTTCGATTTGCCAGCTAATTTTACTGAAGACCTAGAGTCACCCGTAAGGTGGGCACGAGCTCGTTTTGCTTCACCTTCAATCACTCTCTCGGCAATCGATCCAGCTTCCTTTGTGCCATTTACACCAACCGCTATGGCTCAGAAGATGCTCCGTAAGTTTTCCGCTCCCTCTACCTCTCAGGTGCCGAAAGGCCCTGAAGTGGAAGTTGGGAACGGAAACTTCGAGATCAAGACGGGTTCCTCATTATGATGGTACAGGCTAGCCCATTCATTGGGAAAGCCAACGAGGATGCAAGCACCCACTTGCAACAGTTTCAAGAGCTGTGCAGAACCTTCACCATTAGAGGAGTGAGTGAAGATCCTATTTGTCTCCACCTGTTCCCATTCTCGCTTCTGGGGAGAGCAAAACAGTGGTTCTATGCGAGCCATGCAGAGATTAATACATGGGAGAAGTGATCCGCTGCGTCCGCTGCGTTGCTCGCGAAGTTCTTTCCGTTGGGCAAAACTAATGCTCTTCGTGGAAGGATTTCGAGTTTCCAGCAAGCTGCATCAGAATCAATTCCCGAGGCGTGGGAAGGCTCCAAGAGTATATCTTGGCCTGTCCTCACCATGGGATGGATAATTGGCTTATTCTTCAGAACTTCTATAACGGGATGATTCCGACATCCCGAGACCATGTTGATGCTGCTGCTGGAGGTGCTTTCTTCTCATAAACTCCTGAAGCTGCTACAACATTAATTAAGAAGATGGTGACCAATCAAGGATGTAGTGATGAACAACTCTAGTCCCGTTCAAAGGGTATGCATACGATCAATGAAGCGGACATGCTTACCGCCAAGCTAGACCTCCTCATGAAGAAATTGGATGATTATACTCAAGGGAAGGCTGCCATGTCAACTGCCGTCTTACCCATGGATTCTCACATAACTTCTGAAGTCTGCAAAAAATACTGGGCACTCAGGAAATTTTTTTTCGAGAACGCGCCTGAACGCATATTTCATTAAGAGGGAAAGTAGTTATACAAACCGACCTCCAAACCGAACAGCGCCGGTTGGCCCAGAAAGAAAAGAAAATAAGATTACATGAGTGAGGTATTTGCGACCGGTAACCACAAGGACAAGACTCTGTACCCAGCCATAATCCAAACGCTTCCTTCTTCCCTAATTTTGTCAACAAGAGACAGGGGCTGCATGCTGGCACCATTGAAGACCCTCGCATTCCTTTCTTTCCAGATCATCCACGAGGTGAGGATGAACAAGGAATCAAAGGCCTTACAAAATTCCTTGGCTAGTTGTTTGCGGGACGACTGCCACGAATCGGCAATGCAAGCTGAACCAGGGCCTGGCCACAAGCCAGGAACACCCCACGACAGTAACACCCTATGCCAGACTTCCCTAGAGAAGACACAATCTAAGAGCAGGTGGTCAATGGTTTCGTCTTCCTGTGTACACAAGGCACAGGTTGCGTCTTGCTGCAGATTACGGTGATGGCATCTCACAGCGGTCCAGCATCGAACGTGCAGGGCAAGCCACATGAAGAACTTTGCTTTGCCTGGGGCACGTGCTTTATGCAGGATGTTAGCGCCTGCAACCGTCGTCTGTCTGATGAAGAAAGAACGATATGCCGAAGCAGCCGAGTATTTCCCATCATCCGTCTAGTGCCAGACGAAAGTGTCAGGAGAGGCATCTGACAGCTGAACACCTTCAATCCTTTCGGCAAGGTTTAAGGCCTCGACGATTACTGGAACGGTAAGCGCGCCTGATATATCCAACACCCAGCGATCATTTGTTAGCGCCTCTTGGACAGTCCTCGTTTCCTGATTCTGCTGTCGACCGCCTGAGAGAGGCAAGGGGCTAGATCATGAATTGTCTTGCCATCGATCCATCGATCTTCCCAGAAAAGGGCCTGCACACCATTTCCCACTGTGATTGATATTGAAGCTTTAAACATATCTGTTACAGCCACCTCTTTCTTCGATGGAAGCAGTGTCCAGGTCCTTGCCCTGTCCGTCCTACTGAGCCATTCCCAGTGCATCCTCAAGGCATAGCCAAACAAAGTCAGGTTGGGGATGCCTAAACCGCCCAGCTCGGGCGGCCTGCAAAGTTTTGGCCATGCCACGAGGCAGTGGCCACCGGAGACAGTCTCTGTGCCTTTCCAAAGGAAACTCCGTCGACGCTTGTCAATGCAAGAGATCGCCCAAGTCGAAATGTTCACCGCGATGGCAGCGTGGGTTGACATGGCGGAGAGGGTTACCTTGACTAGAATCTTTCTTCCCTCCCTGCTTAGCAGGCCCGCTTTCCAGGTGGGTAGGCGATCGGAAACAGCATCCATGTAAGGTTGGACCTCGCTCTTTTTCAACTTGAAGATGGACAGGGGAATGCCCAGATATTTGCAAGGGAAGTGTGCAAGGCGGACTGGAAAGAAGCACAGTATGTCCACAGTCTGATCCAAGTTGCACTAGATTGGCGAGATTTGGCATTTGTGGAGATTTGTATGCAATCCCGAAGCTGCAGCAAAGATGTCAAGGATTGATCTCAAGGCCGCAAGATCCTGCTCCCCAGGTGATAGGAAGATTGCAACATCGTCGGCGTACAACGCAGCCCGCTGTGTGATCTTGGGGTGCAGCGGGGTAAACAAGTCAGAATGGTCAGCTAGTGAAATCAGAGCATTCAAGGCCTCCATGGTAATAACAAAAAGGAGCGGGGAGAGCGGGTCGCCCTGTCTGAGCCCCCTTGCATGGCAGATGTGGTGACCCGGCCGACCATTGAGTAGAAACCTTGTACTAGCTGAAGAGAGCAAAGTGCTGATCCAGTTTAACCAATGCCTGGAGAAACCCATGTGCCTGAGAACGTCTAGGAGAAAAATCCAGTTGACAGTGTCAAAGGCTTTCACTATGTCGATCTTCAGTAGAGCACTCGGGGTTTTGGAATTATGCAAGAGCTTTGCTGTGAGTTGTACCGATCTGAAATTGTCGTGTAGAAGTCGCCCCTTAATGAACGCACTTTGGTTTGGTTGCACCAACTGCGGCATGTATGGCCCCAGCCTGCGAGCTAGCACTTTGGTAATCAGCTATGAGAAACTATGCACAAGGCTAATTGGTCTGAAGTCAGAAATCTCCCTCGCGTCAGTCTTCCTGCGTAGCAATACAGCATAAGCCTAGTCGATCAAGTAGAAACTGCGACCGTCCAGCAACCAGAAGGCTTGGAAGGCGCGCATGAGATCAGGCTTGATGATTGGCCTGGCGATTTTGTAGAATAGACCTGTAAAGCCGTCTGAGCCAGGAGCCTTGTCGGCTGGCAATTCCTGGATGGCTTGCCAAATTTCTTCTTCGCTGACGCAGACGTCCAGGAGGGAAAGATCAATGCTCGGTAGGTCCAATTGTTTCAAATCTAAGCTTACCGACCGTCTCCATTGTGTTCCGAGGATGGCATCAAAATGCTCATAGATTAAGTCGGCCTTGGCATCTTCATGAACCACTTCCATGTCCGAATTAGGGATGCTCAAAGAGTCAATGTAGTTCTTGCGCTTGCGATGGCACACTTGAAGATGAAAGAAATGGGTGTTTGCGTCCCCCTCACCCAAGAAAGAAATGCGTGACCTTTGCCTCAGGATTGTGCGCTGCAACGAGGCTAAACCCAAACATTTCAGTTTCATATCTTTTCGCAGCCATTGCTCTTGAGCAGTAAGTTGGTGACTCTCCTGAGCGATGTCAAAATGAAGCACCAGTTCCTTCGTGATAGCCAGCTGTAGGCACACACTGCCGACATGGGCGGCACTCCAGCTCTTTAGAGCCCTGGCCACATTCCGGAACTTGATGTCAAGGGTTCTAAAGGGATCCACATCTGGCCAGGGGCATTCCCAAGCTTCCATGACCGTGTCCAAGAAGCCATCAAATTTAGTCCACAGATTCTCAAAATGAAACCTCTTGGCAGGTAGGAAAGTGTCACATGTTCGAAGGATTAGCGGCGCATGGTCTGAGTAACTGGATGATAGACCACAAAGTTTATGGTCTGGGAAGGCCACCTCCCATCCATGATCCACGAACACGTGATCGATCCTCTCCAGTGTCGGGTCATCCCGCTCGTTGCTCTAAGTATAAAGGCGGCCATGCAGATGGAGTTCGCGCAGCTCCAGGTCATCGAGTAATCTACGAAATCTCCCCATTGTTCTTCAATTCAGCAGCTCATTAGTTTTATCTTCTAGCTTTTAGATTAGATCAAAGTCTCCCCAAACCATCCAATCTCCGGTGCAGGCCACGTGGACGTCGCGCAGCTCTTGAAGGAAGGCTATCTTCTCAGGATCAGAGTGTGGCCCGTACACCGATGTGAGCCACCAGGAGTGTCCCCCAGCGACCAGAGCGACCTTTGCCATGAGAGAGTGATCACGGCAAGAATGGTTCAAAGTCACCCAGATGTCCGTGCGCCAGGCTAAAATTATGCCACCCGATGCACCAACAGAAGGCAAAAAGATATAGTCGAAAGCGTCATTACAAACACTGAGTTTGGTTTCCTAGAGTGAAACTAGGGAGACTCGCTCCTGAGCGACCAGGTCATGGACGGCATTGCGGTGGGCTCTATTGTTTAGCCCACGCACGTTCCATACCAACATGTTTTCAGCATTCATCGACAACAGTTTGCACGACATGGGGGTTCATCACACTCAAAACTCACTCGCCTCCACCAAGGGCGCAATTGCTGGCGCACTTGAGGGGAAGAGCAGCTTCAGTGCACGACGCTGGGCCGCCGACAGCGGTCAGGAGAAAACGTCTAAGAACTCCTGAAAAGCCGCAGCATCCGGGGGTTTGGTTTTAGACGTGATTCCCAGACTGCGCATAAGCACGTTCTGGGCCTGGACTTCAGGTTTTGTAGCCCAAGCTCTACTTTTGGCTGCCAGACGGGAGCTTCGCCAGACCACCGTTTGCCTTCGTGACCCCGGCACCTTTGCCTTCCTCTTAGGTGGAGTCATGTCCAGAGCATTTGGGGTGGTGGGTTTGGTGACGGTTTTGGCGAAGGTTGCGACCTTGTCAACAACAGGTGAACCCGCCTCAGTGCAGAATTGCAGAGGTACAGCAGGTAGGGAGCCCCTAGTTGTAGTGACATGAGTAACAGCATCTGATTCCCGGCCCGATGGTTCGGCCACATCCAGGGTGTCAGTGAAGTGAATACTCTCGAGGGTCGGACTCGCCATGCTCGCCGGCCTAGCGACAGCACTGTGGGAGAGATTGGCAGAGATAACCCAGGATTTGGGAGCAGAGATACCAACGGCGTACGTATGACTGGTTCGTCCTCACACACAGTGCTTGGCTTCCACAAACACTCCTCATTCATCGGATCTGCGAATGGCAGCCCATCGGTAGAACGCTGCACAGCCATGCTGGGTTCCCATGAACTAGCAGGCAAAGGAGAAACGCTGTGTAATCCATGTTTCCCCCGGGTGCTGTCAGCTTGCGAAGGGAGTCTCCCAAATGTACAGGGCTTTTCCATGGACCATGCCCAGGAGCAGGGGAGCGGAGATGCAGATAGGAAAGGTGCTCTCCACCCCAGCCCTAAAGCCGGTCCTCCTCCTGAGCCTGATCCCCCATCGGCATCAAATCGTGTCTTCTTCAGCCATGGTTGGGAGCGGCAGCGTTGAGAGAAGCCCAGATAGTCCTCGTCCTCTGAGCTATCGTGGTTGTCCGGGGGGGTGCCATCATCAGATGAGTCATCATGCCAGTCTTGCCCCTCCCAACACGAACACGGACCAGGTACCAGAGGCCATGGAGCTTCGTATGCATGATTTCTTCGGGCCTCAGAAAAAGCCCCTGCTCCATGTAGGGTGTCTCTGGTTCTGGAATAAACATCATCTTCTCTACTGGAATAAAATCCGGGTGCACACACTAGCCCGCCACATATAGCACTTCCTTGTCATCACCAACAATGTCTGGGGGCGCTTGGATAAGCTGTGCGCAAGATGTGCCCAGGATGATCTACACAGTGTTTACATTCCGCGCATGTTTAGGGTTGCCTTTCAACTCGACAAGAACCCAGAATCGCAACATGGCTAGGCTGCCTCCCGACTGTCTGCACCATCTATTCCACGAGAGGTGAAAAGGTGCATCCGGAGGGTATGGAGCATGCAACACTCTCCCAGCATCAGCCGCTTGTTGAAAGATAACAAGGAAATCGTTAGGAGCATACCGATGCATAGAGAAGGCCGTTCTTTCAATGCCGAGTACTTCGACCAGGACATTGCCAAGCTGCTCCACAAAGACTGCTGGGCACGTGCCACCAATGAGGGCAACCAGTGCACGCGTGGATAGAGCAGCCTCCGCATCATCAATTTCTCTAGTCCTTGGTACAATGCACATTTCCTTGGCAGGGTGATGAGAGGGGTCACCAGGAGGCCTTGGTGACGGCGGCTGCGATGGAACACCTGGAGGTGGTGAAGGTGCATAGGCTGGTGGGGGGAGTACGATCTCCCGGTGGAGCAGGAGCGACCAAAACGAGTGTCTCCGGAGGAACGCGGCGATGTCTCCCGGACAACCCGGGTGGCTGCAGCAGCCCAATCCGTCTGCTAGCCGCGCGCCCGCAGAATCGGAGCACGGCATGGAGGCGACCTCCTTCGCTTGCAGTGACGAGCTTGGTGACCTTCCTGCAGGCACCTCAGGCACCGCGACGCGTTACGGCACGCAGCGGCCACATGGTCGGTGGAGAGACAGTTGAAACAGCGACCAACTAAATCAGCAGGGACCGGCCTTGGAGGCGGCCTGGGCGGCGGATCCTAGCGGTGCCAGCGATGTCGCCGGACTTCAGTCCATCCCTCATCTGCGGGCGTTGCGCGCCTATCATCGGGCAGGACGACCTCCGAAGCGACCCCCAGATGGGGCAAGCGAGATTTGCCCTCCGGGCATCAGCCATGAAGCCCCCCCGACGAGCAGGTGCGACGGCGACCGGCGGTTCCACAGTGGCGACCTGCTTCCCCCATCGACGCGCCAACGATTCGGCGCGGGGGAGAGCGGTGGAGACTCTAGCGACCGCAGCGACGAGCCCAGTGAAGATCCAGAGGAGGCGCTGAAATGGAGCCAGTCAGGTGTCCCTGACCCCCGACTGGCGGAGGGTGCGTGCGGACTGAGCAGGGTAGCAGTTGGTGAGGAGCCCGTCCAGCGTGAGGGGAATGCTTGCCCCGCCGCGGCAGCGACCGCCGCGGCCACCGCAGCGGCCGCCAAAGGGGACAGACCATCGCCTTGGCCTACATCCCCGTCGTCTTCCATTTTCAGATCTAGATCTGGGGAGGGCTCGAGGGAAAGCCGTGGAGTTGAGAGGAAAGGGGTGAGGAGCAAGAGCGGTCCGTGAGCGGCGAGGTGGACGCTGGGACCGGGTGGTCACCGGCAGTAGGCGGGTGGACGCCGGGGCCGGAGTGGCCTCCGGCGGGAGGGGCGAGTCGCTGCTCTCAGCTAGAGAGAGAAACCAGAGAGAGAGGGGTCCTTTCTTGAGCACTTAGGAAATTACTGTCCTCTAACTAGGAAGAGGCGTTGTACATGTACGGAAACAACAACTATCGTCCACAAGGAAGCCAAGGGTGGAATCAGCAACACCCTTATCAAGGAGGCAATTATGGTAATTCTTTCAATCCTAACCTACCATCCTTTAAGAATCTCATTCTGGAACAAGCCAAGGTCAAAGAAGATTCAATAAGAAGATGGCTGCCAATGAGAAATCCTTAGAGAGTCTCAACATTAAGCTTGATGGCATTTCTTCAACATTGAAGCACCAGCTAAGATCAATAAAACTATAGAATCACAATTAGCTCAGTTGGCTACGGCTCTTCCTTTTGCTGAGATCGGGAAGTCACCGGGGCAATCTGAAGCTTCCCGTGAAAATGCCAGTGCGGTGACTACGAGAGGAGGTAAGTCCACTCATGATCCACCACATCCTGACAAAGCAGGGAGGAATAGTGGAGCCACAAGACAGGTTGAGAACTTCGATGAAGGCGACTTCAACTAGGAGGAGCCACCACAGGTAAGAAAGGCGCATGAAGAAAGGAAGGCACCAGAGGGGGGACACGGCACCGTGTGACCACTTCAACCCCGACATTTTGCTGTTTCCCCAACGCAAGAGGAAGCCAACAGTGGATGAGTGTCGGATGTTTGGACCCGGCAGTCCACACAGGGTAGCCTACGTGGTTGATTTGTCGAGGGACAGATCGAGGATCAGAAGTCGATGGTAACACAAGACGCAAGGATTGAACAGGTTCGGGCCGTCGAGATGACGTAACACCCTACGTCCTGTGTTGGCGGCGATTGTATTGCTGTGTATGAAGTTCCTGGAAGGATCTCCGTAGTTGGGTTCTGTCCTAGGGTTGTATGATCGTGGGTTGTAGCGTGCTTTGGAGGGGGGTCTCAAGGCGCCATATATAGTCCGGCTGCCTTGAGTTACAAGTCGGCCAGAGATCGTAACCTACCCGAAATACAAGGATTCGATCCTATAACGATTACAGATATCTTTCCCTATAATTCCGGCTAGTTTATCTTGATCTCCGAGCTTCTTGCGGGATACGCCGTCTTCTTTCCTTGCCGCGCGCGCCGTCGCGCCCATCCGGTTCGCCCGACTGGTGGGCCTCCTGACTGGTGGGCCAACCAGTCCGTCAAACCGGTCCAGTTGCACTCGGATTGGGCCGCCCCTTGTTGGTTGGGCCAATCCGCCTTCTGGGTACCCCTGGGGGTCTACCCCCGACAAGCCCCCGAGTAGTACGTGGTTGAGAGACAAGTCGGTGAGGTCGTGCTGTCTGATGAGCGTCGAGCCTGCTGCAGTTGGAAGCGAAACCGCGTGATACTAGAGTGAAAAGAGCCGTCTTCCAATGGATGCGCCGCGAGGTGCGTCCGTTGGCCGTAGCCCCCGAGCCTTGAAGCGATTCCGAAGGAATCGGTCCAAGGGTTAGTAGCCTTCTTCTGAGGTCACCGAATAATCAACGGATGCGCCGCGAGGTGCGTCCGTTGGCCGTAGCCCCCGAGCCTTGAAGCGATTCCGAAGGAATCGGTCCAAGGGTTAGTCAAGGAGCATCTGGCTAAATCATCCGGCGTTAACTTCGGCGTCCAGCCCCCGAGTGTGAGGGCCAGCGGAGTCCTTCGAGACACGCCGAGCAGTCGTCGCCCCGGCGCCAGCCCCCAGAGCGTGAGGGCTGAGCACGCCGAGTAGTTGCCCCGGCGCCAGCCCCCGAGCGTGAGGGCTGAGCACGCCGAGTAGTTGCCCCGGCGCCAGCCCCCGAGCGTGAGGGCTGAGCACGCCGAGAAGTTGCCCCGGCGCCAGCCCCCGAGCGTGAGGGCTGAGCACGCCGAGAAGTTGCCCCGGCGCCAGCCCCCGAGCGTGAGGGCTGAGCACGCCGAGAAGTTGCCCCGGCGCCAGCCCCCGAGCGTGAGGGCTGAGCACGCCGAGAAGTTGCCCCGGCGCCAGCCCCCGAGCGTGAGGGCTGAGCACGCCGAGTGTCGCCAGTACCCTGCAACAAAGTAAAAATTCGAGGAGAAAGCATTCGGCGATATAAATATTAATGAACTCCGCTTCCTGCTTTTAAGTCTATTAATTTCTCCGGGTAGTTAGCCTGTTACGTTTATGCACCTGGTCCCCGATAGCCGTAGTCCATAGCGCAGGGAGCTGGGCCGCGTGCACGCGTAGGAGGGTAGGCGTACGGAAGAGCCGAGGGTTTCACGGATTAAGGCGTGTGCTCCCCGAGTACTTTAGCAACTTGTTTAAAGCTCGCGGAATTGACAAAGTTATTCAATTGATACTTATCTTGGCGAAGGGTTCGAGTCCCGGAGGATTCCTTCTCTGTCGGTTATGCCAAAGGCGAGGCAGGCAAGGCGGCGTCCTATCCGTGATGCGGCGTCGGAAACAGAATTCCCGTGATTGCACAGGGCGCTCCCGTGGTTGAGTGGAGCCAAAGGAGATAAGGGTGACCTGTGCATTTCAGGCTGAAGGAGAGGCGCGTGGCGCGGAATCCGCACCCGTCATCGTGGAGAAAATCTTCCGTCCTCCGGCGACCAGGGGCTATAAATACCCGTCGGGGAGCCTGAGCTGCTACCCAAGAGCGAATAGATATAGGATCCTTGCAGTCAATATGCCGAGGCTTATTGCTGGGTTCATCCACCGGGGAAAGTTCATGGATTCATCTTGGCACGGTGCTAGAAGAGTGCTTGCGAGGGTTCTGAGGCGTTGATCGGCGTGTAGATGCTGCCCCGTTCACCCCGCATTCCCATGTGATGAGGGCCATGCGGGGTGAAATGCTTTGTAGAGCAAGGAATAGCCGAAGGCATCTGTCATCAACCCTCCACCGATGCTGTCCCGTCGACAGCTGCAGTGGTGCTACAAGAGAGCTTGCGAGGAGCTCATGTGAACCAAGCTTGCTCCGGATGTAGCACTAGGCGCAGGGACGAGTGCCCCAGGCCGTCACCTTGGCGGCTGATGTGTTTGATGTTTGTAACCGGCGTAAGTCCGGCTCCGTTGTAACTGTATTTCCTGCGAAAGGATTGCATTACCTGTCGCGATTTGTTCACAGCGTCAGTTCTCGATCGTTTTCGGGGCTGATCGAGCCCGAATGGCAGCTGCTTTTGATATGGCGCCAGCCCCCGAGTCCGAGTGCCGGTCGAACCTTAGCGGTACGCCTTCAGTTCTGCAGTGTTGGCCTCCGAGTGGTTCGGAGCCAATCGAGCCCGAGAGGCTCACTGACTTAATCGTGGCGCCAGCCCCCGAGCGTGGGAGCTGTTCGAGCCTTAGCGGCACACCACTGGGTTTGCAGTGTTGGCTCCCGAGTGGTTCGGGGCCAATCGAGCCCGAGAGGCACACTGGCTTGATCGTGGCGCCAGCCCCCGAGCGTGGGAGCTGTTCGAGCCTTAGCGGCACACCACTGGGTTTGCAGTGTTGGCTCCCGAGTGGTTCGGGGCCAATCGAGCCCGAGAGGCACACTGGCTTGATCGTGGCGCCAGCCCCTGAGCGTGGGAGCTGTTCGAGCCTTAGCGGCACACCACTGGGTTTGCAGTGTTGGCTCCCGAGTGGTTCGGGGCCAATCGAGCCCGAGAGGCACACTGGCTTGATCGTGGCGCCAGCCCCCGAGCGTGGGAGCTGTTCGAGCCTTAGCGGCACACCACTGGGTTTGCAGTGTTGGCTCCCGAGTGGTTCGGGGCCAATCGAGCCCGAGAGGCACACTGGCTTGATCGTGGCGCCAGCCCCCGAGCGTGGGAGCTGTTCGAGCCTTAGCGGCACACCACTGGGTTTGCAGTGTTGGCTCCCGAGTGGTTCGGGGCCAATCGAGCCTGAGAGGCACACTGGCTTGATCGTGGCGCCAGCCCCCGAGCGTGGGAGCTGTTCGAGCCTTAGCGGCACACCACTGGGTTTGCAGTGTTGGCTCCCGAGTGGTTTGGGGCCAATCGAGCCTGAGAGGCACACTGGCTTGATCGTGGCGCCAGCCCCCGAGCGTGGGAGCTGTTCGAGCCTTAGCGGCACGCCGACTGCTTTGTCTTGCTCGAGTGCTCTGGAGCCGTTTTTTACCGTTGACACCTGGCGTGTAACGGAAGGTGAAGCGCCCAACGGCTCTTTGTACCGTTTCGCCCGCCCCCGCTAATCGCGTTATCTCGCGGTAATTTTGGGCGTCAAGGCGCGCTATAAAAGGCGAGGGTTAACCCCGGAGGGTAATCTTCCCATTTCCAGATCTGTTCTCCCCGTTCTTCGCTCTTCACCCCGCCGCCACCAAAGCTCCCATTGCTCGTGAGTCCATTGCGCGATCTCAGCCACCACGGGGAGCGCAATCTCGCTGATGCGATCAAAGACCCCTGCCGTTAGATCCATGGCGGGGAGGAAGAAGCTGACTGGCGTCCCGAAGTCTGACAAGATCCCTTCCCCTGTCCTCGCGTGGACGCGGGGGAAGGTGACCACGGAGGCACTGGAGGAGATGGTGGAGCGGAGCGTCCTGCCGCCTCAGGCCGTGGCGGAATGGCGGCCGAGCGCTGGGGAGGTGTTCCCGTCGGAGAACTCCGGCGAGCTGGTCCTTTTCAAGCCTTTCTTCGAGGCGGGACTCGGCTTGCCCACGGGGCCGTTCTTCCACGGGTTGCTGCACTTCTACGGGATTGAGGCCATCAACCTCAACCCCAACTCGAGCATGGCGATCTCGGTCTTCATCCACCTCTGCGAGGCATATCTGGGGATCTCCCCCCACTTCAGCTTGTGGAGGTATCTGTACTGGCTGAAGCCTCAGCCGTCGGAGGAGAAGATGGTGGTCGTTGGAGGCGCTGGGTTTATGCTGCGCCAAGGGCGGAAGGACGACTACTTCGACATCGCCCTCAACACCTCCAACAAGGGATGGAAAGCCGAGTGGTTCTACGTCGGGAACCACGAGCCGGCGATCCCCTGCCACACCGGAGAGCGGCCACAGGTCAA
>CM014274.1:44714213-44728583 GCA_004135705.1 Alloteropsis semialata | reverse complement strand
ATCCAGGAGATCTGATATTTAAAGACTCAGGGGTGCGACGCTTCGCGCGAGAATCGAGGAGCCGGAGCAGAGCCGTATCGCGTGCGCTGCTAAAATCCCGGGAGACGTGCGGAGTGGGTTTTTAAATGCCCTGGGCAGCAGTTACATCACTCCTGGGGCGTTCCATTTTCCAAGACGAAACAGTTCTATTTTATTATTATGGCTGATATTTTTCTTTGACCTTATCATTCAGATGCAGGTTTCTACATTCAAGAGTTCGGGAACTTTTCTGGCTCTCTTGCAAGAGTGATTGACGAGGTATTAACATATCCAAAAATCACCCGAAGAGCAAAAAGACCCGAAGGCTATTGAACAATCAACCTTTTCTGAACAAGATAAGCTCGGGGGCTACTGTTGAGGCCATAATACCAGGGTACCCGACCACGAGGATTGCCGACTACCGACTCCAAGACGACCAAGACTCCGAACAAGACACGATGGCCTGATCGCAGAAGGGAAGCCTGAAGACAGTTCGAGTCCTATTAGGTTTAGGTCTGTTTTGTCTTGTAAGGCACGTCTCCCTGGATATAAATAGCGGGGGTCCTGTGCGTAGAGGGTATGATCCAAGTCTATGTTCCATTGATTCGTAGCTTTAGACAAACCACCCGAGGGTACTTGTTACACATTGTAATCTGTACTCGACGAAATAATACAAGCAGCAACTGGACGTAGGGTTATTACTCGATCTCGAGGGCCCGAACCAGTATAAAAATCCTGTGTCTTTCTGTCCATCACCGTGATCAATCTTCGCACGAAGCGGGGTGTCTGCCGGACAAATATCTGACGAGTACAACCTCGACACTTCTGATAAGTTGCCTTCGCCAGCGAGAGATGCTGATTCTGGCGAAGGGGTCAATGTGGTTGTTTCTACGAGGGCTGGTGATCTCCTTGACAAGCGAAGAGATGTTGAGCTTAAAGCAATACGGAGCACTACTTCTCAACACGCTGCGAGAGATTATACTGTTCCTGAAGGTAGGCCGGAGTACCGAAATGAACGTTCTCTAGGTGCTGGTATCCAGCGTTGGTCTTCTTTAGAGTATGGTTGTGCTAGTAATGTTTTTGTGACACAAAAGACTCTTGATGATAGCTTTGCTTTGTGTGAAGGTGTCTCTTCTCGTCAGATGGAGGCTTCTGCTGGAGGGTCAGCGAAGAGGGCAGGTGATGATTTGCCTGGGCCTTCGCCTATGAAGGCCACAGAAGTTTTGGTTGGTCCTGTTGAGAAGAGGTCAACAAAGAAAGTGGACACTGGGCTTCAGTTATTCGACATGCTAGGGGAGGACTCAGAGGAAAGCATTCATTCCAGTGGTAATTCTCTTGAATTCTCCGATATTTCTGCTGGTAATTTTCGGGTTATTAAATCTCACAAGATTTCTGATGTAGCCGGGGAAGGAGATGCCAAGGCAACTGAAGAGGAGGTTGGGTGTCAAAAGAAACCTGGGGACGCCGATGCTGAAGCCACTGATTGCTCTCAAGACTTGATTTTAAGGGGTGCTACCACTACATCTCCCCCAAGCTCTGAGCTTCCTGCTAGGTCCCCAGCACACCAGCTTGAGGATCTCCGATTCTACAGTGAGCGTCTCAACGTTCCAGAGGGGGCCCGGATCATTTCTGCTCGCAATATCAGCAAGGTGAAGATTCTTCCTAATTGCTATGAGGCTGGTATTTGTGATGGGGTTATGAGTAGCTTTGCTGTTCCCGAGCTGGAAGACAAGCTGCGCCTTCGCAGTGAACCTGAGCTTCGCTATGCCATTGAAGCGAATGCAGTTAAGGGTTTGTTGCTAACGCGTGCTCTTCTTCAGTCGAGTTGTCACCATCTGAAGGAGACAAACAAGCTCGATGATGAGATTGCTGAACTTGAAGAGAATGTTGAAGTTTTGAAAGAGAAATTGTCCATCTCTAGTGAGCGTGAAGGACGCCTTGAGCGTGAGAAAATGGAGCTAGTTGAGGAGAAACGGAAGGTTTCTGAGCAGTTTGAGGCCTTTCGCAAAGAGCTTGATGAGATTGAAAATTTCAAAGCGAAGGCTACTGATCTGGGCAATGATCTTGCAGATGAGAAGGGTCAACTTGAGGAAGCCCTTCATGCTTTGGATCAGGAGAGGAAACTTAAAGAAGAAGCTGTTAGTGGTCTTTCTGAAGAGCGAAGACTAAAAGAGGAGGCTACTTTGGCTCTTAATCATTTCAAGCAGACTTTGGTTGAGACGACTTCGCATGCCACAGAAAAAGTTCACAAAGTTGTGCAGTCGTTCGGCGCTGATTTGAAAGTTCTGGATGGTTTTGACTTTTCAGACATTTCTACCTACTTTGACGGGCTTGAGAGCTCTTTCATCAATGATTTCCAACTGTGGCTAACAGCTTCTCTAACTTCTCGGTTGTCGTGGCAGTTCGTAGCTTCGCATATACTATGACTCAATTGGGTTGCGAACATGTGCGCAACACAAAGTTTGACTATCCTGGCGACATGAGCTATGAAACTGTTGGCAATGCGATTGCGTCGATTGCAAGAAACTTTGCTAGACGCTTCTGGGTGCCACGAGGTATGAAGCTGGTTTTGGAGGAGGCGGAGCATAACCGATAAGGTTGGTAGCAGCTTTCCCCCTTGTTGTACTTTACTTGGGAGGGGTTCTAAGGGTCCTGGTCTTTGATTTGCAGAAGAAAATCTCCGGTGGCTCGGGTACTCCATCATCTACCATGGCTACCCCTTCGGCTGTCCCTTCGGCTACCCCTTCGACAGTCCTTCGCATTACTCCTGCTTCTGTTGATGCTGCGCCAATGTCCGGCACACTTGTAAACCCTTCGGCTGCTGGCTCCGTTGCTGACGTTGATACGAGAGTTGTTGATCCAGCAGATGCTCCCCCAACTGGCGATCAGGTTGAATGAACTATTAATGTTTGATTGGTGCCTTTGCTGTTCTGAATACTTGGTTTGTAATGTTAATACTCTGTGCCTGCGTAGGTCCCTGCTGAGGACCCTGCGCAGGGGATTGTCTTAGAAACTTCTGCTTTAATCTATCGGCGGGGAAGCTTTATGATTTCTGGTTCTCTTTAGGATGACTTTAAGCGGCGTCATCCTGATCTTGGTGTTGATGACTTTTTGTCCCGTCATCGGAAGTATTACGATAGGCGTAACGCTGAAGCGAAGGATTTTTGGCAAAACTTTGACCCTAGCGTGTTGCCACAACGGCGGACTCATCGGATCCTTCGTCGTATAGACCGTGGTGACGATAGTGTTGCGCAGGGGCTACTCGAGCCAAAGCCTGAGCCTGTGGATGAAATTAACTGTGCCCCTCGCTACACATATCTAGCTAAGGATTCAGTAGAAGATGAACTTATGGACAATAGAAACAGTTCTTAGTTATTGATTGAATTTCTCCTTCTTGTTTTGTTCAGGGATTAATTCCTGATGCTGATACTCTTCGGAGAATGGCTAACGAGATTATTGATGGAGTTGTTGTTGACTTGATATCGGAGTTGGCTAATAGGGTTTGTGATGAATCTTCCTGATGATTTGATAGAATGACTGGAACTGTTTTTAATGGGCGTAGCCCCTGGCCTTTATACTGTAAAAATACACATTATTTTGATGTGGACACGACGACCTTGTCTGGTCTGTTGTCATGTATCTGCTTTCTACTTTTAAAAAGATGTAGTGTATTGGCGCTTGTTCTTTCTCGGTCTTATGACTGTCCTTTTGTTTTGTCGCTTGTGTGTACTGTGACTCCGTGACCGGGTTCACAGGTTCTCTGTTGTGGGGCGGGGGTCACGGGCTCCCGTGACGTTCCCCTCTATAAATTGCCTGCGGGTTTTCCTTTGCTTGTTGTGTGCATATGTAGTGTTTTCTGAGCTTTCCAATGGCCCTTGTTTAGTGGTTGGTTCGTCCTCCGGAGTTTGAGAGAGTTTGCGTCTTTCATCGATGGAGCTAGAAGAGTGCTTGCGACTGAGCCAAGAGTTGATCAGCATCCGAGTGCTCCTATGATATTGATTCTTGTTTCTGGTGTTTGCTCGTTGTTTTGATGTGTGACCGGTCTAGATTCGATTGAACGTAGGGGTTAGCCTGATTATTTCTTTTGGCCTTGTAACCGTTGTTAGGTTTTGCGGGAGCTGGAAGAGAGCTTGCGATGAGTTCATGTGAACCAAGCTGGTTCCGTTTGTAGCTTTTGTGATGCCTGCAACTCTATCTGGCTGTCATTGTGACAGCTGATATCTTTGTTCTTCTTTATGTTCTGTCTTGCGAGACAGTTTTGTATTTGTAACGGTATATATTTAATAAAGAGGAAAATTTCTTTCATGAGGTTTTCGAGTGTCTTTTCGAGTGTTGAATCTTTCATGGTGTCCTTTACGTTTGCTATGTAAGTTTGTGGATAAGTTTGGAGATGTGTTTGAATCACACTTTCTCTGTGATGTGAAGGCTTCAGGAACATTTTTATGTAGTCTCACAAGTCTTTTTAAGTTGCGATGCGAAGGCCTCACGAGCCTTTTTGAGATGGGATTTATCATATCCTCTCTTTTTGAGATGTGAAGGCCTCACGAGCCTTTTCGAGATGGGATTTATCATATCCTTTCTTTTTGAGATGCGAAGGCCTCACGAGCCTTTTCGAGACTTAGGGTTTTTTCTTTCCCTTTGTTTGTTGAGCTGAAGTCTGACAAGCTTGCATAATATGCTACAACTTGTCGACTTTCGATTTCTCTTTTTGATTTTGTTGATAAGGTCACATACTTTTAAATGTACGTGACTTTTCAACACGTCCATAGACTTTGTTTGTGGGGGTACTACTTATAATTCCATAGTAAATGGGATACAAGAGAGTCTGCCTCGTTAAAAACCTCACCCCTTTGAATAGTTTTGTTTCTAAGTGAAGGGTCCCCCTGTGAGGAAAAGAGTACAGCTCCTGAAGAAATTTAAGGTTTACATAAGCTTTGAAAGTATAAAAGAAACTATGAAAATCTAGAAGATACTTTTCTAAGCATTTATGCCCATGGATAGTATTTTTGCAAAGTGTCTGCATTCCATGAGTGCGGCAGTTCTTTTCCATCCATGTCTTGCAGTCTGTATGATCCTTGTCTATTTGATTCTTTTACGAGGTAGGGTCCTTCCCACTTAGCTTGCAGCTTTCCTGCTTTGTCAGCGCTTGCTTTTCTCTTTAGAACGAAATCTCCTGGATTTATCTCTTTCACGGCTATCTTCTTGTTTCTCCATTTCCTTATTTCTGTCTGGTAGTTCTGTAAGTTTTGTGCAGCAATAAGTCTTTGTTCTTCTATTTCTTCCCTGTGTAATGTGTTATCTTCATGCTCTTTCCTTGCATTTAATGTTCTTGGAGATCCGAAGAGGACTTCTGCTGGTAACACTGCTTCGTCTCAAAATAACAGTTTGAACAGGGTGAACTTAGTTGCTCTTGATTCGGTTGTGTTATGTGACCAGACCACTCTTGTCTTCTCTTTGACCCATTTGCCCTTCCGGAGTCCTTCGATGCATTTGGCTATGCCTTTCAATATTATTCCGTTCGCCCTTTCCACTGCTCCATTGGATTGAGGGTGATATACTGATGCCGAAACATACTTTGATGCCTAGAGCTGAGCAGAATTCTTTGAATGTGTCGCTGTCGAATTGTTTGCCATTGTCCACTGTTATTTCCTTTGGTGTGCCGAATCTGCATATTATATTTTGCCATACGAATTTTTGGACTGTCTTTGATGTTATTGTTGCTAACGGTTTCGCCTCTATCCATTTTGTGAAGTATTCGACTGCTATGACTGCAAATCTTAGGTTTCCTTGGGCAGGAGGAAGTGGTCCTACCAAGTCGATGCCCCAACGCTGTAAGGGCCATGATGGTGTTATTAGCTGAGTGATGGATGAGGGTCTCTGAGAGTTGTTTGCCAGGAATTGGCAATTTTTGCATCTTCTTATATGTTCCTTTGTATCCTTGCCTGAATATTTTTCCAGATGTTGCTCTTGGTCCTGTGTGAGATCCGCAGAACCCTTCGTGTACTTCTTTGATTATGTCTTGGCCTTCGCTTTTTGTTACACACTTTAGCCAAGGTTTGCATACTCCTGACTTGTACAACTCTCCATTTAAGACTTTGTAATTTCTTGTTCTTTGGGTGAGCCTCTTTTTCTCATCTTCATCAAATGGTTCGTATGTTCCATTGATAAATGCGATGATAGGAGCTCGCCAATCTTCGCTCTCATTGTTGTTTATGTGCAATATCTGGCATTCTGCTCTCGGTGATGGCTGTTTCAGTGTTTCAAAGAAAACATCTGGTGGCAGAGTTTCGCCCCTTGCTGCATTCTTTGCCAGGGCATCGGCTTCATTGTTTTCGCTTCTTGGTATCTTTTTTACTGTGAAGCCCGAGAAATGTTTTTCAAGTGCTCTTACTGCTGTCATGTATTTGTACATTTCCTTGTTTGCCTTATAATTTTTCTCAACTTGTTCTTTTACAACTTCTGAATCTGAATTCAAGATTGCTCTCTTTGCGCCCAACATTCTTGCTTTGCGAAGGCCTAGTAGTATGGCTTCATACTCTGCTACATTGTTTGTGCTTGGAAAGCATAGTCTTGCTGCATACCTAATTTTGTTTCCTGCTGGCGACGTTATTATTGCTCTGATGCCAGCCCCAGCCTCTCCCCAGGCTCCATCACAATATATTGTCCAGACTTGTTCTTTTATCTCTTCCCCTTCTTCGTTTCTTGCTGGTACCCATTCTGCTATAAAATCTGTCAATACTTGAGACTTTACTGCACTTCTGTGAATGAAATCTATTGTGTACTCAGCGAGCTCTGCTACCCATTTTGCTATTCTTCCTGAGGATTCTTTGTTTTTAAAGATGTCCCTTAACGGGTAGTTGGTTGGCACTGTGATATGGTGGGCTTGAAAGTAGTGTCTCAATTTTCTTGATGCCATGAGAATTGCATAGGCTAGTTTCTCTATCTCTGAGTAGTTGCACTTTGATCCTGACAGTGCTGGATACAAAGTATATTGGTACTTGTTCTATTTTTGCCATTGTTTGCTCATCCTTCGCATCTTCTTTCTCTTCTATTAACACGGCGCTTACAGCGAAGGGGGTTGCTGCTATGTATAGTAGCAATTGTGCCCTTGGTGTTGGACTTGTTAGTGCGGTCATTTGCTTGAGGTATTGTTTCAGTTCCTCAAAAGCATTCTGTTGTTCTTGACCCCACTCAAATTTTGCTGATCCTCTTAAGACTTTGAAGAATGGTAAGCTTCTTTCTGCAGATTTTGCAATGAATCTGTTTAAAGCTGCTATTCTCCCTGTTAATTTCTGCACATCCCTTCTTGATGTTGGGCTTTTCATGTTTTTTATTGCGTCTGTTTTTTCTGGGTTGCCCTCTATTCCCCTTCGTGACACAATGCATCCTAGTAACTTTCCCTTTTTGACTCCGAATGCACATTTTTTGGGGTTTAGCTTTAGCCCTGATTTTCTCAGATTGGTGAATGTTTCGATCAGATCTAAGGGGTGATCTTCTGCCTTTTTGCTCCTTACCACCACATCATCCACATAGATTGATATATTTTTTGTCTAGTTGGTCTGCGAACACCGTTGACGTCATTCTGACGAAAGGTGCATCCTGCATTTCTTAGCCCCTCGGCCATTCTGATAAAACAAAATGTTCCGAAGGGGGTTGTGAATCTTGTTTTTTCTTTGTTCTCTTTCTTCATCTAGATTTGATGGTAGCTAGAGAAACAATCGAGTAGTGAAAGTAGTTCACATCCTGCTGCTGAGTCAACGAGTGCATCTATTCTTGGTAGTGGGAAGTCGTCTTTTGGGCATGCTTTGTTCAAGGTAGTGAAGTCAATGCACATTCTCATTTTTCCATTCTTCTTTGGCACAAGTACCATGTTGGCCAGCCATTCTGGATACTGAACTGGTCTGATGACATTTGCCGTCAGTAGCCTCTGCACTTCTGCCTTCGCTGCTATTATTCTGTCAGGAGACATCTTTCTTTGTTTCTATTTCTTTGGTGGGTAGCTTGGGTCAACGTTGAGGCAGTGTTCTGCTATGTCTCTGCTGACTCCTTTGAGATCGTTTGATGACCATGCAAAAACATCACTGTTGTTTCTGAGGAGCTTGATTAACCTTTTTTCTTCTTCAGGTGCTATTTCTGTTCCTATTATTACCGTTTTATCCGGAGTATCCTTACAAATGGGCACTATTTTCGTATCTCCCGGAGGGGTTGCTTTTTCTTTGATGACTTTTCTTGTTTTTGTGATATTTGTGCTGCTTCTTCCTCGATGACATGGATGTGCTTGTGGTCTGATTTCACATTTCCCTCAGCCCTTCGCGCTTCGTCCTGATTGCCGTACACTGTTATGACACCATTGTGTGATGGCATTTTCATGCAAAGATAGCCGTGATGAATGACTGCTGAGAACTTGTTGATGAATCCTCGTCCGAAAATTGCGTTGTATGGGTAATCGATGTCGACCACGTCGAATGTTATTTTTTCTGCTCTGTACTTTTCTGGGGAGCCAAAGTATACCCAGAGTGTTATCTTTCCTAATGCTTCAATCCTCTTTCCCCCGAAGCCATATAGTGGTCTTTCTGCCTTTTCTAACTTGTCTGCGCCAATTTTCATGCTGTTGAATGCATAGGAGAATAATATGTCTGCTGAGCTGCCCCCGTCAACTAGGATTCTTGAGACGTTTTTTCCTCTGACGTAGTGTGTGTTCTTTCCTATGTTTGCGTTGATCACGAAGGGGTCTTCATGAGGGTAGTCTCCTAACTTTAGATCTTGCTGAGTAAACATTATAGGGATGTGGCTGTAATCCGACTTTAGCTGGGTCCCATCTGACACATGGTTGACCCTTCGCTCCCAATCTTTTCTTTGCCTTTTTGATGTGTGGATGGTTCCTGCTGATCCACCAGTGATAGGGAGAATGTTGTTTACTATGAAACCATCATTTTCTTGCTTTGGGAGTGGTGGGATTTGATTGTCTTGGTTGTTTTGTTGTGATGGACCTGCTTGTGCCCATCGCATTTGCCCTTGATTTGGTGCTTGGGATTGGTTTGGAAATTGGTACTGTTGCGCGAAGGGTGTTTGTAGGTTGTACATGAGCGAAGGGTGTAGTGGGCCTATGCTGTTTAATTTACAGGGCAGTATGGCTGATGCAACCAGGAGTTGTCTTGGCTTTCTGGCTTTGTTGTGTGGTTTACTTGCTTCGGCTTTGATTCTTCTTTTTCTTTCTCGATCTTCTCCTTGTTTTCTATTGTGTATGGGCATGAGTTTGTAGTGTGCCCTGCCCCTTTTCTATGATATGTGCACAACATGTCTGCTGGGTTTCTGTAGTTAGATCTCCCTCGGCCTCTTCCTTGACCTTCGCGGCCTCCGCGGCCACCTCTTTGCGAGAAGTTGCTTCTTCCCCCTCGGCCTCCTCTATGACTTTGCTCATTCTTGTTGTCATAACTTGGTTGTCGCGGTTCAATTTCTGCAGCCATTGTGTCTGAGTGCTCTATTTGATTTATGAATCTTGTGTCATAATTTTGACTTGGTTGAAAGTATTGGTTCTGAGCGTACTACGGCTGCTCTTGTTTAGTTTTCTTGCCTCTGAACTGATCTCTTTCTTCTTGTCTCCTGTGAAGGTCTCTGTCTGCGAGTGAGTAGTTTGCCATAATTTCATATAGTTTGTCTAGTGTTTTTGGTCTTTTTCTTGCCAATTTCACCGCACACTGGCCTATTGCTAATCCTTTGATTGCTGCTTCAATTGTTGTGGCTTCTGGTACATTTACTGCTTGTGCCCTTAATGCTACAAACCTCCTCATGTAGGCTTCTAGTGGTTCATCTTTCAATTGCTTGCAATTGAACAAGTCTGCTGCTCCCTTCAAGCTGTAGTGGAATCCTTTGAAATTCTGAAATATTAGGTTTTTCCGTCTTTTCCAGCTGTAAACAGATCCTGGTTCTAGGCTTGAGAACCAAGCTTGCGCCACCCCCTTCGTGGTGATTGCAAATGATTTCGCCAATATCATTTCGTTTCCTCCAGCTGAAGTGACCGCGGCCTCATAGGCCATGAGGAATTGCCTTGGATCATTCTGGCCGTTGAATGTTGGCAGTTTGTGTGGCTTGAAGCCCTTCGGCCAAGACTGTACTTGGAGTGATGCTGAGAGTGAAGACATGGGGTCTATTATTTGCTGCACGTAGCCGCTCTCGCTGGGGCCCTTGAGTTGTTGTGTTTGGTGGATTGTTTGCATGGTTTGTCTGGTTGGCAGTGTTCTCTCTAGCAGTTCCTATTCTTGCGGTTCTTCATCGCTTTGAAGTTACAGTATTTGCTCATCCAATTTTGCTAGCAATTTTTCAGCTTCTAGCAGCTCTTTATTGAATCTGGTTGCTTTCTTTTTGGCGTTCAATGCTTCTATTGCTTTTCTCTTTTCTTCAACTTGCCTTTGCAGAGATTCTAGCTTTGAAATTTGATTTCTCTCCTCTTGAGTTTGCGATGTCGATGCGTTGGCTGCTGCTTTCTTTTTCTTCACTGCCAGTGCAGCTTCTTTTGCGTTTTGTTCCTTTATCTGCTTTTGGATCAACTCTTGCTGTTTTCTTGTATTTTGCTCTATTCTTGTGCTTCGTCTAGCATCTGCCGAGTCGCTGTTTTCTGCGGCTGCGGCTGTTGTGTTTATTGGGCGGGTTGGGAGGGTTTCTGATGTGTTTAGGTTTGGGTCGGTTGGATCTGGAGTGGATTCTTCTGCTGTCGCGTTTGATGGTGGTGGATTTCTTTCTGGAGGAGGCATGGTGCTGATCTCGGCCACTCTCCCGATCTGATGCTATTCGATCCCCACGGACGGCGCCACTGTTGGGGTTTCGGGAAAATCCAACAGGTTGAGATCGAGAGAGAGCAACAAGAGAAAGGAAAGACACGCGATAAATGATAGGCTCAATTTATATGTGCACGGAATTAAGTTACAAATCCCGTGCCAACTGCACCTCGGGGCTCTCCTCTCTTCCTTTTATAGGCCGCCGGAGGGGCCTAGTTTACTCTAAATGCCCTTTACTCTAAATGCCCTTACAACCACTATATTCTCAGCATATCCGAGGGCATTATGGTATTTCTTTCCTCCGTACCGGCTCCGTAATTCCTGGGTCTTGACGCTCCTATGAAGATGTGCCATGCATCCTGGCACATCCGTGCTGGCTGGGCGTCCCCGTCTCCAACTCTGCGTCTGGTCCCGCGTTGAGTGAAGGGGTGGGTGCTCACCCCTTCGCTCCTCCTGCTCCCCCGAACCCTTTGTCTGAGTCACCTGAGTAAGGGAAAAAGCAAGAAATAATGCTAGTTCAAAGCGAAGGGGTAACTTAGTTATGCCTTCGCGTCTTTCAGGAGTTAGCCAAATTCATGACTCCCCAACATGAGCGATCCGAGAGAATCATTTGAGGAACTTTGATTTCTTTTCAAAAATTTTCAAAACCTCCGGATTGATAGTTTGATCATGAATGAGTGAATGGTGCTTTACATAATTCATTCTACCTTACAACCGCCCAAGGCAGGTGAAGCTACATGCCCCACAGGAGTAAAGTATGAGGTAAGATCAATGCCAACTTATTTAATTCTTGGTAGAAGTACTTTGATGTTTATTTGGCATAAGTTAAGAATACAACATTGTAGCAACTCCTGATCATCCACAAACCTAAGTCCAAGTGCTTGCTCGAGACGAGCAAGAGGCTAGCTTGGGGGAGTTGTTGACGGCTGTTAAGCACCAAAAACAGCCGTCAATATACTCAAATAAAGTGATGGATTGGTAATGCTCACACGCATATTTCCCTTCAAATAATGTAGTTCCATATGTCCTTGGAGAATATTTGGTTGTAGGTGATTTGCTACAGAAATAAAGGAGAATCCACCCTCATGGACCCAAGTGACAATGTCCCGATGAATCAGAAGCTGCCACGCGTGCATCACATGGATTCAAGGGCCCACAACAGACCCAAACCGCCTCAATCCACTGTGGACACGTGCAACTACCTTTTGGAACCCACTTGATAGTCACCTGGAGAAAGCACAACAGGAGGGGGGCCACCAAGGGTTCCGCCAAACCCTTGGATCGGCCGAACCACCTTAGTGGCGCCCCATCCTGGCCTTCCACATCGTTGAAAGCATCTAAGCTCCTAATTTGTGTTTTGGTAATTAATGACAATAATTGTGGACTAACGATTTCATTTGAGATATGAAAATAGGGTTAGTCCCGGAGATGTGACATGTGGCGGATGATAACTTGGCGATATTGGAATCATGATGTGAAGTGGAATCTCAAGGCAAAGGTATAAGATAGGAATTTCTATTTTGCCGGTCAAAGAGGAGATTAGAGAAAAAACATTGACTGGGTTGATAGGCTAGATAGCCGTAATATCAAGAGGGGTCAATGACATTTGCATGATGATACCATAGTGCCACCTTGCTCAAATATTGTGTTGCATGCATATGGATTAGTGGCATTCTTCATGAGGGAAGAACAATGCGGTTTTCTTAAAATTGCTAACTGGTTTCTGATGCAGACGGTTTCCCTTTGGTGGAGCGGACCGTGTTTTGACTTAGCCATTTTCAGAGTCGTTCCAACTGTTTTTCAGAGATAGGGTAGACGGTCTCCGCAGGGGACGCGGACGGTCCGCCCTTGGATTCAAAATCGTGGACTGAAATGTGATGTTTCTGGTGGGCCGAAAGGTTTGACCGGCGGACGGTCCGCGCAGGGCATGCGGACGGTCCGTCGGCCAGTTGCTTCGCGCCACTAGAACTGGGAGTGGTTCTGTGGATTCTAACTTCATGGGGCGAATGGTCCGCACAGGGCACGCGGACGGTCCGCCCCCTCTCCCCTGAGCGCCGCCGGAACCTATGTGGTTCTGCGTGGGTTTTTAACTTTATACGGCGGACGGTCCGGCACCTGGGTGCGGACAGTCCGCCGGCTTTTTTGAGCGTGTGTCCAGGGAGGTTGTGATTCTGACCGACGTTTGAAAATGAACGGCAAAAGGTCCGCCCCTGGTGGACGGACGGTCCGCCCCCTATGTAACGGTCAGGTCTGACAGCAATTATTGCTGTTGTAGCCGTTGGTTTTGAACGGCGGACTATCCAGGCTTTGTGAGGCAGATGGTCCACAAAACCTCGTATTTCACGGGTTACAGAGAGTAACGGCTAGATTTTGAAGGCTCTATATATACCTCATGCCCGGCTGTGGGTGAGGTCTCTTGGCACTTTGGAAAGCTAACTTGACATTCTTGAGCCCTTCTTCTTCACTCTCTCACTCACTTTGCTTTGAGGTTGCATTCTTGTGAGATTGAGAGCATCCTAGTGCATTGCATCAAGAGTTTAAGCATTGTGGAACTAGGGAGTCTTCAAGCAAGCGTCATCGACTTGTTACTCTTGGAGGTTGCCGCCTCCTAGACGGCTTGGAGGAGTGGAAACCGTTGAGCCCTTCAAGAAGATTGTGAAGGTGCCCCGGTTGTTCTTGTGAGAGGTCCTTGTGCTCACCTTGCCAAAGTGGTGAAGAGCAACTCTAGTGGAATCGAGGGGTGGAGCGGTTCTTGGTCCAAGTCGGCTCAAAAAATCAAGCGGTGCCTTGATAGAGGAGCGATTGGAACAAAGAATCCACCTCAATGTGGATTAGGGGTGACCGGCAAGTCATCGACACCACGGGAAAAATTCTTCTCTTGTCATTGGTTATTTCTATTGCTCATTTACATTCTTGCAATTTACTTTCATAGAGATTGAATTGTTGCTTATCACCCTAGGTTGCAAACCCTCACATAGGCTGGAAAGAGTAGAAATAGTTTTACCCCCTTGTGTTACTAATTAAATTTTAAGTGCTTGTGATTTTAGTTCAAACCGCCTATTCATCCCCCTCTAGTCGGTATCCTAGATCCTACAAGTGGTACCAGAGCTAAGGACTCTATTTTATCAAGAATTTAACCATCCCAGAGTAAGGACATGGCTAATGACAACCATAATCTTGTGGGGAAGCCACCATTCTTTGATGGGGAAAACTATGACTATTGAAAAACTAGAATGATGGTTCATCTCAAGGCTATGAGTAGGCAATTGTGGAGAATTGTTGATGAAGGATATGTTGTTCTTGATGACAAGGCATTGACCGCCAAAGATGATGAGAATATTGCTTTGACTGATCAAGCCATGAAGTGTCACCGAATTCAACCGCATCAAGAATCTTGACACCGCCAATGAGATATGGATGAAGCTCATTGAGATATATGAGGGAACATCAACCGCTAGAGAAGCCAAGTTGTATGTCTCAAAAGGAAAGTTTACTGAGTTCACAATGAAGAAGGACAAAAGTGTGCCCGAGATGTTCAACCGCTTAAATGATATTGTGAATGAGCTCAAAAGTCTTG
>CM014274.1:44689803-44713213 GCA_004135705.1 Alloteropsis semialata | reverse complement strand
ATCAGGGAGCCGTCAAAGTACATCTTCCAGTGTTCGCCGCTGGTGTCTTCTTTCGCGTCCTAGCTCTCGGTCCATTCGGCGACGAAGTCGGCGAGGATCTGTGACCTGATGGCGGTGCGCGGGATAAAGTCTATGTTGAAGGAGCCGAGCTCGACGGACCACTTGATGATTCGCCCCGTGACGTCTCTGTTGTGGAGGATTTCCCGAGTGGAAATTGCGTGACCACCTTGATGCGATGCGCTTGGAAGTAATGCCGGAGTTTTCTTGACGTGATCAGCAGTGCGTAGAGTAGCTTCTGCACCTGGGGATAGCGAGACTTGGACTCGCTGAGTACTTCGCTTACGTAGTAGACTGGTCGCTGTACTCGTTGCACCTTTCCTTCTTCCTCCCTTTCCACGACGATGACGGTGCTCACCACGTTGGTCGTGGCAGCGATGTACAGGAGTAGCGTTTCGTCGTTATGCGGAGCGGCGAGTACTGGTGGGTTGGAGAGGTAGTTCTTGAGGTCGGTGAAAGCTTGCTGCGCCTCTTGGTTCCACTCGAACCTGTCGGTCTTCTTGAGGATCTTGAAGAATGGCAAGCCCTTATCCCCGAGCCGGGAGATGAATCTGCTCAAGGCCGCCATGCAACCAGTCAATTTTTGGATCTCTTTCTTCCCAGTCGGCGGTTTCATCCTCCGGATGGTGTCTATCTTTTCTGGGTTGGCTTGAATGCCTCTGTTGCTGACGATGAAGCCGAGTAGTTTCCCTTTGGGTACGCCGAAGACGCACTTAGTCGGGTTCAGCCTCCAGTTGTGCCTGCGAAGATTGTTAAACGTTTCGGAGAGGTCGGCGATGAACTCGGCTTCGATCTTTGTTTTGATGACTATGTCGTCGACGTAGGCCTCGGCGTTGCGGCCGATCTGAGTGCCCAGGGTCAAGTTGATGGCCCTCTGGTAGGTGGCTCCGGCGTTGCGGAGGCCAAACGTCATCTTGGTGTAGCAGTAGGCGCCGATCGGAGTTATGAAGGACGTCTTCTCCTGGTCCTCTTCTTTCAGGGCGATCTGGTGGTAGCCGGAGTAACAATCGAGGAAGCATAGGAGTACGCATCCGGCGGTGGAGTCAACGACTTGGTCGATGCGGGGCAGGACGAAGGGGTCCTTAGGGCAGTGCCTGTTGAGATCCGTGTAGTCAACACACATTCTCCATTCATTATTCTTTTTTCTTACAAGAACTGGGTTAGCGAGCCAGTCAGGATAAAAGACTTCTCTAATGAACCCGGCGGCTAGCAGCCTTGTAATCTCTGCCCTAATGGCCTCCTTGCGATCCTGCGCGAAGCGTCGGAGCTTTTGGCGAACTGGCTTGGCGTTCGCGTCAACCGTCAAGGAGTGCTCGACCACCTCCCTCGGAACACCTGGCATATCTGATGGAGTCCATGCGAATATGTCGGCGTTGTCCCGGAGGAAGGTGACGAGCGCGCTTTCCTATTTGGGGTCGAGCCCTGATCCGATCAGGGCGGTCTTGGAGGAGTCGGAGAGCCCGAGCGAGATGGCGCGCACTTCTTCAGCCGGCTGCATTGTGGTCGGCGTGGCCCTTCGCTTGGAGGACTCGGGGACGGAGCCCGGGTCCCCTTGGAAGGTTCTTGCTTCGTGGACCACCTCCATCTGCAGCACGCTGCGTTCGATGCCGGTGCAGAGGTGGAGCCCTTCTTTGTCGCAGCCTTTGGAGAGGTGTACGTCGCTGCGGATGGAGAGGACGCCGTTTGGTGCTGGCATCTTCATCAGATACGTGTAGTTGGGGATCGCCATGAACTTGGCGAGCGCTGGTCTCCCCAATATGGCGTGGTAGGCGGTGGTGAAGTCGGCGACCTGGAAGTTGAGGTACTCGGTCCTGAAGTTGTCTTGATCGCCGAAGGTGACGGGCAGAGCAATCTGCCCGAGTGGTTTGGAGCCTTTGCCCGGGATCAGCCCGTAGAATGGGTGGAGAGAAGGGGTCAAGGCGTCGAGGCCAATGCCCATGTCCCTCAGCGTCTGGGCGAAGATGATGTTGAGCCCGCTCCCACCGTCGATGAGTACTTTGGTGAGGCGGGCGTTGTGCACGATCGGGCTGAGTACCAGCGGGTACTCGCCCACGTCGGAGACCTGGAACCACTGGTCCTCCCTGGAGAAGGTGATCGGCTTGGACCAGCGGAGTGGTTGGATCGGCGATGTGTAGCAGGAGAATATCTCCCGGTCGCGTACTTTCTCCCGGCGCTTGTCGTCTACGGGCGGCGGTCCTCCGAGGATGAAGTTCACCTGCCTGTCGACATTTGGGAAAGCAGGGTTCGCGGGAGCCCCTTTTCCCTTGTCGCCTTTGTCGTCGTCTTGCGGCGGCAGCTTCCCCTCCTTCTTGTAGGCTTCGGCGAGCCCCATGCAGTCGATCATGCGATGCTTGGACTGCTTGTGGATGGGGCAGGGTCCCTGGAGCATCTTCTCGAAGTCAGCGCTGAAGTTGGACCGCGGGCGAGAGCCGCTACGGTCCATGGCGGCGACGGTGTAGTCTCTCGAGCGTTTTCGGTCATCCCTCCTGCTTGGTTCAGGTCGGGGGCGGCGTGTGTCTTCTTTCTTCGGGCGATCTTCTCGGCGAGGGGGACGATCATCGTCCCGAGTGCTTTTCTTGCCGTAGTGGAGGCGGACGGCCTCCTTGGCGTTGGCCATCTTGTTCACCCGGCCAAAGAACTCGCCGGAGGTCTTTGGCATGTCCTCGCAGAGGCGCTCGAAGACGGCGGAGTCGGCGAGGCCATCGAGGAAGTAGCTGATGATCTCGGACTCGGAGCAGCCGGGAACTAGGTTCCGGTTCTCCATGTACCGGTCGGTGTAGTCGCGGAGGCTTTCCCCGCGGTTCTGCTTCACCTTGCCCAGGTCCCAGGCGGTGCCTGGTCGGATGGAGCTCCCCTGGAAGTAGCTTTTGAACTTGTCGCAGAGGGTCCCCCAGCTGTCGATGGAGTCGGGCTCAAGGCTGTGAAGCCAGGTTAGCCCCACTTTGGTCATGGCGACGGGGAAGTAGGCGCACATGGAGTCGTGGTCGCCGTTCACTGCGCGGATGGCGATGCTGTACGTCCGGAGCCACAGCGTCGGGTCCGCCTTCCCGTCATATTTCTCTATGCCTGTAGGTTTGAAGTTAGCAGGCATTCTAATGGATCTTACTCGGGCAGTGAATGCCGGGAAGCCGTCGCAGTCGTTGAGGTTCCCGGCGTCTGCGTGTCCTGAGTCGGCGGAGTAGTCGTCCGGGGTGTTAGCCCGGGGCGGCCTGTCTTGTCCGAGTGGAGGCCCGTACTTGCGGTCGAACTCTCGGCGGCGTGCGGCCTCAGCGACCTCAAGCTCTCGGCGTTGGCGTGCTTCGCGATCCAGCCCTGGGGGGCCGTGTTCACGATTGTACTCGGCGCGCCGTCGGAGCTCTTCCTCATCCCTTCGCCGATGACGGTCGTCGAGGTTCCTTCGGAGATCGCGGTTGCGGAGTTGCTCGCGGAGATCCGGCTGCTCGACCACGTCGCGATCGGCTTCTCGGCGGCTAGCTGACTTGGAGTGGCGAGACGAGGAAGCAGGAGCCCTCTGGGCGTTGATCATACCCGCGGCTGCAGTCAGCCTAACCTTGATACGGTTGAGCTCAGGGGTTTCCGGGATCCCCTCTAGCTCTTGGTGTGCGGCGGCAAGGTTGGCCGACGGGGTGGCGTAAACTCCCACGCCGCCAACTTCTTGGATGAAGTCGTCTTGGAGGTTACGCGTGACCCTGGGGTTTCGGCGTTCTCGCCGCGCGTCGCGGCGTCGTTGCTTCTCACCGTTACGCCCGATCCTGGCGTCACGGTGTGCTTGATCCTCGCCTTGGATCGTTGGTTCGTCGGCGGATATGTCGGAGACGAACATCTCCCGCTTGGCAGGCGTGATCCTCTTATTCGGAGGAAGGACACGTGTCACCCGCGGGAAAGTCGGAGTTGGTTCAGGTGGGGTCGGCGTATCCTGAGGATGAGGGTGCTGTGCCGCTGCAACGTCCGGAGTAGATCCGATCTGGGCGGCCGCGATGGGATCGACCGCCCTGATCGCATCTGGAGAGTAGTCGGCGGTCGCGCGTTCGCCGAGTGCTCGCTGGTAGACGACCCCGCTGTTCCTGAGCCCCAGCGGGAATCGTGTCGGCGAGGCGATGCTGCGTCGAGCAGACTCGGTGAGTTCAATGCATTCACCGATGGAGGCGATGGCGTGATCCATGTCCGCCTCGAACTGGCGTTGGCGTGCAGCCCATCGGAGCCTTCGCTCCTCGGGCATCTCCTGCGCCCTGCGTGGCTGAGGCGGAGTGGACGAAGCAGTCGGCGGTACAGGAGAAGGCGTGTTCTCCTCGGATGGCGGGAGAACGACGCTGGCCGTCGCGGTCGCCGAGTTGTTGGCGATGGCTGGCGACGGAGCGGTGATGGTGACGATCCCGTCTGGCGTAGCGTCAAGTCGCGGCGCTGTCTCCTCCGGGGTGGCGTCACGAGTGAAGGAGAGCTCTCCCTCGGGCCCGGCGGTGAAAACCATGGACCCGAAGAAGAACATTGCCCCCTCAGCGATGGAAATCTTCATGGAAGCCGGCGTGATGACGGCGGAAGTAGATGCCATCGAGCTTGCAGATTGATCTCGTCGATCAACCCCTACCTGGCGCGCCAACTGTCGGATGTTTGGACCCGGCAGTCCACACAGGGTAGCCTACGTGGTTGATTTGTTGAGGGACAGATCGAGGATCAGAAGTCGATGGTAACACAAGACGCAAGGATTGAACAGGTTCGGGCCGTCGAGATGACGTAACACCCTACGTCCTGTGTTGGCGGCGATTGTATTGCTGTGTATGAAGTTCCTGAAGGATCTCCGTAGTTGGGTTCTGTCCTAGGGTTGTATGATCGTGGGTTGTAGCGTGCTTTGGAGGGGGGTCTCAAGGCGCCTTATATAGTCCAGCTGCCTTGAGTTACAAGTCGGCCAGAGATCGTAACCTACCCGAAATACAAGGATTCGATCCTATAACGATTACAGATATCTTTCCCTATAATTCCGGCTAGTTTATCTTGATCTCCGAGCTTCTTGCGGGATACGCCGTCTTCTTTCCTTGCCGCGCGCGCCGTCGTGCCCATCCGGTTCGCCCGACTGGTGGGCCTCCTGACTGGTGGGCCAACCAGTCCGTCAAACCGGTCCAGTTGCACTCGGATTGGGCCGCCCCTTGTTGGTTGGGCCAATCCGCCTTCTGGGTACCCCTGGGGGTCTACCCCCGACAATGAGCAGTTTGCTCGCTTTGTGGAAATGATTCAATAGATCCATATCCATGTTCCGTTGCTTGAGGCAATGAAGGTACCCACATATGCACGATATCTTAAGGACATCCTCAGCAACAAGCGACCGATGCCCACTTCGAAGGTGGTAAAGCTCATAGAAGAGTGTAGTGCAGCTATACTTAACAAGCTTCCTGAAAAGAAGAAGGATCCAAGGTGTCCTACGATCACTTGTACGATCGGGACACATCGCTTCTACCATGCTCTCTGCGACCTCGGGGCAAGCGTCAGCGTTATGCCCATGGCAATTTTCAATCGCCTTAATTATACAGACTTGTCTCCAACTCCTATGCAGCTGCAGCTGGCCAATTCTTCGGTCCAGTACCCGGCGGGAATCGCTGAGGACATTTCGGTACGAATCCAGAATTGCTTCATCCCCGTCGACTTTGTGGTACTTGACATGGACATCGACAAGGAATCACCGCTCATTCTTGGGCGCCCATTCCTTAGCACTGCCGATGCACACATTGATGTTGGGGCCGGAGAAATCCGACTCCATATCAATGGCAAGGAGAAGAAGTTCGAGTTCCATCCAAGGAAGGAGCAGTGCTCCATGGTCGAAAGCATGCAGAGAGGAGGTACTCACAGAAGTGAAACAGAGAACCCAGGTATGGACACTCTCATCTCGTATATGAAAAAAATTTATGATCACCAAGCAGTGAAAAATGAGTATGAGACCGAGGGAACAAACCGTTGTACACCCCCGGATGTCCAAGAAACTTCCAACCACACACACACAGCCTAAAGAAATCAAGAAAGTGTGGTGGAAATTAAGTCAAGCAACCCCAACCACTTCTCCAGAGTGGGGTGCTAAATGATTGGAACTAAGGAGAAGAGTCCCGCTCGTCGGACTCAAAAGGTGAGCCCTTCGCTGAAAGGTAAAATCGGTAGTTATCCCAATTTCCTTTTCAATAAAAGATTCTAAAAATGTTTGAGTGGTTTTATTTGGAAAGTTTGGTTGAGCTTCTTTTTGGAACATAGTTATGGTCAAATTCTTCCTGCATGATTGCACATGATTGCAAAGGAGTTTCTGCACCCAAGTGGGAGAGTGACTTTGAGGCTTGTTAAGTGCGGTAGAGTTCATCACTCAATCAACCCATCACTCTTGAGCCTCACTGTACCCATGTGACTTTTAGTCACCACTCTCTAAAACATCTCCTAAGCCTTTAAACAGCAAAAGGGGAAAGGAGCTTGCTCTCGTAGCATTCACTCCTAGCCAAGTTCAGCCCTCATCTTTCTTTCTCTTACTATTGCCACTTGAAAAAGAAGAGCAAAGAACTTCTCTTGCCTAGCTTCCTTTTTCCACGAGCGTTTTATCATAAGGGGAACGACTCTTGGGTTGCATCGCAAGATGTGATCCATCTGGAGAATACCCTATGTTTGCACCGTTACATTCGGAAGCTAGCACGGCGGAAGTACCATGAGTAGCTACTGGCATACCTGCGCTTGATGAGGTGTCATCCCAATCAGCGGCAGTGGCCTAATGCTAGCTTGGGGGAGAACCATCGACAGGAAGGTAATTTGTATCTTTTACTGTCTTCAGAACCTTGCATGATAATAAAACTAAAAAGACCAAAAATATTTACTGCTTTCTTATGCGCGGTGAGAATGCTTTAATCCTTCATGGCTGAAATGATGAATAGTTGCTCTGTTTATTCTTCTCATATGCCTTTATACAACTTAGTATCATACCTAAGTCTTGAGTTCGTTGGCTTGCATGATCAAACCTTAGCTTGAAACTTGTGGGTAGCGATAGCATGATCTATGCCTAAGTTGTTGTGAGGTATGATATGGTTTACTAGAGCTGCTATGATCTTGTTTATTGTGATGCTTGATATCTGGAGTTTTATTTTTGAAAATACAAAAATGACAAGTTCCTCAATGATGAGATTCCTATCCAAGGCCATATGTTGATCCTATCCTGTTATAGCCTCCACATATGCAGCTTGTTCTCTCATTGAGCTTCGTCAAATTGTTGTGACCCTTAGTGAGAATTTGTCATACTCCCATGATCAAGAATCACCTACACACACCACCACATGCTAAACTTCTATCTTGGAAGTTGAGCACCCATCATTTCATTCATCCATCGATTCACCACCAAAATAAACACTCCATGTTGCTTCATGACCTCTCTCTCTAAAGTTATTTGTATGAAAGGACTTGGGCTACGCAAAAAGAAATAAAAAGATGCGTACCCAAAGAAGGTATGCCACATGCTCAAAAGGCATGTCATGAAAAAAAAGAGAGAAAAGAAAAGATAGCCGATGTCCCCGAAAGAAGAAACAAAAAAGAGAGAGAGAAGGATCATGTGAAAAGGAGTCTATTATAGTCATATCCACCATATTCGCCATCCACACACTTGCACATTCTTGATCAAGGTGTATGACATATTTCTCCAAAGGATCCGGTCTTTGACTTAGCAACATATGAGAGACAGGTATGCTTTCATTTTCTCACCCTTAGCTCCACAAAAAGCTTATTAGGAGTAGGATGTGAAAAGAAAGGCAAACCCATGCCTTGGTGAGGAATCATACACAATGAGCGATCTGAGAGAATCATTTGAGGAACTTTGATTTCTTTTCAAAAATTTTCAAAACCTCCGGATTGATAGTTTGATCATGAATGAGTGAATGGTGCTTTACATAATTCATTCTACCTTAAACCGCCCAAGGCAGGTGAAGCTACATGCCCCACAGGAGTAAAGTATGAGGTAAGATCAATGCCAACTTATTTAATTCTTGGTAGAAGTACTTTGATGTTTATTTGGCATAAGTTAAGAATACAACATTGTAGCAACTCCTGACATCCACAAACCTAAGTCCAAGTGCTTGCTCGAGACGAGCAAGAGGCTAGCTTGGGGGAGTTGTTGACGGCTGTTAAGCACCAACAACAGCCGTCAATATACTCAAATAAAGTGATGGATTGGTAATGGTCACACACATATTTCCTTTCAAATAATGTAGTTCCACATGTCCTTGGAGAATATTTGGTTGTAGGTGATTTGCTACAGAAATAAAGGAGAATCCACCCTCATGGATCCAAGTGACAATGTCCCGACGAATCAGAAGCCGCCACGCGTGCATCACATGGATTGAAGGGCCCACAACAGACCCAAACTGCCTCAATCCACCGTGGACACGTGCAACTACATTTTGGAACCCACTTGACAGTCACCTGGAGAAAGCACAACAGGAGGAGGGCCACCAAGGGTTCCGCCAAACCCTTGGATCGGCCGAATCACCTTAGTGGCGCCCCATCCTGGCCTTCCACATCGTTGAAAGCATCTAGGCCCCTAATTTGTGTTTTGGTAATTAATGACAACAATTGTGGACTAACGATTTCATTTGAGATATAAAAATAGGGTTAGTCCCAGAGATGTGACATATGGCGGATGATAACTTGGTGATCTTGGAATCATGATGTGAAGTGGAATCTCAAGGCAAAGGTATAAGATAGAAATTTCTATTTTGCCGGTCACAGAGGAGATTAGAGAAAAAACATTGACTGGGTTGATAGGCTAGATAGCCGTAACATCAAGAGGGGTCAACGACATTTGCATGACGATTCCATAGTGCCACCTTGCTCAAATGTTGTGTTGCATGCATATGGATTAGTGGCATTCTTCATGAGGGATAGAACGACGCGGTTTTCTTAAAATCGCTAACTGGTTTGTGATGCGGACGGTTTCCCTTTGGTGGAGCGGATCGTGTTTTGACTTAGCCGTTTTCATAGTCATTCTAGGTGTTTTTCAGAGCTAGGGCAGACGGTCTCCGCAGGGGACGCGGACGGTCTGCCCTTGGATTCAAAATCGTGGACAGAAATGTGATGTTTCTGGTGGGCCGAAAGGTTTGACCAGTGGACGGTCCGCGCAGGGCATGCGGACGGTCCGTCGGCCAGTTGCTTCGGCCAGAACTGGGAGTGGTTCTGGTGGATTCTGACTTCGTGGGGCGAACGGTCCACGCAGGGCACGCGGACGGTCCGCCCCCTCTCCCCTGAGCGCGGACAGAACCTGGGTGGTTCTGCGTGGGTTTTTAACTTTATATGGCGGACGGTCCGGCACCTGGGTGCGGACGGTCCGGCACCTGGGTGCGGACGGTCCGCCGGCTTTTTTGAGCGCGTGTCCAGGGAGGTTGTGATTCTGACCGACGTTTGAAAATGAACGGCGAAACGGTCCGCCCTTGTTGAGCGGACGGTCCGCCCCCTGTGTAACAGTCGGGTCTGACAGCAATTATTGCTGTTGTAGCCGTTGGTTTTGAACGGCGGACTGTTCGGGCTTTGTGAGGCAGATGGTCCACAAAAACTCGTATTTCACGGGTTACAGAGAGTAACGGCTAGATTTTGAAGGGGGCTCTATATATACCTCATGCCCAGCGGTGGCTTGGCACTTTGGAAAGCTAACTTGACATTCTTGAGCCCTTCTTCTTCACTCTCTCACTCACTTTGCTTTGAGGTTGCATTCTTGTGAGATTGAGAGCATCCTAGTGCATTACATCAAGAGTTTGAGCATTGTGGCACTAAGAAGTCTTCAAGCTAGTGGAAACTGTTGAGCCCTTCAAGAAGATTGTGAAGGTGCCCCGATTGTTCTTGTGAGAGGTCCTTGTGCTCACCTTGCCGGAGTGGTGAAGAGCAACTCTAGTGGAATCGAGGGGTGGAGCGGTTCTTGGTCCAAGTCGGCTCAAAAAATCAAGCGGTGCCTTGATAGAGGAGCGATTGGAACAAAGAATCCACCTCAACGTGGATTAGGGGTGACCAGCAAGTCATCGACACCACGGAAAAAATTCTTCTCTTGTCATTGGTTATTTCTATTGCTCATTTACATTCTTGCAATTTACTTTGAGCAATTTACTTTCATAGAGATTGAATTGTTGCTTATCACCCTAGGTTGCAAACCCTCGCATAGGCTGGAAAGAGTAGAAATATTTTTACCCCCTTGTGTTACTAATTAAATTTTAAGTGTTTTTTATTTTAGTTCAAACTGCCTATTCACCACCCCCTCTAGTCGGTATCCTAGATCCTACAAGTGGTACCAGAGCTAGGGACTCCATTTTATCAAGAATTTAACCATCCCGGATTAAGGATATGGCTAATGACAATCATAATCATGTGGGGAAGCCACCATTCTTTGATGGGGAAAACTATGACTATTGAAAAACTAGAATGATGGTTCATCTCAAGGCTATGAGTAGGCAATTGTGGAGAATTGTTAATGAAGGATATGTTGTTCTTGATGACAAGGCATTGACCGCCAAAGATGATGAGGATATTGCTTTGACTGATCAAGCCATGAAGTGTCACCGAATTCAACCGCATCAAGAATCTTGACACCGCCAATGAGATATGGATGAAGCTCATTGAGATATATGAGGGAACATCAACCGCTAGAGAAGCCAAGTTGTATGTCTCAAAAGGAAAGTTTAGTGAGTTCACAATGAAGAAGGACGAAAGTGTGCCCGAGATGTTCAACCACTTAAATGATATTGTGAATGAGCTCAAAGGTCTTGGTTTTGATGTGCCGGATGAGGATTTCTCCCACAAGTTTCTTAGATCCCTTCCGGAGAGATATGACACAATTGTTACTTTGCTAGTGAGGTCAAATTTGAAGACCATGACTCTTACTCAAATTCTTGGTGAAGTAACAACTCATGACATTTTCAAGAAGTCACAAGAAGAGGTTCATGGTACATCTTTTGATGAAAAGAAGAAAAGTGTGGCTTTGAAAGCTCAAGTGACAAAAGAAGATGAAAATGAAGATTGTGGGAATGATGGTGACACCGATGAGGAGATGGCCCTATTCATTAGAGGCTTTAGAAAATTCATGAAGAAGAAGAAGAACTTTGGCAAGAGGGGTCAAACATCAAAGAAGAATCCCTTTGAAGAAAAAAAGTGCTTTGAGTGTGGTGAAATTGGCCACATTGCCATTAATTGTCCAAGCAAGAAAGAAAAGAAGAAGGACAAGAAGGATGGTGACAAGAAGAAAAAAATAAAGTTCTTCAAGAAAAAAAAGAATGGCCAAGCTTATTATGTGGAGTGGGATTCCGATGATAGTTCTGACTCCGATGATGAAGAAGAATCAAAGGGGGTTGCCGGCATCGCCATCAAGAAGGCTCCATCCCTCTTCTCCACTCCACATTGCCTAATGGCAAGAGGTGACACCAAGGTAAATTACAAGGCCGGTGGAAGACATTGGGTACTTGATAGTGGGTGCACTCAACATATGACCGGTGATGAAAATATGTTCACCTCAATTGATGAAGAAGCCGCCGGTTATGACAATATTACTTTTGGTGACAATAGCAAAGGTGAAGTGAAAGGATTGGGTAAAATTGCTATCTCCAATGATCACTCTATCTTTAATGTGTTGTTAGTTGATTCTATCAATTTCAATTTATTGTTGGTATCTCAATTATATGATCTTGGTTTCAAGTGCATTTTCACTAGTGATGGTGTAGAAGTAACTAGCTTGAATGGAGATGATTGCATTTTCAAGGGTTTTAGGCATGAGAGCTTATATCTTGTGGATTTCACTTCAAATCATGCCAACTTGTCAACTAGTTTATTTTCAAAGTCCTCTTTGGGTTGGTTATGGCATAGAAGGCTTGCTCATGTTGGTATGAAGCAACTCAACCGGTTGTTGAAACATGATCTAGTTGTTTGGTTGAAGGATGTGAAATTTGAGAAAGACAAATTATGTAGTGCTTGTCAAGCCGGGAAGCAAGTGCCTAGCTCTCATTCATCCAAGAGTATCATGTCAACAAATAGGCCATTGGAATTATTACATATGGATTTATTTGGCCCTACTACTCATAGAAGCATTGGTGGAAATTGTTATTGCCTAGTTATTGTGGATGATTATACTAGATATACATGGGTATTCTTTCTTTATGATAAGGCCGACAGATATGATATTCTCAAGAAATTCATGATTAGGGCTGAAAATGAATTTGAGAAGAGGATAAAGAATGTGAGAAGTGATAATGGATCCGAATTTAAGAATACAAGAGTTGATGTATTGTGTGATGAAAAGGGGATCAAGCATGAATTCTCAACCAAGTATACTCCACAATAAAATGGTCTTGTTGAAAGGAAGAATAGAACTTTAATTGATATGGCAAGATCAATGTTCTCAGAATATAATGTTTCGGATAGTTTTTGGGCAGAAGCAATCAACACCGCTTGTCATGCTTCAAATAGGCTTTATTGTCACAGACTCTTATTGAAAACTCCATATGAGCTGCTCATTGGAAGAAAGCCAAATATCTCTTATTTTTGGGTTTTTGGATGCAAATGTTATATATTGAGGAAGGGCACAAGGCTATCAAAATTTGAAAGCAAGAGTGATGATGGATTTCTACTTGGATATTCATCTTGTAGCAAGGCTTGTCGGGTTCACAACAAATCTCTTGGTATTGTTGAAGAATCATGTGATGTTCATTTTGATGAAACAAATGGCTCTCAAGATGAGAAGGAAAATCTAGAAGATGTGAGAGATGAAGGCTTGAGGTAAGCTATCAAGGATATGTCAATTGGTGATATCAAGCCAAGAGAAGAAGATGAAGATAATGACAATGATATCTCTTTTAGGGTTATTCCCTCATCTTCTACTCAAGTAATCAAGATCAACCAATTGATGTAGATAAAAATGTAAATGATGCTCAAGCTCAAGACAATTGGTATCTCCTTCTACCTCATCTTCCACACCAACACAAGAGCCTATTGTTGCACCAAGAGTTCATCATGCTATTGCAAAGGATCATCCCATGGATCAAATTGTAGGTGATATTAGTAAGGGTGTTCAAACTCGATCTCGTGTTGCTTCATTTTGTGAACATTATTCTTTTGTGTCCTCTATTATGCCTAACCGTGTAGATGAAGCATTGAGTGATCTGGATTGGGTGAATGCCATACATGAAGAGTTGAATAACTTCACCCAGAATCAAGTTTGGGAATTGGTCGAAAGGCCTAAGAATTACAATGTCATTGGTACTAAATGGGTTTTTTGAAACAAGCAAAATGAAGATGGCATTGTGGTGAGAAACAAGGCAAGATTGGTAGCACAAGGTTATACACAAGTTGAAGGTTTGGATTTTGGTGAGACCTTTGCTCCCATTGCTAGATTAGAAGCTATAAGAATTCTTCTTGCCTTTGCATGCTCACACAACATAAAGCTATATCAAATGGATTTCAAAAGTGCCTTCTTGAATGGTAAGATTAGTGAACTTGTGTATGTTGAACAACCTCCCGGTTTTGAAGATCCTAAGCAGCCAAGTCATATGTATAAGCTCTCTAAGGCTCTTTATGGTCTCAAACAAGCTCCTCGAGCATGGTATGAAAGGCTTAGAGATTTTCTTATTTCCAAAGGCTTCAAGATTGATAAGGTTGACACTACATTGTTTACTAAGACTATAGGTGAAGATTTATTCATTTGTCAAATTTATGTTGATGATATCATTTTTGGGTCTACTAACTAAGATTTTTGTGAGAAATTTGGTGAAATGATGTCTAAGAAATTTGAAATGTCTATGATTGGTGAATTGAGTTTCTTTCTTGGCCTTCAAATCAAGCAATTGAGAGAAGGCACATTTGTGAGCCAATCTAAATATGTGAAGGATTTATTGAAGAAATTTGGAATGGAAGATGCTAAACCAATCAAAACTCCTATGGCTACAAATGGACATCTTGATCTTGATGAGGGAGGTAAACCGGTAGATTTAAAACTTTATAGATCCATGATTGGTAGTTTTCTTTATCTTACCGCATCTAGGCCCGATATCATGTTTAGTATGTGCATGTGTGCTAGATTTCAAGCTGCTTCTAGAGAATGTCATTTAACCGCTGTTAAGAGAATTTTTCGATATTTGAAGTTCACACCTCATATTGGTCTTTCGTATCCCAAGGGTGCTCAATTTGAATTGATTGGTTATTCAGATTCGGATTATGCCGGCTGCAACATTGATAGGAAGAGCACCTCTGGCACTTGTCAATTTCTTGGAAGGTCACTTGTTTCATGGTCTTCAAAGAAACAAAATTTAGTGGCCCTTTCTACTGTTGAGGCGGAATATATTTCAGCCGGAAGTTGTTGTGCTCAATTGTTATGGATGAAGCAAACACTTTTAGATTATGGTATGAAATTTGGTGAAGTTCTTCTCTTATGTGATAATGAAAGTGCTGTGAAGATTGCCTCTAATCCGGTTCAACATTCAAGAACTAAGCATATTGATATTCGGCATCATTTTCTTAGAGATCATGTGAACAAGGGAGGTATCAAAATTGATGGGATTGGTACCATTGATCAATTGGCGGATATATTCACCAAGCCTTTGGATGAGAATAGGTTTTGCTAGTTGAGAAATGAGCTAAATGTTATTGACTTCTCAAATGTGGCTTGAAGTTTAGTGCTTGTCATGGTTGTGCATCCTTTGGCATGTCTTCCTAGTATTTTTGTTGCTTTTTCCACATAATTTCTTGTATATACTTGTTTATAGCTTAAATTCTCTAATGCCTGTTCATATGCATTTATATTATGTTCATACACTCTCACATATTTATAGCATATTCATTTCATATTTTCTTGAGCAATGATCCCAATGGGAATCTCAAAATCATCTCAAAGAAGTGGTACTCGGGTCAGGTTTGGAAGCTCATGGCGGACCGTCTTCGCCCAGTTCGCGGACTGTCCGTAGGTATATTTGAGAAAGATTGAATGGAATAGATAGATTTTGTGAAGAATTGATTGCACCGAAAATTTCTGAGGCGGACCGTCGGTGCCCAGTGGCGGACCGTCCGCGGTTGGTTGGGATGACAGATCAGGAACCTGTGGTTTTCTGCGGGCTGCCGAAGTCATAATGGCGGTCCGTCCGCGACCTGGATGCGGACTATCCGCAGGTCAAGAAAAGGAATTCATTATACCCTCCCTCCTCTGATGGCCGTCCGTTTTCTCAACAGCGGACCGTCCGCGCCCCCAGGGCGGACAGTCCGCGTCTGGGCGGCCTGCGCGGGCCCAGGACAGCCGAAGGGTTATCTTCTAGTTCCTATCCCTTTCATCCCTTATCCGAGCACACCTTCCCCAAAGCTCTCTCTTTCTCCTCTCAAACAAAAAAAGACCCTCCTCTTGAGGGGAAGCTTTGGCGTTTCCCCGCACTGTCCGAGCTCATCCCCGGACACTCCGCGTGATTCTCCACCATGTTCTCCAGGTATTTCATTGAATCCCCTTCTCAATCTCATGGATTTTACATATGAAGGTGCCTAGGGTTTCATCTCTTGATCTAATTTTGGGCCATGGATTCAAGTTTTTGGTTGGTGGAATGTGTTTGGGACATTGAGGAGTATATGTGGCTAAAGTTTGGTTATGATTTGTTGGGTAGAACTTGTGGAATATGGATTGGATTTGAGTGCAAGTATTGTTTCTGTTCGTGGCCGACCAGTGAGGGGCAGACCGTCCATGCCTCAAGGGCGGACCGTCTGCGGTCACTGCCAGCTGTAGCAAGGTTTGTTGTGATAAGAATTGAAAAGCAAGTTTGTATATGTGTGAATGATTGATGATTTATGGGGACTTTTAGGAAGTTGAACTCAGTGATTCTTGGGGCAAACATATTCATATGAATCTTTTGATTGTTCATGGAATCTCTTGGGTGATATGTCAAATGGGTCATTCATTTCATATTCTTACACACCCTTACTCATGTGATTGCAGTCAACGTGGTCAAACAAAGAAAGTGGCAGCCAAGAAGAAGGTTCGGTCTTCTTCCAAGAGGCCAAGACGTGATGATGATGAGTATGTGCCCGATCAAAATAACTTGGTAGCTGAATCTTCTGTGGCAGGGTCAGGTACTGAAGAAGATCAAGCTCAAGGTGGTGATGATGAAGAAATTGATGTGAATGCGTATCCACAATCAGTCAAGAGATGGAATGCTCATACTTATTCAATGGAAAGAAGTCCAAATCAGTATGCCCTTGCAAGGAATACAAATGTGCTCTTCTTTCACACTCAAGTTCAACAAGAGGTATTCTTTGATCATCTGATCAGCAAAACGGTATATGAGCACAAAACTATCAATCTAGCTTTCATGCAAGATCAACCTACCATGTGTGAGTTAATTCCTAAATTTTCTGCTGTGGGGCTCCTTGATTTTCTTCAACATAAATGCAATTGGAATAGTATTATAGTTCGACAATTCTATGCCACTTATGAGATGAATATGGATGGTAAAACCATTATGTGGATGATTGGGCAGTGTAGATACACTGCAACTTTTCAAGATTTTGCAACTGTGAATCAGCTAGATTATAATGAACTCACTGCTGAAGATAGCATAAATGTGTTGCTTGAACCAGTGTATGATGATGATGATAGAATTCAGTTTTATGAGCCTCCTAGAACACATATTGCTTGTTCTTATGATGAGACAAAGGGGCTCAGACATCATCCTGCTATGATCAACAAGATCCTTAGATTGACCTTCATGCCTAAAAGTGGAAACAAAGAAAGGATTAGGGATAAATACTGGAATGTCATTCATCACATTATGTTTGGTGAGAAATTTGATGTCATTGGGTTAATAATGGATCAAATGGCTGACAAGAAAGTGAATCTTGAATCCAACATTTATTTTGCTCCATACATTATGTCTTTGATCAAGGCTAAGACAAGATTCACAGGTGCTTGTCTCTCTGAGCATGTGTCATACAAACCCTTTGTGAATGATATTCAGTTTTTGAGAAGGGAGGTAACACCTTTTCCTGATCCAGTTGGGGCAGAGCCTCAGGAAGAAAGTGAGGACAGTGATGATGATGCACAGCCCGCTCCTCCTCCTCCTGCACATGGTCAGCCACAGTGGGTGCCTCCTGCGGGTTATTTTGACCCATATTTCAACAATATGCAGCAGAATTTGTCATCTAGGTTTGAGCAGCAATTTCAGCAAGGTTTCAATGCCATGAGTAATCAATTTCAGCAGCAAATGAATTTGGGATTTCAAACTATGCAGCAAGGATTTCAAACACAACTTGATGCAGGTTTTGAGTCATTTGGGCAGCAAATGAACACATCATTCTATCAGCCTATTATGACTAGACTTGATCATGTTCAGCAGGGGCTGCATACTGACCTTGAGGCCTTAGATGCCAGATTCAATGAGTTGACCACTTCAGAGCAGTCCCAGCAGCTCATGGATAGGCAGCAGCAGCTAGAGGGCAGACTTGATGATTTCCCCAACACTTTCAACAGCTTCACAGATCACTTCTACTCCTACTATCCTGCTCCAGTGCCACCTCCTCCGTTTTATCCACATCAGCCATACTATCCACCTCCTCCACCGCCTCAAGATGACTAGTTTTCCCTTGTTGGTACTTGATGCCAAAGGGGGAGAAGATGCTATGGGGGAGTGATGATGAGATGATGACATCTAGGGGGAGCTCATGAGCATTGCATGTGTGTTTGCATTTCATATGAACTTTGTTGCATTTTACTTTGTTGGTTGAACCTTCGCATTAATATGTGCTAATGTGTGATGCATAAGACTTGTCTTGTAATATTAAATTTATGCACTCTATGTATGGTTTGGTTGTGAGATACTAGAACTTGGATTTATCAATGTGATGGACTATGTGGATTTATTCTATATTATCTCTATGACTAGTTCTAATATCATGGAAATTGAGGTATGTTTTCTATCAAAATAATGCTAATTGAATATCTCATGTTATATTATTTATCTCGATTTCCTTTGTGCAAGGGAAACTCCACCAAAATTTCATATCCATATATATGTGCCTTGCTTATTTTAATTCATCTTGCACATATATAGGGGGAGCTTCCCTTACACTTTGGGTTTTGATGATAGTTATCCATCTTTCACCTTTGTTTATCATGCCATGGATAAATATGATCAAAATTCGCTCTCAAGTCCACCTTATGCCTTGTGTGTAAAGTTGGCTTGAAAAATTGTTTTACATCACTCCTATATGAGGTTGTCATCAATTACCAAAAAGGGGGAGATTGAAAGCATCTAGGCCCCTAATTTGTGTTTTGGTAATGACAACAATTGTGGACTAACGATTTCATTTGAGATATGAAAATAGGGTTAGTCCCAGAGATGTGACATGTGGTGGATGATAACTTGGCGATATTGGAATCATGATGTGAAGTGGAATCTCAAGGCAAAGGTATAAGATAGGAATTTCTATTTTGCTGGTCAAAGAGGAGATTAGAGAAGAAACATTGACCGGGTTGATAGGCTAGATAGCCGTACTATCAAGAGGGGTCAATGACATTTGCATGACAATTCTATAGTGCCACCATGCTCAAATATTGTGTTGCATGCATATGGATTAGTGGCATTCTTCATGAGGGATAGAACGACGTGGTTTTCTTAAAATCGCTAACTGGTTTGTGATGCGGATGGTCTCCCTTTGGTGGAGCGGACCGTGTTTTGACTTAGCCATTTTTAGAGTTGCTCTGGGTGTTTTTCAGAGCTAGGGCGGACGGTCTCCGCAGGGGACGCGGACGATCCGCCCTTGGATTCAAAATCGTGGACCGAAACGTGATGTTTCTGGTGGGCAGAAAGGTTTGACCGGTGGACGATCCGCGTAGGGCATGCAGACAGTCCGTCGGCCAATTGCTCCGCGCCACCAGAGTTGGGAGTGGTTCTAGTGGATTCTGACTTCGTGGGGCGAACAGTCCGCGTAGGGCACGCGGACGGACCGCCCCCTCTCCCCCGAGCGCCGCCAGAACCTCGGTGGTTCTGCGTGGGTTTTTAACTTTATACGGCGGATGGTCTGGCACCTAGGTGCGGACGGTCCTCCGGCTTTTTTGAGCGCGTGTCCAGGGAGGTTGTGATTCTGACCGACGTTCGAAAATGAACGGCGGATGGTCCACCCCTGGTGGACGGATGGTCCGCCCCCTGTGTAACGGTCAGTCTGACAACAATTGTTGCTGTTGTAGCCGTTGGCCTTGAACGGCGGACCGTCCGGGCTTTGTGAGGCAGACGGTCCACGAAAACTCGTATTTCATGGGTTACAGAAAGTAACGGCTAGATTTTGAAGGGGGCTCTATATATACCTCATGCCCGACCGTGGGTGAGGTCTCTTAGCACTTTGAAAAGCTAACTTGACATTCTTGAGCCCTTCTTCTTCACTCTCTCACTCACTTTGCTTTGAGGTTGCATTCTTGTGAGATTGAGAGCATCCTAGTGCATTGCATCAAGAGTTTGAGCATTGTGGCACTAGGGAGTCTTCAAGCAAGTGTCATCGACTTGTTACTCTTGGAGGTTGCCGCCTGCTAGACAGCTTGGAGGAGTGGAAACCGTTGAGCCCTTCAAGAAGATTGTGAAGCTGCCCCGGTTGTTCTTGTGAGAGGTCCTTGTGCTCACCTTGCCGGAGTGGTGAAGAGCAACTCTAGTGGAATCGAGGTGTGGAGCGGTTCTTGGTCCAAGTCGGCTCAAAAAATCAAGCGGTGCCTTGATAGAGGAGCGATTGGAACAAAGAATCCACCTCAATGTGGATTAGGGGTGACCAGCAAGTCATTGACACCACAAGAAAAATTCTTCTCTTGTCATCAGTTATTCTATTGCTCATTTACATTCTTGCAATTTACTTTCATAGAGATTGAATTGTTGCTTATCACCCTAGGTTGCAAACCCTCACATAGGCTAGAAAGAGTAGAAATAGTTTTACCCCCTTGTGTTACTAATTAAATTTTAAGTGCTTGTGATTTTAGTTCAAACCGCCTATTCACCCCCCCCCCCACAACCTCTAGTCAGTATCCTAGATCCTACAATGGTGCTCTCTCGTACTCTCCTGAAGGTCGGTTCAAGATGGATACTGGAATATTCCCTCAAAGATGCTGCCTCTTGAGGCTTATAAATATGAGTGGAGGGGCTCCAAATGAGACACACACATCTTGGGCAATCACTCTCTTCCTTTAGGCTCTAGGCTTGCTGGAGTTAGGCTAGAGTAGCTCTATTCAGGTTCCAGGTCTCCTTGGAGCTAAGGGTATGGCTCTTGTATCTTCTAGTTCTAGGATGACTTTATTCTACTTCAGTAATATATCTTCTTCATATATTATTTGTCTTTGTCATGATATGAATGAGTTGTGCTTGTGTTCTTGCTATCATAAGTTGCTAGGCTTATATGCTCATGAGTTAGTCATATACCCTTGCTTCGGTAGTATAGACTTGAGTGCTCTTATACATGTTAGACTTTGCTCTAGTTCAACTAGAGTATGGTTTCTTATGCATAATAGTCTCTATGATCTATGCCACGGCATTGGTCCATCGGCCATTCTTATGGTGGCGTTGATCATAGTCTTATTAGCTTGAGATGGTCAGCGTGTTGTGAACAATGCGAGCATGGTGCTCGGGTTGGAATCATCGACTAGATATGAGTGTGCCCCACGGTTTGGCCGGGGTAGGCCGCAGGTGGTCACAACCCTGTTGGACCCTCTGAAATCCCCCACGTTCGGGTATTGCTGCAGGAGTTCGTTGTAACAGTCCAAAAATTTAAAAGTGTTGTCAAGCTTAATCCTTATCATGACCACATCATAACCACATGCCTTGATAAATTTTGAGGTCCAAAGATGCACATGAAATAGCACCTTTTTCTTTTTATGTGCTTTTTATGTGGTTTAATTGCAATTAATCTCAAATAAATGTAATTAAAGTAAATAAATTATGTCAAGGACATCAAGCAACTCAAATTGGAATGTTAAACACTTTTACTTAAGTAAATTATTCCATAATTACATTGCAAGGTTGAAACGCTTCAAAATTTTCTAAGTATTGAAAACTGAAATCTTGCCCAAAGTACCTATGTTTGACCACATTTTAAAATTAGTGCAATAAAAGGAATATCTGGTCATAATAGCAAAATGGAAACTACAAAGTATCTCCTTTCCAATGGTGTATTACTCACTTGCAAATTTTAGGGTCTAACTTGTTCCAAATCATGGTCAATTTCTGGTCAAACTGCAATTCAATGGAAAAATTCAGAAAAGTTCCTGTTTTCCCCAAACTTTGCTCAGCTATATCGCTTAAACTGTTGAGAATTAGAAGATGCCGATATAACGAAAGTTGAAGCTGGTTGTGTCCTCTACAAATTTGATAATTTGGGCTCGGCCAGAATCTTGACGGTTTTGGAGTTAATTGGAGTCAATCCCCGGTCATTTTTTGCATTTCAAAAATAATCTGAACTGAGAGCTTCCTTCTAAGCTAAGCCATGGCCGCCACGTCGCTGCCGGCGAGCGGGCACGGCCGCTGCCCAACCATTTTGCACCGCCTCGCCGGGCCAATGGCCGAGCACCTCCCCCTAGACGCCATTTGGCCAGGTACTTCGCCTCCCGGCCTATAAAAGCCATGGCGCCCCAGTTCTTCTTAGCAGCGAACCGAGAAGGTTCAGTCGCCACTCAATTTGCCGCCGTCCCTCCACCCCGCCCAAATGCACCGCAGCCGCAGCTCTCCCACCCCCTGAGCTTCGCCCTCAACCACCCCTCGTCGCCCGGCACGGACCAGACCCCTGGGAACCTCACTTTCCGCGGCCACCCGAAGTCCACCCGTCGCAGCCACCATCTCACCGTGGACATCCATCCTCCGGTCTTCGTCTGCTCGTGCTGGCTGTCAAAACAGAGTTGTGGTGAGTAACCGGTTCCATCGCATTTTTTCCCTCCATTTGCCTACTGCACGGGGCAGAACGCCGTCGCCGGACGCTGCCCACGAGTGGCGCATGCGCTGCAGCGCCTGGGGTCGGTCCTGGCAGCAGGCCACGCCTGCCCTCGGCCGTGCCGCATGCCCCAGCAGCGCCCTGGGCTAAGCCCAGACCGGCGCCTCCACTGGTGGCCTGTAGGGTCAAGCAGAGCCGAGCAGCGTTGCCTGTGTCCATGAGAACTAACGTGAGGTTGAAGAAGCACCCTTTTGTAATATTAAAAGAAACATAGGGGGTGTTGCAGAACTTTCTAGGGGCTATTTTGCATTTAAACCATAGACACAAGGGCCTGACTGCAATTAAGCTTTGGATTTCTGTTTAATTAATTGGTTAAATCGGCTGAAAACGGTTTAATGCATATAAAATCGTACAAAAATGCTAAAAATGTGAAACCACTTTTGTTAGCTTCCTTATAAACATATCTACATAGTGGTAGGTCATGAACTCATGGAATCTTGGCCTAAGCTTTTATATTCTTTTATGTAAGGAAAATGCTAATGGAAATAAAGAAATGCTTAATAATCATTATGTGTATGGGAAAATTATGAAACTACTTGGAATAGCTTTGTTTTGATCATTAGAGTTTTCTAGGTAGGTTGTTCAACATATCGTTTATATGTTTTCCTATAGTTTTTGTGCACTTATGGTTTAAGTAAGATAAAATCTAATTAATGTCTCTGCTGCTCATAAAACATTATACTTTTTATGACATGCTTCTCTGTAGTATAGGAACATACTGTAGAAATCCCAAGTACAGAATGCATGTGTAGATTTAATTATGGTTTAATCTTTTTGCTAGCTGTTTTGTAGTAAACAAATCCTTAAATATTCTGTACACCTCAGAAAAATCTGAAAAATTCACAGTAGCTCGCTCTGTTATAAACCTAACCATAGCAAAAATATCAGCTTTTTTGGATGCTTGTAGATTTAATTAAACTTTTCCAACAGTAGCAACTAATGGCTGTCCAAATAAATATAAAACAGTAATTAAAATATGGCTAACACCCTAGAAAACATGTTTTATTTGTTTATACTTCAGAAACATGCTTGCTATAATTTTATTCATGCAAATATGTTTTCTATGCTTTAATCGCTAAACTATGCAAGAAAAAGGCTTAGAAATAATTAAATAAGTAATATCGATGAACACTTAATTCTAATATAAATATACTCAGTTAATTTCTGCCACATGTATAATTGAGTTGCTGCAATCTTAAGACTAATGAGTATGCTGGTGAAAACACTATGAATCTTATGCATGTGCATACGTGTAGATTTCGCGCTAGCTGACGGAACCTACGAGCTGGTGGCCCGGTCCGAGAGTGAGCAGCTTGAAGCCGACGCTACTCCGACGCCCGAAGGCCAGGACCGAGTTCGGGGTAGTGCCCCACGCTGTACGAAGGCAAGCATC
>CM014274.1:44677379-44689363 GCA_004135705.1 Alloteropsis semialata | reverse complement strand
GTAAGTCTTGCGGAGTATTAGTATACTCAGCCTTGCTTGTGGCTCAACTTTCAGATGATGATGATGCCTACAACTCTGTTGATGCTTTGACTTGGCCGTGTACCCTGCCTCCCGGTTGGACCGTGGAGCTGGAATCGTTCTCCCCGGGAAGGGAGAACGAGGAGTGATGTCATGTACGGGCTTCATCATGGCGCCACTAGTATCGTCGTCTAGAGTTATCGTTTTATTTCCGCTGTGCAATGAACTCTGGTCTGTAATAATGAAGTACTAAAACTTGTTCTTACATTATCCATGTGAACTATTGTGATGTAATAAATGGTGACTTGTATCATCTGTGCTCACCGTCGAGTGAGACTTGCTGCTATCGGGTTTCTCAATCAATGATTACCAGTAGTTTAATCGGGATGTTACCCAACAGGCTAGCACGATTAACTCGGTTGAAGTGTTTGAGGACCTAAAGGATTGGTCCCATGCGCTTGAGCCGGATTAATTGGGGCAGGTCTGCTACATTCGTAAATGAGTAGTCACTTCGCCATGCGTAAGTGGCGCGGGAGGCTATCTCCCCATGTGCTTGGGTGCATAGGCTTAGACTGTATATGTGTATGAATGCTTTGCTTTATCTTGATCAGTGCAATATATAGGAAGTACATTAGAACCTAGATGCTATCTCTTAGTCCTTCTCCCTAGCCTAGTTAGTCTTGAGATGATCCCATGTGTGTCACACTACCATCATATCTTATTATCTTACCCCTGTGATGAGGACATCCCAGCAAGTGCTCCAACAGCGCAAGTGTTTGAAGGACCAATTACCCGTAGCCGAGCAAAACAACTTCAACAAGAGGTGCATGCTTTCCTCTCTGAGTTACACTTTGATATTAATGAGAATGTGATGCTGCCTAAATCGTGTATTCTACTGTTACTCAGGTTCACTCATGAAGATGGGACTTGTCTGAGTACTTTGGATACCCATCCGAGTACTTTGGATAATGAAGATGGAACTTGTCCGAGTACTTTGGATACCCGTCCGAGTACTTTGGATACCCGTCCGAGTACTCTGGATCTTCGTCCGAGTACTATTTCTCTTGACTCCCGAAGGCTATGAAGGCTATCAAGCACTCGATGGAAAGTTTGTCAAGTCTACTTTATAACACCATCAAGTTCCGAGTACTTTGGGATTTTCAATTATGAGTTTGACCAGATTTAGTGAAGACTGTTCTGGGTGTGCAGTTCTGCCAAGTCCGAACTAAACAAGTCATATTTTGTTACAGACACTAGTCTTTCATATTGGGCCTGTGTGCAAGGCCTCCAGCCCATCTAGGAGGGATGTTCCTAGTATAAATAACCCTAGTACTGCTATGGGAAACCCAAACCATGAATTGAACTCAGAAAAACAGAGAAGCCAAGTGCCCTTGTTCTTAGGGTTGTGCCATAGCTTCCCCCTTGAGGATTGAGAGTTTTCTCTGCCACTAATTCTTGTGTTTCCTTGTGATTTGCAAGATCTTGTGTCTCTACCTTGTGATTCAGGTAGACATCGACCAAATCGTGTGGTTGGGCAAAATCATTTGTCACAGGTGGCTGTTCGAGCAGCTGTTGGTGCCATTGGTTTGTCAGGTTGCACGGGTCAAGTTATCCCCCTCGATCCTACTGAGAAGATCGGGCAAGCCCCCACATCATCTTGGTATTCAGAGCTAGGGTTTACTTGGTAGGATCTTTACGCCCTTTGGTTTATTGTCCTAAATCAAAAATACCAAAAATTTCCACTACCCATAACCCGATCTAAAATTTCAGTGAGTTTGGTTAAGTTCTAGTCTAATAGATCGAGTTTGCTTGCTGAATCCTCGTGTTTCCCCTTTGTTTCCGCCTCTGATTTGTGTTTTCCCCTTGTTTCCCCATCCATATTTGTTTCCCCCTTCCGTCCTTGTGTTTTTGTTCTGGTTGAAGTCATCCCGAAATCAATTTCGTGCCCAAATCTGAAGTTTGAGCACAGTATGCCAAAACAAGCATAACTTTTACATCTAAAATCCGTTTTGAGTGCTCTTGTACTTGTTGGAAAGATTATTTGAAGACGCATCTTTTATCTTCAGATCTGTTTAAGTGAATCAGTTACCTTCGTGCAGTTTTAGATCCGTGAAGGTTCAGCATGTTTTGTTGCAGAGTTTGTCCCTGTTTCAAAGAGACTAGTTACTTGCTGCTCATGAGCTATGTACTTTGCTTAATCTGAGCAATAGCAATACTTCATGGACAACTTGGTGTGCTGATCTCAGTAGATAAAAAAAGAAGCAAACAAAAAAAGAAAGAAAGAACAAGTGCTGAGATCACCACATTGGTTGTTGGGTCTAACTGATAGTATTAAACTTGCAACCCTGTTATCTTGGAGCAATTGTCTAGTATATCATCTTAACTTTTGCAGCATTGAGCTTAGTTCTTGACTTACATTTTTCACTTTGGCTCAATCCTTTTCACTGCAACAAGTCTCTTATCCTTGTGTGTGAGTTGCTTAACACATTCATCAATCTTCTTTGTCTTCAGTTCAGCAACTAGACACTGTTCTTGGTTGGATTTTTACTTAACTTTACAATAGCTTGAAGTTTCAGATTGTACCACTACCACCACATAAATATCCTTCCAAGCTCCACAAATAAGCCTAAGTGTAGGATGCACTGTGACTTTGATTTCGCTTGATCTATCACTTTTATCGTGTCTACTACCACCAAGGTGAGTGCAGCTCGCAATTCAGCAAGGACACATAAGAACTTCGGTGGTAAGAGAAGGTGAGATTGAGTGTTTCCACAAAGCCACATAACTTGAATTGGTCTATTTTCTTGCACTAACCGTGGCAGGTGAAGATGATGCTCAACAACCAAGCTATGTCACACAAGAGCAACTACAAAAGCTAATGCATGACTTCAGTACCCAACTCAATGGGAACATGGGTGCAGTCCAAGCAAAAGTGGTTGCTGAAGTTGTGAAGGCATTGAAGGCCCAAGGCGCTGCAAGTTCTCATGAAGAAGAATTGGATGAAACCGATGAGGAGTATGCAGCTCGGTTGCAACGGGAAGAGCAAGGAAGAAGGAATGCCCATGGGAGAGGGCATGGAGGAGGAAGAGGTGGTGATGCCCTTGGCCGAGGAAGAGGTCGTGGGCGTGCAGATGGTGCTGCCAATGAGATAACAGATCCATACACTTTCAAACTACATCGCAATGACCAATTCCAACGCCATCGCAATGTCAACAATGATCAGCCCAATGAAGAGAAGTTTGGGAAGCTTAAATTCAGCATGCCCAAGTTTGAAGGTACATCTGACCCTGATGCATATCTCACATAGGAGTTGAAGGTTGAAAAGATATTTCGTGTGCATAATTATTCAGAGGAAAAGAAGGTGCATATGGCTGCACTTGACTTTGATGGATATGCTCTCATTTGGTGGGAACAAATTCAGAATCAAAGAGAGGAGAGTGGCGAATATCCAGTGGCAACATGGGCTGAAATAAAGAGGGAAATGAGAGCACGTTTTGTTCCAAAACATTATAAATGTGACCTCTTTGACAAGCTACAAAATTTGAAGCAAGGAAGCAAATCCATAGAAGAATACTACAAAGAAATAGAGCAAGCCATGATTAGAGCTGTTGTGCATGAGGATGAAGAGCAGTCCATGGCACGCTTTCTCTCTGGTCTGAACAAGTCAATCAAACGTGTTGTGGAATTTCAGACCTACAACAATGTAGTGGAGCTAGTGCACATTGCACAAAAGGCTGAGAGGCAGTTGCATGATGATGCTAAACCAACAAAACATTCAACTTTCAGCTCAAGAGCATCATCAAGTGCTCCAAAAACAGCAAGGTTTGATTTGGGGCGTGGCATATTTTCATCTGGTTCAAGCTCCAACACTAATGCCCGTTCCACAGCCGCTGAAAATTCAAACTTGCCATCAAGTGTGGAGAAATCTGCTATGTCAACACCATCAAAGACCAATGCTACAATGGGTTCCACCTCTAGGAGTAGTCGAATTCAATGTTTTAAGTGCTTGGGCCAAGGCCATGTCATCAAGGATTGTCCTAACAATCGAGTTGTGATTGTTACGGAGGGTGGAGAATATGAATCGGCTAGTGAAGATGAGTGTGAACTCCTTGCTGAAAATGAAAGGTTTGATGACGCACAAGAAGATGAAGGTGTTGACTATGAGGCCTATCCTTTTGAGGCCGGCAATACCATTGTTGTCACAAAGGCATTAAGTGTCCAGCTCAAGGTTGAAGAAAAAGTGCAAAGATTCAACTTATTCCAGTCCCAAGCTAAAGTAAATGGCAAGTTGGTCAAGTTCATAATTGATGGTGGTAGCTGCCACAACCTTGCTAGCAAAGAAATGTGTGAGAAATTGGGGCTGACCATGATCAAGCATCCACACCCTTATCATGTGCAATGGTTCAGCGATTGTGGAGATGTCAAGGTGCAATATATGGTGAAAGTTACTTTCAGCATACATGACTACACCGACACTGTTGAGTGTGATGTTGTGCCTATGACGGTTTGTCACTTGCTATTGGGGAGGCCGTGGCAGTTTGATAGGTGTGCTATACATGATGGCTATGGCAACACATATGCATTTAAGTGGCAAGGGAAAGGTGTTAAGCTGCTGCCCATGACTCCCACTCAAATCATAGCAGCTAACATGCAAAAGAAAATGAGTGAGAGTGAAAGAGAGAAGAAAAACTCTAGTGCTGTCCACAATTCGGTGAGTGAGCGCCACAAGTCCAATATGAGTGGTAAAACTAGAGAGCTTGAGGGGAAAGGGAGGGTTATGATAGCCACAAAATCAGAAATGAGAGAAATGAGAGACAACCCCCACATGATGCATTTTGTGCTGTTGTACAAAGATGCAATTCCTTCTACTAACAACATGACCTCTCTTCTTAGTGTTGTTTCTAATGTGCTGCAGGCTTTCAATGATGTTTTTCCGGAGGAGATACCCGCTGGTCTACCTCCACTTCGTGGGATTGAACATCAAATCGACCTCATTCCGGGAGCTTCACTTCCAAACCGGCCACCATACCGCACCAATCCGGAAGAGACAAAGGAAATTCAGCGACAAGTGCAAGAACTACTCGGCAAGGGGTATGTGCGTGAAAGCCTTAGCCCATGCGCTGTCCCTGTTATTCTTGTTCCAAAGAAAGACGGAACTTGGAGAATGTGTGTTGATTGTAGGGCTATTAACAACATCACTATCCGATATCGTCATCCCATCTCTCGGCTTGATGACATGCTTGATGAACTTAGTGGTGCTGTTATTTTCTCTAAAATTGACCTGCGTAGTGGATACCATCAGATTAGAATGAGAGAAGGAGATGAATCGAAAACAGCCTTTAAAACAAAAATTGGTTTGTATGAGTGGTTAGTGATGCCTTTTGGTTTAACTAATGCACCCAGTACTTTTATGCGCTTGATGAATCATGTTTTGAGGGCTTTCATTGGAAAATTTGTTGTGGTTTATTTTGATGACATTCTGATATACAGCCACACCATGGAAGAACATGTTAAACATATCCAAATGGTTTTGGAGGTGCTTAGAACTGAGAAATTGTTTGCTAACCTAGAAAAGTGCACCTTTTGCACAGACAAGGTTGTGTTTTTGGGCTTTGTTGTTTCTGGACAAGGAGTAGAGGTGGATGAATCCAAGGTTGAGGCCATCAAGAATTGGCCTACCCCTGTCAATGTGAGCCAAGTGAGAAGCTTCCATGGCCTTGCTGGTTTCTATCGTCGCTTTGTGAAGAATTTAGCACCATTGCAGCCCCATTGAATGAGTTAACCAAGAAGGGTGTTGAATTTGTGTGGGGTAAGTCACAAGAAGTAGCTTTCCAAGAGTTAAAGAATTGTTTAACTTCTGCCCCATTACTTATTTTGCCTGATTTTACTAAATCTTTTGAGATAGAATGTGATGCTAGTGGGATAGGCATAGGAGGTGTCTTGATGCAAGAAGGAAAAACCATAGCATACTTTAGTGAGAAACTTGGTGGTGCTCAACTGAATTATCCTGTTTATGATAAGGAGTTGTATGCCCTTGTTCGTGTGCTTGAAACTTGGCAACATTATCTTTGGCCTAAAGAATTTATCATTCATTCTGATTATGAGGCATTAAAATACTTGAAAGGCCATGCAAAACTGAACCGTAGGCATGCCAAGTGGGTTGAATTTATTGAGTCTTTTCCTTACATTATCAAGTACAAAAAGGGAAAAGAAAATGTTGTTGCTGATGCTTTGTCTAGAAAGAGCATTTTGCTGAATCAACTCGAGGTCAAGGTTCCAGGGTTAGAGAACATGAAGGAATTATATGCTGCTGACCATGATTTTGCAGAGCATATGAAGTGTCAAGAAGGAAAAGGATGGGACAAGTACCATGTGCATGATGGTTTCTTGTTTCGAGCTAACAAGTTGTGTGTTCCAGAGTCGTCCATTCGTTTGCTCTTATTGCAGGAATCGCACATGGGAGGATTGATGGGTCACTTTGGGAGAGAAAAGACCTACTTGCTGCTAAGTGATCACTTCTATTGGCCAAAGATGAGACGTGATGTGGAGAGGTTGGTGCAGCGATGTACCACTTGTCATAAGGCCAAATCAAAACTGAACCCCCACGGTTTGTACACCCCACTCCCTGTCCCAAATGCACCTTGGGAAGACATTAGCATGGATTTTGTTTTGGGGTTACCAAGAACTAAGAAGGGGAGGGATTCAGTTTTTGTTGTTGTTGATAGATTCTCAAAAATGGCACATTTTATTCCTTGCCACAAAAGCGACGATGCGTCGCATGTAGCTGACTTGTTTTTTAGGGAAGTTATGAGGCTCCATGGCGTGCCAAAGACCATTGTTTCAGACCGTGATGTGAAGTTCATGAGCTATTTTTGGAAGACTTTGTGGGCCAAGCTTGGAACAAAGTTGTTGTTTTCAACAACTTGTCACCCACAAACTGATGGACAAATGGAGGTGGTGAACCGCACACTTTCTATGCTGCTGCGTACAATGATCAAGAAGAATTTACGGGAGTGGGAAGATTGCTTACCACATGTGGAGTTTGTATATAATAGAGCAGTCCACTCCACAACACAGATGTGCCCTTTTGAAGTTGTGTATGGTTTCAACCAATTACCCAATTTGATTTGCTGCCACTTCCACTTCAAGAGCGTGCAAATATGGAAGCCTCCACAAGAGCTGAATATGTGAAGAAAATCCACATGAAGACAAAGCAAGAGATTGAGAAGAAGTCTAAACACTTTGCTGCAAAAGCAAACAAGAATCGCAAGAAGATGATCTTTGAGCCTGGTGATTTAGTTTGGGTGCATCTCCGGAAGGACAGATTTCCTGAGAAACGAAGATCTAAATTGCTGCCTCGAGGGGATGGCCCATTCAAGGTTCTTGAAAGGATCAATGACAATGCCTACAAGATTGAGCTTCCAGGAGATGAATATGCAGCAAGCAACACATTCGATGTAGCCGATTTGTCTCCATTCCATGAACAATCAGAGTCGAGGTCGACTCTTTTTGAAGAAGGGGAGGATGATGAGGACATCCCAGCAAGTGCTCCAACAGCGCAAGTGTTTGAAGGACCAATTACCCGTAGCCGAGCAAAACAACTTCAACAAGAGGTGCATGCTTTCCTCTCTGAGTTACACTTTGATATTAATGAGAATGTGATGCTGCCTAAATCGTGTATTCTACTATTACTCAGGTTCACTCATGAAGATGGGACTTGTCCGAGTACTTTGGATACCCATCCGAGTACTTTGGATAATGAAGATGGAACTTGTCCGAGTACTTTGGATACCCGTCCGAGTACTTTGGATACCATCCGAGTACTATTTCTCTAGACTCCCGAAGGCTATGAAGGCTATCAAGCACTCGATGGAAAGCTTGTCAAGTCTACTTTATAACACCATCGAGTTCCGAGTACTTTGGGATTTCCAATTATGAGTTTGACCATATTTAGTGAAGACTGTTCTGGGTGTGCAGTTCTGCCAAGTCCGAACTGAACAAGTCATATTTTGTTCCAGACACTAGTCTTTCGTATTGGGCCTGTGTGCAAGGCCTCCAGCCCATCTAGGAGGGATGTTCCTAGTATAAATAACCCTAGTACTGCTGTGGGAAATCCAAACCATGAATTGAACTCAGAAAAACAGAGAAGCCAAGTGCTCTTGTCCTTAGGGTTGTGCCATAGTTGCCCCCTTGAGGATTGAGAGTTTTCTCTGCCACTAGTTCTTGTGTTTTCTTTTGATTTGCAAGATCTTGTATCTCTACCTTGTGGTTCAGGTAGACATCGACCAAATCGTGTGGTTGGGTGAAATCATTTGTCACAGGTGGCTGTTCGAGCAGCTGTTGGTGCCATCGGTTCGTCAGGTTGCACGGGTCAAGTTATCCCCCTCGATCCTACTGAGAAGATCGGGCAAGCCCCCACATCACCCTGTCTTTGGTATATGATTCTATCCATGCTATTGCTATATTCATGATTGCAACAGTATTCTTAAACCAACCGCCTTCCTTCGGGAAATATGATACCCTTGGGAATACTCATGGGTGAAGTGCTACAATGGTATATCCGTGCGCTTGCAGATTCATTCGCATTTGTTAAAATACCATAAGGCATATCCTAGCGCCGTTGCTAGAACTAAACATTCTAGTGGCAACGTTAAGAAATGCCAGCATTGACTATGATTCTCGATATGGGAGAAGGAGTGAAGTCCCCACTCATCCTGTGAAGGCCATTCCTCAAGACCACAAGGGAAAATATCAATGTCACCAAGGGAGAAATTATTTTCAACATCAATGCCACCATGAGTGAATTCAAGTTTCACCCACGCCACGAGGTATGCAATATGATTAATATTAAATATATTCTGCCTCATCACCGCACCACTACGAAGGAGCCTGTTGACAGTCATTAAGTCCTTATTCTCGACCCTCAACTTTGAATAAAAGTGAATCCACCAAAGTTTACACCATAGATATAGGTTTTAGAACTAACAATTTCCACAAGTTTTGTGTCCCAACATGCCTTGTAGGGAATATAGTAGAATTGAAGCACAACCAACAAGAATGATTCCAAGCAAGGAACAAGAACTCCAAAGAACATGGTCAAAGACTAACTCTAATAATATATTTGACCTCACCATGTAAAATATCTTCTCAAGATGAATGGAATGGAGTTTTGGTTCACTCAATTCGGAGTCCGGATGCAAAAGTTATGCCTCCCAGAAGATTGCACTCCAGGCCGGACACGAGTACGAATTCGGCCGACACGACCCTAGTGAACCCAACCCAGTTTGGCCGACCTATACAGTGCCAAACAGCCACATCCGTTTGACAGAAGGTTCTTTGGACAACATGGATCCCAAGGAAGATAGTATGTGTCTAGTCACCATGGAAAGGTCAGTTCGACCGACCCCTACTTCTTCCTCCACTTTGGCCCATCTTTGGTCACATGCAAGGAAACACAACTTGGAGCAATCCCATGAGTTGGAATTGAGGCGGTTCGAGCCGGAGGTCTACATGAATCTCACTTGGATCCATGGACCCACTTATCCATGCAAGAAAATACAAATGTACCTGTCAACTGCCATGGAGTCAACATCCTCAACGTCCACAACTGAAGTCAGCGCATCGAAAGCCTGCTAGGGCAGGATGACCACGGTGGCCGACTCCACCTAGTTCAGCCGAACCAGCAAAGTAACGGCCATGTCATTTCTTCGACCTGGCCAACCGTCTTACCGACCTAAGGAGTGCATCCCCACCAAGTGTTGTCCAAGGCGGTGCATCGGACGAGTTCGACCGACCCCACCTAGGTTGGCCGAACTAGAACTTGGAGCCAACGACACTGCAACCACCAGGCCAATGAACTTATTAACTTTAGGACACCATCCACATTGTGCAAGAGCTGAGGTGGTGGATCAGACGAGGTCAGCTGACCCCATTGGATTCGGTCAACCCCACCCCTTTGCACCGCCTCGGCTGCCCCTCTGCCTACAAGTACTCCACTAACTCTCCTCTACTATAAATAGTGGCATTCCACCATTGGATTAACACATTGTTGTGTTGTAGCCGAAGACAATAAGCACAGACAGTAGCTAAGACTGAGAACAAGAGATAAGCAACAATATATTACTCATCAACAGTATTCTCGGGAATCAACCCCTTACACGTTGGTGAGGGCTCCCCTTTGATAGGGAGGCCAAGAGACATCTTTACATTCCACTTATGCCCCTGAAAACCAGGCATCATCCTCTAGACTATACAACTTGGGTAATCTTGGGGCATAGTGGTACATTTGCATCACTTAGTGTGAACGCTTTGACTAACGACACCGAGTTGACCCCGCTTCTCCTGGCTTCGTCATGGCTTCGGAGGCTCCAGACGCCTTCGTCACCCAAAATGTCTTCGGGTGAAGCCGCCTTCTCTTGCCCAATGTGAAGCCGTCAATATTCTAGTATTAGCCTGTCACCAAGTCAAGCCCAAGGAAATACCAAGAATCTTAGTCCACCTGAGCCCATAGTTGCCTTCGCTTCTCTTGGATGGGTTGCGTCATCCGCCGAAGGTACCTACGTCTGCTCATCCTTGAGCCACATGCCAAAGGTAATCAGCCTATCATGCATAGCAGTGAAGGCAAATCAGAGCGAAATAACCCTTATCACTGTAGAGGTGTTTCTTGGCAGGACAATCCCCCCAACACACATAAGAAAAGAAGAGAAGAAGAGAAGAAGAAGTGAAGCATTGCCACTATATAATCTGCATGTACACATCTCAATATACTAGACTAACACAAGGACGGCCCAAGAACAATGAAGTTGATCACTCATTCAAAACGAGCCACAAATTGGACTGAATAATCCGCATGTATACATCTGAATATACTAGACTAACATAAGCAAATTCACTTCAAATGTGGTCAAACAAACATACAACAATTCACTTCATCTGCGGAAAAATATGCAGAACCAAACAAGAATCGAGTAACCTAGAATTAAACATGAATAATTCATCTAAAATATTGATAATCCATATAATTGTATGAGAATCCATATATAACAAACTGTAATAATTCCTTAGAAAGAAGGATGAGATAGTTAAGGAAATAAATTCATAATAGATACAACAATGCAAGCCAGGTGGGCGATGGACATCTCCAGAAGGACCGGTCTAACCTTCAATGGGCCACTTGGATGGGGAGCGCACAAACCATTCTCTTCCTCGCTCACCTCCAGCTCCGCCTCCGCTTTCACCTCCAACTGACCTCATCTTACTCCTCTAGCTGACATCTTCAGTTGTCCTCCCACCCAGCTCACTATTGTGCCACTACGCGCACCTCCGACCCTGTCCCCATAGCCCACCCTCCCTAACCTATCCCACTTGTCGCCGCCACCACCAGCACCACCCCCAGGCCGATGTTCCCCCATCGACAAGCTTCAGACACCCCATGGATGATGTAAAACAGGCTCGACAAGCACCTATGACATCATCGTTACGGCAGGATCTTCCAAATCCATGTGCTTTGGTTCGTGCAGAGTTCTAGTGTGTCAGCAATGGAAAAATGGATTGGGCAGTAGAGACTTGAACCTATGGATCATCAACAGCAAAAAAAATGAGAAGATAAAAGGGCTCAAATGAAGCTACAAGAACAAATGTGCGTAAAACAAATGAACATAGGGGATTTATTTGCATAAAATGACAAGTGGCACTACGACATATCACCAATATGTCCACAAGCCAGTTCAGCATGTGTATTTGGACCGTATACGATCATACATTGCAACTTAATGCATCCATCTGTATGTTTTGCAACTTGTTAGGCTAAAGTGATACAAGGTTACAACTTGTTGTATGGCGGATGCAATTTAATTATGAAAGTTTTATATTTAAATTATCACAACGATCAAATTCGTCTATAGTATATTTGTTTTAGGCAAGTATTTTGTTCTTTGACTTTATAAAATTAGTTCTAGGTGTGTTCC
>CM014274.1:44642333-44676379 GCA_004135705.1 Alloteropsis semialata | reverse complement strand
GATCTTCGGCGGCACGGAGGCGTCCGTAAGCAAAGGGCGAGCCAAGGCGGAGCGCCGAGAGGTGTACGCTGCCGAGCCAGCCACACCGGCCTTCCTCAAGTGGTCGGAGGCCCCCATCACCTTCGATCGAACCGACCATCCGCAGTTCGTCCCGAGGCCGGGCAAGTACCCCCTCGTGGTTGATCCGGTCATAGGTCGGAAGCGCCTCACCAAGGTGCTGATGGACGGCGGGAGTGGGTTAAACATCCTCTACGCCGACACGCTCGACTCCATGGGGATTGACCGAGGGCGCGTTCGCCCGACCGGGGCGCCCTTCCACGGGGTAGTCCCTGGTAAACAGGCCGTCCCCCTCGGGCAGATTGATCTGCCCGTCACGTTTGGGTCCCCGACCAACTTTCGGACGGAGACCCTCACGTTCGAGGTGGTAGGGTTTCACGGCGCCTATCACGCCATTTTGGGCCGCCCATGCTACGCGAAGTTCATGGCCGTTCCCAACTACACTTACCTCAAGCTCAAGATGCCGGGGCCGAAGGGGGTGATCACGGTAGGGTCGTCATTCCAACGGGCCCATCAGTGCGAGGTGGAGAGCTGCGAGCTGGCATCGGCCATCATCGCATCGACAGAGGAGTTGGATCCGATCAAGGCGCGCCTCGTCGAAGAGGCACCGGACTTCACCCAAGGCCTGGCATCGTTCGAGCCGCTTGAGGGCACCAAGGAGGTCCAGCTGGACCCCGACCACCCGAGCGCAAAAGTGGCGCGGATCGGGACCAAGCTGTCCCCGAAATAGGAAGGCGCGCTCGTCGACTTCCTCCGCGCGAACGTTGACGTGTTTGCGTGGAAGCCCTCGGACATGCCGGGCATTCCGAGGGAAGTCGCCGAGCACTCCCTGGACATCCGAGCCGGGTCCCGACCCGTAAAACAGCGCCTGCGGCGCTTTGATGACGAGAAGCGCAAGGCAATCGGCGAGGAAATCGCGAAGCTCCTGGTGGCCGGCTTCATCAAGGAAGTGTACCATCCCGAGTGGTTAGCTAACCCCGTCCTTGTGCGAAAGAAGAACGGGAAATGGAGAATGTGTGTCGATTATACTGCTCTTAACAAAGCGTGCCCAAAGGATTCCTTTCCATTGCCGCGCATAGATCAGATAGTCGACTCGACCTCAGGGTGCGAAACCCTGTGCTTCCTTGATGCGTATTCCGGATACCACCAAATCGCGATGAAGGAGTCCGACCAGCTCGCGACCTCCTTCATCACCCCGTTCGGATCGTACTGTTACGTGACGATGCCGTTCGGGCTCAAAAACGCCGGCGCCACCTACCAAAGGTGTATGCTTAGGTGTTTCGACGAACTCATCGGACCGACCGTTGAGGCGTACGTGGACGACATCGTTGTCAAGTCCCGACAGGCCGACCGACTCGTGGCCGACCTGGAGAGCACGTTCGCCAAGCTCAGGACGAATAGTGTTAAGCTCAACCCCGAGAAATGCGTCTTTGGGGTACCCAGGGGGATGCTCTTAGGTTTCATCGTGTCCCGCCGAGGGATAGAAGCCAACCCCGACAAGATCAACGCGATAACCAGGATGGGCCCGATTCAGAACCTGAAGGGGGTTCAGCGGGTCACGGGGTGTCTGGCCGCCTTGAGCCGGTTTATCTCGCGCCTCGGCGAAAAAGTCCTCCCGCTGTATCGCCTCTTGAAGAAATCTGAGCGGTTCATCTGGACGGATGAGGCCGAGACCGCGCTAAACCACATCAAGGCAATCTTGACAAATCCCCCGATCCTGGTCTCGCCGAACGACGGCGAGCCTCTTCTCCTCTACATCGCTGCCACCACACAGGTGGTGAGCGCGGCGTTGGTAGTGGAACGCGAAGAAGAGGGGCACGCCCTCAAACTGCAGCGCCCGGTATACTTCGTGAGCGAGGTGCTCGCCGACACCAAGACGAGGTATCCGCAGATCCAGAAGTTGCTGTACGCCGTTCTCATCTCCAAGAGAAAGCTCCGCCACTACTTCGACTCGCATCCGGTCACAGTAGTGAGTTCTTTCCCTCTCGGTGAGATTATAAATAGCCCGGACTCGACGGGTCGGATTTCGAAATGGGCTATGGAGCTGATGGGTCAGGGCATTACTTATGCCCCGCGCACAGCCATCAAGTCCCAAACCCTCGCCGACTTCGTCGCGGAATGGACCGAGGTCCAGCTGCCCACGGCCCCTGTTGATCAGGAGTACTGGGTCATGTACTTTGACGGCTCGTTGACTCGGACGGGAGCAGGGGTCGGCTTAGTTTTCGTTTCGCCTCTCGGAGTGCGAATGAAATACGTAATCCGGCTACACTTCCCGGCTTCCAACAATGCTGCCGAGTACGAGGCTTTGATCAACGGCCTGAGAATAGCCATCGAGTTAGGAATTCGGCGCCTCGAGATTCGAGGCGATTCCCAGCTCGTGGTCGATCAGGTCATGAAAGAGTCGAGCTGCGAAAGCGAGACCATGGCCGCGTACTGTAAGGAAGTACGCAAGCTCGAGGACAAATTCGATGGCCTCGAGCTCCGGCACATTAAAAGGCGGTTCAACGAGGCCGCCGACGCCCTGGCCAAGAAAGCCTCCGGCCGGGAACCCGTCCCGACCGGAATCTTCGCCAGTGACCAACAACGCCCTTCGATAAAGCTCCCCCGCCTTGAGCAGACCGGACCGTGCGACCCCGGTTCCGCGGAACGGGGCGTCCCGGACTCGGGGGCTGGCGAGACCCGGACCAAGGGCGCGGAAGGGTCAGGGGCCGGCACCGAGCCGGACGACCGGGCTCTGTCCGACCTGCTCGCCCTTGCGGTTGCAACGCTGACCGAGGCCCAGGGACCGAACCCCGGCACCACGGATTGGCGGCAACCATTCCTCGACTACTTGCTGCGGGAACAGCTTCCGACGGATAAGACCGAGGCCCGCCGAATCGCCCGGCGCGCCAAATCTTACGCCATCTTAGAGAGCGAGCTGTACCGACGAAGCCCCACAGGAATCCTACAACGGTGTATTCCCGCCGACCAGGGGGAGGAGCTGTTGAGGGACATCCACGAGGGCACGTGCGGCCACCACGCCGCTCCCCGCACCCTTGTCGGAAACGCNGGTGAGGGATGCCACTAAGATCGTGCGCACCTGCGAAGGGTGCCAGTTCTTTGCAAGGCAAACACACCTTCCTGCACAGGCTCTACAGACGATCCCCATCACTTGGCCGTTCGCGGTTTGGGGATTGGACATGGTCGGGCCCCTCAAAAAGGCGCCCGGGGGCTTCGACCACTTGCTTGTCGCCGTTGACAAGTTCACCAAGTGGATAGAAGTCCGCCCAATCGCAACGATCAGATCGGAAGAAGCTGTCAAGTTCTTCCTCGACATCGTTCATCGCTTCGGCGTCCCCAATTCGATCATCACAGACAACGGAACTCAGTTCACCGGGAAGAAATTCCTGCGTTTCTGTGACGAATACCACATACGGGTTGATTGGGCTGCCGTCGGACACTGTCGGATGTTTGGACCCGGCAGTCCACACAGGGTAGCCTACGTGGTTGATTTGTTGAGGGACAGATCGAGGATCAGAAGTCGATGGTAACACAAGACGCAAGGATTGAACAGGTTCGGGCCGTCGAGATGACGTAATACCCTACGTCCTGTGTTGGCGGCGATTGTATTGCTGTGTATGAAGTTCCTGAAGGATCTCCGTAGTTGGGTTCTGTCCTAGGGTTGTATGATCGTGGGTTGTAGCGTAGATGTTCGTGCTTTGGAGGGGGTCTCAAGGCGCCTTATATAGTCCGGCTGCCTTGAGTTACAAGTCGGCCAGAGATCGTAACCTACCCGAATTACAAGGATTTGATCCTATAACGATTACAGATATCTTTCCCTATAATTCCGGCTAGTTTATCTTGATCTCCGAGCTTCTTGCGGGATACGCCGTCTCTTTCCTTGCCGCGCGCGTCGTCGCGCCCATCCGGTTCGCCCGACTGGTGGGCCTTCCGACTGGTGGGCCTCCCAGTCCGACAAACCGATCCAGATGCACTCGGATTGGGCCGTCCCTTGCTGGTTGGGCCAATCCGCCTTCTGGGTACCCCCGGGGGTCTACCCCCGACAAGCCCCCGAGTAGTACGTGGTTGAGAGACAAGCCGGCGAGGTCGTGCTGTCCGATGAGCGTCGAGCGCGCTGCAGTTGGAAGCGAAACCGCGTGATACTGGAGAGAAAAAAGCCGTTTACCCAACGGATGCGCCGCGAGGTGCGTCCGTTGGACGTAGCCCCCGAGCCTTGAAGCGATTCCGAAGGAATCGGTCCAAGGGTTAGTAGCCTTGTTCTGAAGTCGTCAGACAATCAACGGATGCGCCGCGAGGCGCGTCCGTTGGCCGTAGCCCCCGAGCCTTGAAGCGATTCCGAAGGAATCGGTCCAAGGGTTAGTCAAGGAGCATCTGGCTAAATCATCCGACGTTAATTTCGGCGTCCAGCCCCCGAGCGTGAGGGCCAGCGGAGTCCTGCGAGACACGCCGAGTGGTCGTCCCGGCGCCAGCCCCCGAGCGTGAGGGCTGAGCACGCCGAGTAGTCGTCCTGGCGCCAGCCCCCGAGCGTGAGGGCTGAGCACGCCGAGTGGTCGTCCCGGCGCCAGCCCCCGAGCGTGAGGGCTGAGCACGCCGAGTGGTCGTCCCGGCGCCAGCCCCCGAGCGTGAGGGCTGAGCACGCCGAGTGGTCGTCCCGGCGCCAGCCCCCGAGCGTGAGGGCTGAGCACGCCGAGTGGTCGTCCCGGCGCCAGCCCCCGAGCGTGAGGGCTGAGCACGCCGAGTAGTCGTCCCGGCGCCAGCCCCCGAGCGTGAGGGCTGAGCACGCCGAGTAGTCGTCGCGGCGCCCAGCCCCCGAGCGTGAGGGCTGAGCACGCCGAGTAGTCGCCCCGGCGCCCAGCCCCCGAGCGCGAGGGCCGAGTCGAGCCGTCCGAGGCACGCCGAGTAGTCTTCGTCTTCCTCGTCATGCGGTAGCGCCAGCCCAGTACTCAAAAGCACTCAGCTAGCGATCCTTGTGGAGTGTAGCACCAGCCCGAGTGCTGCAAAGCACTCGGCTAGCGACCGTCGTGGAGTGTAGTACCAGCCCGAGTTCTGACTGACTCGAGTACTCAGCTGGCGGCGATGCCGGAGTGGTCCAGCCCCTGAGCGTAACAGGCAAGCTCGGGATCCAAACATGTGCCCTGCAATGAAGATATGAAGGATAGGTAGTATATGGTGTAGCAAATAATAATTCTGGAGAAAAACATTCGGCGTTGTATGTAATAGAATTTCTACTTCCAACTCTTTAAGTCTATTAATTTCCTCGGGTAGTTATCCTGTTACGTTTATGCACCTGATCCCCGATAGCCGTAGTCCATAGCGCAGGGAGCTGGGCCGCATGCACGCGTAGGAGCGTAGGCGTACGGAAGAGTCGAGGTTTCACGGATTAAGGCGTGTGCTTCCCAAGTACTTTAGCGACTTGTACAAGAGTGGAAAAAGAAATAAACGATGGAGAAAAATGCAATATGCGTCCGTTGGGTGTTGCCTGACTGCTTGTGTAGCGCTCGGGCTGTATAAGCAGTCGGGAACAAACCAAGGGTAGTCGGCGATGATTATGGAGAAATATGGCGAAGTATGGAGATATGCGGTGACCGAGAAATATCGTAAAAAGTATTTAAATATGACTTAGCTTGATTCGTGACCGGGGATGAGAATCATCGCGCCATTATTGATGAAGCCGACTAGTCGGAGTCGATTCCGACTAGTTGTTGGCGGAGTAGTGTCTGCTCCCGACTAGTCGCTTAGTCAAGATGAGTAGTCGTTGATGAAGCCGCGACAGTTGTCTCGTCGAGACGAGTAGTAGTCGTCACGGAGGTATCGACTTGCTCATTGTCGGTGTTGCCGTGCGATCGGGGATCTTCTCTGGTGCGTTTCCCATGTGTATCCAGCAAAGTTCCACCAAATTGATTTCTTGCGCACAGGGAACAGCGAACGGCAGTGGCCTTTCTCGATTTGCACGTCAGTGATTAATTTTTGGCAGGCGGCGAATCACACAACCAGCAACTTTGACTCGAAGATGGAAGGAAAATCCTGACCCGAACTCGAATTCGGCGACTTGGACTTTGAATGTACAGCCTTGCATTGTACGCCGAGTAGATTGATTTTGAAGATTGTCCTCCGTATGGCAGCCGACGAATCTGCATATAGAGCCAGCGTAGCGGCGATTGGAGATTGATCCGGAGAGACCGTGGATCGGCGAGTTCGGCGAGTCGTCCAGGGACCAGGGGTCATCTCACGTAGGTTTCGTCAACGCCATTGCAGATGGAGTTTGCCTGTGGATGAATCTGCCATCGAGCTTGTAGATTGATCTCGTCGATCAACCCCTACCTGGCGCGCCAACTGTCGGATGTTTGGACCCGGCAGTCCACACAGGGTAGCCTACGTGGTTGATTTGTTGAGGGACAGATCGAGGGATCAGAAGTCGATGGTAACACAAGACGCAAGGATTGAACAGGTTCGGGCCGTCGAGATGACGTAATACCCTACGTCCTGTGTTGGCGGCGATTGTATTGCTGTGTATGAAGTTCCTGAAGGATCTCCGTAGTTGGGTTCTGTCCTAGGGTTGTATGATCGTGGGTTGTAGCGTAGATGTTCGTGGATGTTGATGCTCCGGAGGGGGGTCTCAAGGCGCCTTATATAGTCCGGCTGCCTTGAGTTACAAGTCGGCCAGAGATCGTAACCTACCCGAATTACAAGGATTTGATCCTATAACGATTACAGATATCTTTCCCTATAATTCCGGCTAGTTTATCTTGAACTCCGAGCTTCTTGCGGGATACGCCGTGTGCTTTCCTTGCCGCGCGCGTCGTCGCGCCCATCCGGTTCGCCCGACTGGTGGGCCTTCCGACTGGTGGGCCTCCCAGTCCGACAAACCGATCCAGATGCACTCGGATTGGGCCGTCCCTTGCTGGTTGGGCCAATCCGCCTTCTGGGTACCCCCGGGGGTCTACCCCCGGACACCCACGCACAAACGGGCAAGTAGAGCGCGCGAATGGGTTGATCCTGCGAGGGCTCAAACCTCGAATATTCGAGCGCTTGAAAAAGTTCGGAGGGCGATGGGTCGAAGAGCTTCCGGCGGTGGTTTGGAGCCTGCGCACGACAGCGAGTCGTGCAACGGGTTTCACCCCGTTCTTCATGGTGTACGGGTCGGAGGCCGTGCTCCCGACCGACCTCGACTACGGGTCCCCGCGTGTCCGCGCCTACGACGACAAAGGCAACCAAACCTCTCTCGAGGACGCGGCCGACCAGTTAGAAGAGGCCAGGGAAGTCGCATTGGCCCACTCGGCAAAATACCAGCAGTCCCTACGGCGCTACCACGCTCGGCGCATCCGGGGCCGAGCTTTCCAGGTCGGCGATTTGGTGCTGCGCCTCGTTCAAAGTAACAAGGACCGGCACAAACTTTCGTCGCCCTGGGAAGGCCCGTTCATCATCTCCCAAGTCCTCCGACCCGGCTCGTACAAGCTGAAGAACGAACAAGGAGAGGAATACGCCAACGCCTGGAACATCGAACAGCCACGTTGTTTCTATCCCTGATTATTCTAGGCTACTTTCCTTTTCGTTAGTTTTTTCCTTCTCGTTTCAAAGAGCGACGCCCGACCCTTGCCCACCGGCCAAGGGTCGGACGTCACTCGGGGGCTAACCTGCGTCCCCCGGGTCCTTGACCCTCGGCATATTCGTGTACTCAAGACTAAGCGAAAAAGGGATCGCCGGATAACAAAGTGGCGTGCGCTCGCCGGTCGGAATGCCAAAAGGACAACGGCCCCAGAGGCAACGGTTCAAAAGGCTCACTGGCGAACCCATTTTAGTCCGGACGCGCCCCGACGGCTTAATCAGAGAAACACGAAAGGCCGAGTGTTAACGAACGCAGACGCTTAAGTTCATTACACGAAATGAGTTTAACTGTCTAGAAAACTAAAAGAAAAACAAAAACTAATCAAGGCGCCGTCCACGGCCCCTCTTCCTTCGCAGTCTTGGTGGCGAGCACGGACGACAGCGGCGACACCTCCTCCTCGAGCGCGACCATATCGTCATACGTCGTGCCGGGAGCGAACCCATCGGCAAGGTACTCCAAGCCGATCTCGGAGTAGTGGGAGCGCGCCACGGCGAAGGCGCGGCGCACCCCAAGGAAAAGCCCATCGCTGGCCATGGCTCGGGCCCGAGCCGGAATGCGCTCGACGTCGACGAGCAGCGAGCTTGGCCCCCGATCCGACCGCACCCGGAGCTCGCCGAGCACAGTGCCGACCGCCACCCGAAGCGCGTCGTGGTCGTCCCCCTCCTTCTGCAGCAGCCCTTCGAGATTGCGCGCCTCGGATTTGAGGCGCTCGATCGTGGCGCGATCCGCCGCCGCTGCTTCAGCCAGGGAGGCACACTGCGCCTCGGCCTCCTCGCGGGCACGCCGCCCAGCATTGAGGGCTTGCCTCGCCGCCTCGAGGTCGCGGGCCTGCCCCTCGACGAGCCTCCTGGCCTCGTCCCGCTCCTCCACCGCCCGGTCCATCTGGGTGGTGGTCTCCTCGAGGACGTCGGTGACCCGGTCCCGGTCGGCCCGAAGACGCTCCACCTCGCGGGCCAGGCCCAGCCGGACTTGCTCCCGAGCCGCCGAGTCCCTCTCCCAAGAGACCAGGACGTCGCTCTTGCGCTGGTCGGCCTCATCGGCGTGCTGACACGCCTCCGCAACCCGCCGCCGCAGGGACTCGATCTCCTGGTTAGCCGCGGCCAGCTGCCCCTCAAACTCGCCTCGCGCATCGGCACGGGCGGTGGCGGCTTCTTGGCGGGCGACTGCCAGCTGCTCCCTCAGGGCGTCGCGCTCGGCAGTGACCGAGGACAGTCGGCCCCACGAGTCCTTCTCCCGACGCAGGAAGAGGGACTTGTCCCGGCTGCGGGCCATCAAAGACTGCCGAAAAACAAGTCGGATTCAGAAACCACTTGCGAAAAGAAGAAAGAAGAAAAGCGGACGAGGAAAAACTTACCTCCCCGCAGGGAATGGCGACGTCGCGGATGGCCCCCAGAGCGGAGTTGAGCGACCGAACCGCCAGCTCGACCACGGCACGAATCCGGGAGGCCTCGTCCCTCTCCTCGGCGTCGTCCAAAGAGAAGACGACGTCTCCCGAGGCGCGGTCGGTCCAGGTGAGACGGGGGCCCCCGAACTCCAAGGGGTCGTCCTCCTGCCGGACAACCTCGCGGCCCTCCGGGGCGTCGGCGGCAGAGCGGGTCCCCTGACCCGAACCCGACCCCGCGGCGTCCTCCGTTCTCGCCGCGGGAGGAATAGGCGCCGTCGCCTCGCCCGAACCGGGCGGCAAGTCGGTCAAGGCGGCGGTAGCATCGGGCTCGGGAAGGACCTCCTCCTCCTCCTCCTCGTGGCCGGCGGCGCTCGGGGACGCGACCGGTGTCGGGTCCCTCTGAGCCTCCTCCTCTTCGACCACTCCCGCCTGGTGGACCTCCCCCTCTTCGCGGTCGGCGGCGCTCGGGGACACAGCCAGTGTTGGGTCCCTCCGGACCTCTTCCTCTTCCTCCTCCGCTCCCGCCTCGGGCAAAGGCCCGACCCCTCGGGCCGGGGGGATGGAACTCTCCCGGTCACCACCAGGACCTTCCTGGTCACGGCTAGGACCGGAGGGCACCCTCTCCTCTTCCTCGGACGCATTCCCGTCCGGCGCTTCCGACTCGGGCGGTGCCTCGTCCTCCACCCCGGCCGGATCGTCCGCGAGCGGGAAGTACGCCCCGACAAGGGCCGCCGGGATCGCCCCCGCCGAGTGCGCGAACACGTCGCCCGACACCGCGGCGAGCTGCTGCTCGGGAAGAAGCGGGGCGAGTGTCCTCTCCACCCGGGGGTCGCCCAGGTTGACCCCTCGACCCGTCGCCACCTCGACGGGCCGGCGCGCGAGCCGCTTGATCGGCGCCAGCGACAAAGGGGTCGCCTGACTCCCCCTCCTGCAAACAAAAGGGCCTTCGCACACTCCCCTCGACATAATCGAAAAAAGATCGACGAGAGAAAGGGGAGAAACTCACCGGCTCGATACGGGGACGTCGCGGGACGGTCGCTTGACTGGCGGAGCCGTCTCCGGCCCCGAGCCCTCCTCCCGCGGCCGTTTGCCCCGGTCGGCCCTCGGCGGAGTCTGCCCTCGGGTCGGGGGAGGAATCGGCGCGGGTCTGCCGTCGCGTGACGGCCCCGTGACCTCCGGCGTCTCCCGATCGGCCGAGGGCCCGCGCTGGGGGGTCGGACCACTCCACCCGGATCCAGTGGAGGAGTCCGAGGCATACTCAAAGCCCCCCTCAAAGGAGCCTTGGTCCTCCCTCCACAGCCCGTCTTGCCGAGCCTGCCGACGTCGCTCGCGGTACGCCGCCTCGGCCTTCTCGCGGGCCAGCCGCTTCTTCCTCTTCTTCGCCTCCTCCCTCTCCTTCTTCAGCTTGTCGGCCTCCGCGCGCGCACGGTTCGCGGCCCGAATGGCCACATCTTCGGGAAGCGGGGGCCGGGAGACCCTGAACCACAGGGGGCGCTGGAGAAGAAGAGGGTCGGGTGAATCCCCGGATTGGGAAAAAAGGACGGCGAAAACAAAGGGAAAAATCCCAACAACTAACCTCGATGAGGGGCACACCCGTGGGGAGCATGATGGGGTGATTCGGCAGCGGGTACCCCGCGGACGAACGCTGGACTGCTTCGCGGAGTCGGGCGACCATCTCCTCGACGGAAGGTTCCCCGATCGCCATCACACACCCGGTCCAGTCCGCCGCCAGGGTCATCTGGTCCAACCGCAGACGGCGGGCCATCAGGGGGAGAACGCGGCGCGAGTGGTACGCCGCGATGATCCCGGGGCCGGTAACCCCGCGCTCGCGAAGCCGGGCGACCGCGTCCCGAAGTCCGGTCACGTGAGGCCGCTCGTCCTGAGGCACGCCCCAATGCCAGCAGTTCGGCCGCCCCTCGATGAGCCTTCCCGTGAAGGCCGGGAAGGGGGCGGCCGGGTCGCTCCGCAGGTAGAACCACCTCGGCTGCCACCCCTTATTGCTGGAGATCCACGGGAGCGAGGGGTAACTGTCGCCCTGTCCGGTGCGCAGCCGCACCCCGGCGCAGCCGTGTGGCCTCGGCCGCCCCTCCGCCTTCACTTCCTCAACGTGGAAGTAGGACCTCCACAGGTTGAAGTGGGGCTCGATGCCGAGGAATCCCTCGCACATGGCGACGAAAACCGCCATGTGGAGCAATCCGTTGGGATTGAGGTGGTGCAGCTCAATGCTGTAGTAGTGCAGGAGCCCGCGGAGGAAGTTGTGGGGAGGAAGTCCCAAGCCCCGCTCGTGGAAGGGCACGAAGGACACAACGTACCCGTCGGGCGGAGCAGGGACCTCCTCGTTCCCCGGCGCCATCCACTCCACGAGGTCGGTTCGCCGGCACAGGAGCCCGCGCCCCACCAGGCGCTCAAGCTCTCCCTCCGTGACGGACGAGCGGGACCAGGCCATGACTGGCGGACGAGCGGAAGGGGAAGAAAGGCGGCGGCGATTTGGGGGCGGATGGGCGAAAGGAGAAGAAAAGCTCTCTCTCTTTCTTGCAGGCAGCGGCGGCGGTTCGATGACAGGCGAGCGGAGGAAGGAGAAAGCCCGGGGCCCCTCCTCTCTGCCTTAAATGGGCAGGTGAGGGAGCAGGCGCGACGCCTCGGGTCTCCCCCATGCGCCTCAGCCCACGGAGGCCACGCGGCCCACGACGCACGTCCACGCCCCCCACGTCGCCCACGTCCCGAGATTCGCGCCCAGGCTCTCTCTCTCTCTCAACCCTTTCGCATTCCATGTCCCGCCTCTCTTTTATTTATTTTGCGTCCGTTCCTATTTCCTTCTCTTGCGCTTTTCTGTCTTTCAGAAAAAACAGAACAAGCCTGGGCCGTTCTTAGGCCCAAGGGACACGACGCGAAATCGAAAAACAGCCCAAGAGTTCGAAGGCCGGCCCTAGGGTCCGACGGCCGCTCTGAAGCGCCCGAGCGAAGGGGCAGAGATGGGTGGGCCCACTGGCGGCCATAGCCTCGGCACACGGGTGCCGAGGACGCCCAGACCTGCGTTCGAGCCTAAGATTCCTGACCCCATGTATCTCCCCGAAGAGAGGCGACGAGCCCCTGCGGTCGGTCGAACGATCGCGGGAACTAAGGGAGGTCGGGAAATCTGGGGATTATCCGAGGTCGATCACCAGCTGATCCAACGGTCCTCTCCCGGAGGAGGACCGAGGCCTCGCTCGATCTAGCCCGTTAGTAGCTCACCGGGAGCCGTGTTTCGGCCTACGCGGTAAAACACGAGGCGTGCCCTTACCTTCCGTCCCGCGGAGGGAATGCGTGAAGGGAAAACGATAAGAAGACGAAACGGCTTCCCGCCCGACCGACTCGGGGGCGCTCGGGGGAGCCGAAATCGCAAAAGAGGCCGACTGCGCGGCCGCAGAAAGACACCACGAGTCAACCAGATTCCTTTATTTCTCAAATAAGGGTAAAAAGTACACGCGGCCAAAGGCCGTGAAATAACACCGCACAGAGATGGCAAACCTTACTTTAGCCTGTAGGCGAACCACCGTTCCCCTACAGGCTCGGGGGCTACACCCACCGGGTGCGCTCGCGCGCTCCGGTGGGAAAAAGAACAAGATCTCACTTCAGCCTATAGGCGAACCATCGTTCCCCTACAGGCTCGGGGGCTACACCCGGTGGGTGCGCTCGCGCGCACCCCCGAGCAACATGTGAACCGGCATCAAGAGAGAGCCTGCACGGAGAACCACCCGTCCTCCGAGCAGGCTCGGGGGCTACTGTCGGATATCAATATCCGACCCTCTCACCGACGGGTGGGACCACGCAGTTTCAGGAAGAAGATGGGCATAAGAAAACCCGAAGAGCATCGGATTAGGGGAGGATCGGTTTTCCCCTGACTCAGCCGACCCTCATCCGTCTCGGCCGACTCCCGTCCGTCTCGGCCGACTCCCGACCCTCGTCCGCCTCGGCCGACCCGCGTCCGCCTCGGCCGACCCCGTCCGCCTCGGCCGACCCTCGTCCGCCTCGGCCGACCCGTCCGCCTCGGCCGACCCCCGTCCGCCTCGGCCGACCCTCGTCCGCCTCGGCCGAACCACGCCTGTCGCTATCTCGCCCGACCTCTCTTCGTCTCGCCCGAGTCGGCGTGGGCCCGAGACGGAGTGAAGCGTCCGGAAGACCCGGCGTAAGGACGTGTCACCATACGCCCCTGCCATTTCCCATCGGCATTAATTGGCCTCACCAAGCACTGTCCGGCGCGGCCAGCGGATGTGACTCTCACTGACTTGCCCGTACGCGGGCGCCACGCTAAGAGAGCCACGTCCCCAACAACTCCGATCAGCGTCCACGCAGGGAGAGCCACGTCCTCAACAACTCCGATCAGCGTCTCGAACAGCGTCCAGTACGGCGTCCACAGTGTCCCGCAGGCGGCGGAGCTTCTTCAGCAAGCTTTCCTTTTTTCCACTCTTTTTGTACACGCCTTGTAAAGCTTCACCTCTCCCGAGTATAAATAAAAGGTCAAGCCTCGGGAGAGGGGGACGACGAAGACGAACACACAACACACACACACCAGAACACTCACGCTCAGACGCACTCAGAGACTTGGGAGCCCCTCCCTCTCTCGACCGCTTGTAACCCCTACTACGAGCAACGCGAGTAACACGAGCAGCCTCGAACTGGACGTAGGGCGTTCGTGCCCGAACCAGTATAATCCCTTGTGTCCTCTCGCGAACCATCCGGAGCCCAAACGCGCAATCCACTAATTTACTTGTTGGTTATTTCGCACACCGACAGGTGTTCAAACTCGATCTCGTGTTGCTTCATTTTGTGAACATTATTCTTTTGTGTCCTCTATTGAGCCTAACTGTGTAGATGAAGCATTGAGTGATCCGGATTGGGTGAATGCCATGCATGAAGTATTGAATAACTTCACCCAGAATCAAGTTTGGGAATTGATCGAAAGGCCTAAGAATTACAATGTCATTGGTACTAAATGGGTTTTTTGAAACAAGCAAAATGAAGATGAAATTGTGGTGAGAAACAAGGCAAGATTGGTAGCACAAGGTTATACACAAGTTGAAGGTTTGGATTTTGGTGAGACCTTTGCTCCCATTGCTAGATTAGAAGCTATAAGAATTCTTCTTGCCTTTGCATGCTCACACAACATAAAGCTATATCAAATGGATTTCAAAAGTGCCTTCTTGAATGGTAAGATTAGTGAACTTGTGTATGTTGAACAATCTTCCGGTTTTGAAGATCCTAAGAAGCCAAGTCATGTGTATAAGCTCTCTAAGGCTATTTATGGTCTCAAACAAGCTCCTCGAGCATGGTATGAAAGGCTTAGAGATTTTCTTATTTCCAAAGGCTTCAAGATTGGTAAGGTTGACACTACATTATTTACTAAGACTATAGGTGAAGATTTATTTATTTGTCAAATTTATGTTAATGATATCATTTTTGGGTCTACTAACTAAGATTTTTGTGAGGAATTTGGTGAAATGATGTCTAAGAAATTTGAAATGTCTATGATTGGTGAATTGAGTTTCTTTCTTGGCCTTCAAATCAAGCAATTGAGAGAAGGCACATTTGTGAGCCAATCTAAATATGTGAAGGATTTATTGAAGAAATTTGGAATGGAAGATGCTAAACCAATCAAAACTCCTATGGCTACAAATGGACATCTTGATATTGATGAGGGAGGTAAACCGGTAGATTTAAAGCTTTATAGATCCATGATTGGTAGTTTGCTTTATCTTACCGCATCTAGGCCCGATATCATGTTTAGTGTGTGCATGTGTGCTAGATTTCAAGCTGCTCCTAGAGAATGTCATTTAACCGCTGTTAAGAAAATTTTTAGATATTTGAAGTTCACACCTCATATTGGTCTTTGGTATCCCAAGGGTGCTCAATTTGAATTGATTGGTTATTCAGATTCGGATTATGCCAGCTGCAACATTGATAGGAAGAGCACCTCTGGCACTTATCGATTTCTTGGAAGGTCACTTGTTTCATGGTCTTCAAAGAAAAAAAATCAGTGGCCCCTTCTACCATTGAGGCGGAATATATTTCAGCCGAAAGTTGTTGTGCTCAATTGTTATGGATGAAGCAAACACTTCTAGATTATGGTGTGAAATTTGGTGAAGTTCTTCTCTTATGTGATAATGAAAGTGCTGTGAAGATTGCCTCTAATCTGGTTCAACATTCAAGAACTAAGCATATTGATATTCGGCATCATTTTCTTAGAGATCATGTGAACAAGGGAGATATCAAAATTGATGGGATTGGTACCATTGATCAATTAGCGGATATATTCACCAAGCCTTTGGATGAGAATAGGTTTTTCTAGTTGAAAAATGAGCTAAATGTTATTGACTTCTCAATTGTGGCTTGAAGTTTAGTGCTTGTCATGGTTGTGCATCCTTTGGCATGTCTTCCTAGTATTTTTGTTGCTTTTTCCACATAATTTCTTGTATATACTTGTTTATAGCTTAAATTCTCTAATGCCTGTTCATATGCATTTATATCACGTTCATACACTCTCACATATTTATAGCATATTCATTTCATATTTGCTTGAGCAATGATCCCAATCGGAATCTCAAAATCATCTCAAAGAAGTGGTACGCGGGTCAGTTTTGAAAGCTCACGGCGGACCGTCTTCACCCAGTTCGTGGACTGTCCGCAGGTATATTTGAGAAAGATTGAATGGAATAGACAGATTTTGTGAAGAATTGATTGCACCAAAAATTTCTGAGGCGGACCGTCCGCGCCCAGTGGGCGGACCGTCCGCGGTTGGTTGGGATGACAGATCAGGAACCTGTGGTTTTCTACGGGCTGCCAAAGTCATAACGGCAGACCATCCGCGACCTGGATGCGGACTGTCCGCAGGTCAAGAAAAGGAATTCATTAGACCCTCCCTCCTCTGATGGCCGTCCGTTTTCTCAACAGCGGACCGTCCGCGCCTGGGCTGCCTGCGTGGGCCAAGGACAGCCGAAGGGTTATCTTCTAGTTCCTATCCCTTTCATCCCTTATCCAAGCACACCTTCCCCGAAGCTCTCTCTTTCTCCTCTCAAACAAAGAAAAGAACCTCCTCTTGAGGGGGAGCTTTGGCGTGTTCCCCGGACCGTCCGAGCTCATCCTCGGACACTCCGCGTGATTCTCCACCATGTTCTCCTGGTATTTCATTGAATCCCCTTCTCAATCTCATGGATTTTGCATATGAAGGTGCCTAGGGTTTCATCTCTTGATCTAGTTTTGGGCCATGGATTCAAGTTTTTGGTTGGTGGAATGTGTTTGGGACATTGAGGAGTATATGTGGCTAAAGTTTAGTTATGATTTGTTGGGTAGAACTTGTGGAATATGGATTGGATTTGAGTGCAAGTATTGTTTCTATTCGTGGCCGACCAGTGAGGGGCGGACCGTCTGTGCCTCAAGGGCGGACCGTCCGCGGTCACTGCCGGCTGCAGCAAGGTTTGTTGTGATAAGTATTGGAAAGCAAGTTTGTATATGTATGAATGATTGATGATTTATGGGGACTTTTAGGAAGTTGAACTCAGTGATTCTTGGGGCAAACATATTCATATGAATCTTTTGATTGTTCATGGAATCTCTTGGGTGATATGTCAAATGGGTCATTCATTTCATATTCTTACACACCCTTACTCATGTGATTGCAGTCAACGTGGTCAAACAAAGAAAGTGGCAGCCAAGAAGAAGGTTGGGTCTTCTTCGAAGAGGCCAAGACGTGATGATGATGAGTATGTGCCCGATCAAAATGACTTGGCAGCTGAATCTTCTGTGGCAGGGTCAGATACTGAAGAAGATCAAGCTCAAGGTGGTGATGATGAAGAAATTGATGTGAATGTGTATCCACAATCAGTCAAGAGATGGAATGCTCATACTTATTCAATGGAAAGATGTCCAAATCAGTATGCCCTTGCAAGGAATACAAATGTACTCTTCATTCACACTCAAGTTCAACAAGAGGCATTCTTTGATCATCTGATCAGCAAAACGGTATATGAGCACAAAACTATCAATCTAGCTTTCATGCAAGATCAACCTACCATGTGTGAGTTAATTCCTAAATTTTCTGCTGTGGGGCTCCTTGATTTTCTTCAACATAAGTGCAATTAGAATAGTAATATAGTTCGACAATTCTATGCCACTTATGAGATGAATGTGGATGGTAAAACCATTATGTGGATGATTGGGCAGTGTAGATACACTGCAACTTTTCAAGAATTTGCAACTATGAATCAGCTAGATTATAATGAACTGACTGCTGAAGATAGCATAAATGTGTTGCTTGTACCAATGTATGATGATGATGATAGAATTTAGTTTTATGAGCCTCCTAGAACACATATTGCTTGCTCTTATGGTGAGACAAAAGGGCTCAGACATCATCCTGCTGTGATCAACAAGATCCTTAGATTGAGCTTCATGCCTAAAAGTGGGAACAAAGAAAGGATCAGAGATAAATACTGGAATGTCATTAATCACATTATGTTTGGTGAGAAATTTGATGTCATTGGGTTAATAATGGATCAAATGGCTGACAAGAAAGTGAATCTTGAATCCAACATTTATTTTGCTCCACACATTATGTCTTTGATCAAGGCTAAGACAAGATTCACAGGTGCTTGTCTCTCTGAGCATGTGTCATACAAACCCTTTGTGAATGATATTCAGTTTTTGAGAAGGGAGGTAACACCTTTTCCTGATCCAGTTGGGGCAGAGCCTCAGGAAGAAAGTGAGGATAGTGATGATGATGCACAGCCCGCTCCTCCTCCACCTGCACATGGTCAGCCACAGTGGGTGTCTCCTGCGGGTTATTTTGACCCATATTTCAACAATATGCAACAGAATTTGTCATCTAGGTTTGAGCAGCAATTTCAGCAAGGTTTCAATGCCATGAGTAATCAATTTTAGCAGCAAATGAATTTGGGATTTCAAACTATGCAGCAAGGATTTCAAACACAACTTGATGCAGGTTTTGAGTCATTTGGGCAGCAAATGAACACATCATTCTATCAGCCTATTATGACTAGACTTGATCATGTTCAGCAGGGGCTGCATACTGACCTTGAGGCCTTAGATGCCAGATTCAATGAGTTAACCACTTTAGAGCAGTCCCATCAGCTCATGGATAGGCAGCAGCAGCTAGAGGGCAGACTTGATGATTTCCCCAACACTTTCAACAGCCTCACAGATCACTTCTACTCCTACTATCCTGCTCCAGTGCCACCTCCTCTGTTTTATCCACATCAGCCATACTATCCACCTCCTCCACCGCCTCAAGATGACTAGTTTTCCCTTGTTGGTACTTGATGCCAAAGGGGGAGAAGATGCTATGGGGGAGTGATGATGAGTTGATGACATCTAGGGGGAGCTCATGAGCATTGCATGTGTGTTTGCATTTCATAAGAACTTTGTTGCATTTTACTTTGTTGGTTGAACCTTTGCATTAATATGTGCTAATGTGTGATGCATAAGACTTGTCTTGTAATATTAAATTTGTGCACTCTATGTATGGTTTGGTTGTGAGATACTAGAACTTGGATTTATCAATGTGATGGACTATGTGGATTTATTCTATATTATCTCTACGACTAGTTCTAATATCATGGAAATTGAGGTATGTTTTCTATCAAAATAATGCTCATTGAATATCTCATGTTATATTATTTATCTCGATTTCCTTTGTGCAAGGGAAACTCCACCAAAATTTCATATCCATATATATATGTGCCTTGCTTATTTTAATTCATCATGCACATATATAGGGGGAGCTTCCCTTACACTTTGGGTTTTGATGATAGTTATCCATCTTTCACCTTTGTTTATCATGCCATGGATAAATATGATCAGAATTCGCTCTCAAGTCCACCTTATGCCTTGTGTGTTAAGTTGGCTTGAAAATTTTTTTTACATCACTCCTATATGAGGTTGTCATCAATTACCAAAAAGGGAGAGATTGAAAGCATCTAGGCCCCTAATTTGTGTTTTGGTAATGACAACAATTGTGGACTAACGATTTCATTTGAGATATGAAAATAGGGTTAGTCCCAGAGATGTGACATGTGGCAGATGATAACTTGGCGATATTAGAATCATGATGTGAAGTGGAATCTCAAGGCAAAGGTATAAGATAGGAATTTCTATTTTGCCAGTCAAAGAGGAGATTAGAGAAGAAACATTGACCGGGTTGATAGGCTAGATAGCCGTACTATCAAGAGGGGTCAATGACATTTGCATGACAATTCCATAGTGCCACCATGCTCAAATATTGTGTTGCATGCATATGGATTAGTGGCATTCTTCATGAGGGATAGAACGACGCGGTTTTCTTAAAATCGCTAACTGGTTTGTGATGCGGATGGTCTCCCTTTGGTGGAGTGGACCGTGTTTTGACTTAGCCATTTTCAGAGTCGTTCTGGGTGTTTTTCAGAGCTAGGGCGGACGGTCTCCGTAGGGGACGCGGACGGTCCGCCCTTGGATTCAAAATCGTGGACAGAAACGTGATGTTTCTGGTGGGCCGAAAGGTTTGACCGGCGGACGGTCCGTGTAGGGCTTGCAGACAGTCCGCCGACCAATTGCTCCGCGCCACCAGAACTGGGAGTGGTTCTAGTGGATTCTGACTTCGTGGTGCGAACAGTCCGCGCAGGGCACACAGACGGACCGCACCCTCTCCCCCGAGCGCCGCCAGAACTTGGGTGGTTCTGCGTGGGTTTTTAACTTTATACGGCGGATGGTCCGGCACCTAGTGCGGACGGTCCTCCAGCTTTTTTGAACGCGTGTCCAGGGAGGTTGTGATTCTTATACCTCATGCCCGACCGTGGGTGAGGTCTCTTGGCACTTTGGAAAGCTAACTTAACATTCTTGAGCCCTTCTTCTTCACTCTCTCACTCACTTTGCTTTGAGGTTGCATTCTTGTGAGATTGAGAGCATCCTAGTGCATTGCATCAAGAGTTTGAGCATTATGGCACTAGGGAGTCTTCAAGCAAGCATCATCGACTTGTTACTCTTGGAGGTTGCCGCCTCCTAGACGGCTTGGAGGAGTGGAAACCGTTGAGCCCTTCAAGAAGATTGTGAAGGCGCCCCAGGTTGTTCTTGTGAGAGGTCCTTGTGCTCACCATGCCGGAGTGGTGAAGAGCAACTCTAGTGGAATCGAGGTGTGGAGCGGTTCTTGGTCTAAGTCGGCTCAAAAATCAAGCGGTGCTTGATAGAGGAGCGATTGGAACAAAGAATTCACCTCAACGTGGATTAGGGGTGACCAGCAAGTCATTGACATCACGAGAAAAATTCTTCTGTTGTCATCGGTTATTTCTATTGCTCATTTACATTCTTGCAATTTACTTTCATAGAGATTGAATTGTTGCTTATCACCCTAGGTTGCAAACCCTCACATAGGCTAGAAAGAGTAGAAATAGTTTTATCCCCTTGTGTTACTAATTAAATTTTAAGTGCTTGTGATTTTAGTTCAAACAGCCTATTCACCCCCCTCCAACCTCTAGTCAGTATCCTAAATCCTACAGTGGTGCTCTCTCGTACTCTCCTGAAGGTCGGTTCAAGATGGATATGCTGCCTCGTGAGGCCTATAAATATGAGTGGAGGGGCTCCAAATGAGACACACACATCTTGGGCAATCACTCTCTTCCTTTAGGCTCTAGGCTTAGTGGAGTTAGGCTAGAGTAGCTCTATTCAGGTTCCAAGTCTCCTTGGAGCTAAGGGTATGGCTCTTGTATCTTCTAGTTCCAGGATGACTTTATTCTACTTCAGTAATATATCTTCTTCATATATTATTTGTCTTTGTCATGATATGAATGAGTTGTGCTTGTGTTCTTGCTATCATAAGTTGCTAGGCTTATATGCTCATGAGTTAGTCATATACCCTTGCTTCGGTAGTATAGACTTGAGTGCTCTCATACATGTTAGACTTTGCTCTAGTTCAACTAGAGTATGGTTTCTTATGCATAATAGTCTCTATGATCTATGCCACGGCATTGGTCCATCGGCCACTCTTATGGTGGCGTTGATCATAGTCTTATTAGCTCGAGATGGTCAGTGTGTTGTGAACAATGCGAGCATGGTGCTCGGGTTGGAATCATCGACTAGATATGAGTGTGCCCCACGGTTTGGCCGGGGTAGGCCGCAGGTGGTGACAACCCTATTGGACCCTCTGAAATCCCCCACGTTCGGGTATTGCTGTAGGAGTTCGTAAATGAGTAGTCACTTCGCCATGCGTAAGTGGCGCGGGAGGCTATCTCCCCATGTGCCTGGGTGCATAGGCTTAGACTGTATATGTATATGAATGCTTTGCTTTATCTTGATCAGTGCAATATATAGGAAGTACATTAGAACCTAGATGCTATCTCTTAGTCCTTCTCCCTAGCCTAGTTAGTCTTGAGATGATCCCATGTGTGTCACACTACCATCATATCTTATTATCTTACCCCTGTCCTTGGTATATGATTCTATCCATTGCTATTGCTATATTCATGATTGCAACAGTATTCTTAAACCAACCGCCTTCCTTCGGGAAATACGATACCCTTGGGAATACTCATGGGTGAAGTGCTACAATGGTATATCCGTGCGCTTGCAGATTCATTCGCATTTGTTAAAATACCATAAGGCATATCCTAGCGCCGTTGCTAGAACTAAACATTCTAGTGGCAACGTTAAGAAATGCCAGCATTGACTATGATTCTCGATATGGGAGAAGGAGTGAAGTCCCCACTCATCCTGTGAAGGCCGTTCCTCAAGACCACAAGGGAAAATATCAATGTCACCAAGGGAGAAATTATTTTCAACATCAATGCCACCATGAGCGCATTCAAGTTTCACCCACGCCACGAGGTATGCAATATGATTAATATTAAATATATTCTGCCTCATCACCGCACCACTACGAAGGAGCCTGTTGACAGTCATTAAGTCCTTATTCTCGACCCTCAACTTTGAATAAAAGTGAATCCACCAAAGTTTACACCATAGATATAGGTTTTAGAACTAACAATTTCCACAAGTTTTGTGTCCCAACATGCCTTGTAGGGAATATAGTAGAATTGAAGCACAACCAACAAGAATGATTCCAAGCAAGGAACAAGAACTCCAAAGAACATGGTCAAAGACTAACTCTAATAATATATTTGACCTTTCCATGTAAAATATCTTCTCGAGATGAATGGAATGGAGTTTTGGTTCACTCAATTCGGAGTCCAGATGCAAAAGTTATGCCTCCCTGAAGATTGCACTCCAGGCCGGACACGAGTATGAATTCGGCCGACACGACCCTAGTGAACCCAACCCAGTTCGGCCGACCTTTACAGTGCCAAACAGCCACATCCTTTTGACAGAAGGTTCCTTGGACAACATGGATCCCAAGTAAGATAGTATGTGTCTAGTCGCCATGGAAAGGTCAGTTCGACCGACCCCTACTTCTTCCTCCACTTTGGCCCATCTTTGGTCACATGCAAGGAAACACAACTTGGAGCAATCCCATGAGTTGGAATTGAGGCGGTTCGAGCCGGAGGTCTACATGAATCTCACTTGGATCCATGGACCCACTTATCCATGCAAGAAAATACAAATGTACCTGTCAACTGCCATGGAGTCAACACCTCAACGTCCACAACTGAAGTCAGTGCATCGAAAGCCTGTTAGGGCAGGATGACCACGGTGGCCGACTCCACCCAGTTCAGCCGAACCAGCAAAGTAACGGCCATGTCATTTCTTCGACCTGGCCAACCGTCTTACCGACCTGAGGAGTGCATCCCCACCAAGCGTTGTCCAAGGCAGTGCATCGGGCGAGTTCGACCGACCCCACCTAGGTTGGCCGAACTAGAACTTGGAGCCAACGACACTGCAACCACCAGGCCAATGAACTTATTAACTTTAGGACACCATCCACATTGTGCAAGAGCTGAGGTGGTGGATCAGACAAGGTCAGCTGACCCCATTGGATTCGGTCAACCCCACCCCTTTGCACCGCCTCGGCTGCCCCTCTGCCTACAAGTACCCCACTACCTCTCCTCTACTATAAATAGTGGCATTTGACCATTAGATTAACACATTGTTGTGTTGTAGCCGAAGACAATAAGCACAGACAGTAGCTAAGACTGAGAACAAGAGATAAGCAACAATATATTACTCATCAACAGTATTCTCGGGAATCAACCCCTTACATGTTGGTGAGGGCTCCCCTTTGATAGAGAGGACAAGAGACATCTTTACATTCCACTTATGCCCCTAAAAACTAGGCATCATCCTCTAGACTATACGACTTGGGTAATCTTGGGGCATAGTGGTACATTTGCATCTCTTAGTGTGAACGCTTTGACTAACGACACCGAGTTGACCCCGCTTCTCCTGGCTTCGTCATGGCTTCGGAGGCTCCAGACGCCTTCGTCACCCAAAATGTCTTCGGGTGAAGCCGCCTTCTCTTGCCCGATGCGAAGCCGCCAATATTCTAGTATTAGCCTGTCACCAAGTCAAGCCCAAGGAAATACCAAGAATCTTAGTCCACCTGAGCCCATAGTTGCCTTCGCTTCTCTTGGATGGGTTGCGTCATCCGCCAAAGGCACCTACGTCTGCTCCTCCTTGAGCCACATGCCAAAGGTAATCAGCCTATCATGCATAGCAGCGAAGGCAAATCAGAGCAAAATAACCCTTATCACTGTAGAGGTGTTTCTTGGCAGGTCAATCCCCCAACACACATAAGAAAAGAAGAGAAGAATAAGCGAAGCGTTGCCACTATATAATCTGCATGTACACATCTCAATATACTAGACTAACATAAGGACGGCCCAAGAACAATGAAGTTGATCACTCATTCAAAACGAGCCACAAATTGGACTGAATAATCCGCATGTATACATCTGAATATACTAGACTAACATAAGCAAATTCACTTCAAATGTGGTCAAACAAACATACGACAATTCACTTCATCTGCGAAAAAATATGCAGAACCAAACAAGAATTGAGTAACTTAGAATTAAACATGAATAATTCATCTAAAATATTGATAATCCATATAATTGTATGAGAATCCATATATAACAAAGTGTAATAATTCCTTAGAAAGAAGGATGAGATAGTTAAGGAAATAAATTCATAATAGATACAACAATGCAAGCCAGGTGGGCGATGGACATCTCCAGAAGGACCGGTCTAACCTTCAATGGGCCACTTGGATGGGGAGCACACAAACCATTCTCTTCCTCGCTCACCTCCAGCTCCGCCTCCGCTTTCACCTCCAACTGACCTCATCTTACTCCTCTAGCTGACATCTTCAGTTGTCCTCCCACCCAGCTCACTATTGTGCCACTACGCGCACCTCCGACCCTGTCCCCATAGCCCACCCTCCCTAACCTATCCCACTTGTCGCCGCCACCACCAGCACCACCCCCAGGCCGATGTTCCCCCATCGACAAGCTTCAGACACCCCATGGATGATGTAAAACAGGCTCGACAAGCACCTATGAAATCGTCGTTACGGCAGGATGTTCCAAATCCATGTGCTTTGGTTCGTGCGGAGTTCTAGTGTGTCGGCAATGGAAAAATGGATTGGGCAGTAGAGATTTGAACCTATGGATCATCAACAGTAAAAAAATGAGAAGATAAAAGGGCTCAAATGAAGCTACAAGAACAAATGTGCGTAAAACAAATGAACATAGGGGATTTATTTGCATAAAATGATAAGTGGCACTACAACATATCACCAATATGTCCACAGCCAGTTCAGCATGTGTATTTGGACCGTATACGATCAAACATTGCAACTTAATGCATCCATCTGTATGTTTTGCAACTTGTTAGACTAAAGTGATACAAGGTTACAACTTGTTGTATGGCGGATGCAATTTAATTATAAAAGTTTTATATTTAAATTATCACAACGATCAAATTCGTCTATAGTATATTTGTTTTAGGCAAGTATTTTGTTCTTTGACTTTATAAAATTAGTTCTAGGTGTGTTCCATGAATTGGTACAATTTGTTCAACATGTATACAATTTTTTTCTGAATCCATGTAATTTTGTCTACAAATATTTTGTTTCATAAGCTTGTAGAATTTGTTCGAGTTTGTAAATAATTGTTTCCATGAGTTCATACAATTTGTACAAGATGTGTAACTTCCCTGAGTTTGTATAATATGTCCAAGGTATACATTTATTTTAAAGAATATTGCATCTTAAGTAAGGGTTCTTCTACTTGTCATTGTGCCCGCGTATCCAAAGAGAATGGAGGGACTATTGAAGCATCAGGTCCATGTATTGGTTTATGCTAACAAAATAGAATTTCTTAAAGTTTAGTCAGATCTCAAATATACGCAAATCCACCAAATTTTGTTGTCCAAGTATTTTTGAGATGATGAACTTTTTTTTGCAAATGCTGAAAACAGAGGTAGTCACAAAGTTTGCATAATAGCACGGGAAAAATCCACGAAAGTGTACTTGCTTTTTACGGCTAAATTTATAACGTTAAGTGCTCTTAATGGAATAGGGTAAACTCCATCCTTGGTTTGAAAGCGCGAGGCAAAAAGTCAGGGAGTTATAATAGGACATGTATTAAACACCGGAGGGAGTATCTTAGTAAAAACACCGTTACAGTTGTGAATAGGGTCAGAATTGCCTATAAAACACATGACATTCTCATGGTCAAGTAACTCAGCTTCTACCCTCAAACATCAGGGTACCTTATTATACATACTATTAAAAAAGAGGATTGAAGTATAGGGGCCACGTATTGATTTAGGCTATAAATCAAAATATCTTTTTTGGTCAGATTTAAAATATATGCAAATCATAAAAGGAGTCCAAATGCTCGATGTCAAAACAGCGTAAATCACAAAGTTGGCATATGCTAATCTGCATGTACTTGTCTTTCTAAAGCTATATTTGTACCGTTAAGTGCTCGTAACAGAATGGGGTAAAGTCCATCCTTGGTTTGAGAGAGCGAGGAGAAATCACAGGAGTTGAAATAGTAGTAGTTACACTAAAGCCACAAGTTTGCATAATAGTACGGGAAAATCCACGAAATTATACTCATGACAAGTAGAGTCAGTATTACCCATAAAAAATAACGCATTCTCATGATCAAAGTAAACTAGAGCTTTGCAGCTTCTACCCTCAAACACATCAGGATATTTTCTCGGCAAATTGACGAGCATGTATATGACCGAGTGCTAATGATCCAGGCAATCAATTCAATTAGTGACCTTGAATGGGTCAAGTGTCGATGGCTTGGCGTGCCCCAATTCAAATCTGTTATTCAGCAGCTCCGGGAAAGTTAAACTTCGATACTGTGCAGGCTTTTCTGCTGTCACCAGCTCTGGGAGGGGGCCGAAGAAGTTAGAGGCGCCATGCTTGGCAGGGTCGAAGAAGAGGGCAATGGAGACCCTGGCCTTCTCTGTGGACTTGACGACCACCCTGTGCTCCACGCTTTTGTATTCATCATTCGAAACCACCTGCAAATCATCATGAACGCAAAGGATTTTTCATAACCAACATTAGCTTGACGAGGGATACAAGTTTCAATTTAAGGTTCGACTCAGATACCTTTAGCAAGTCCCCGATGTTGACAAGAAATGTACCGGTCATCGGCACCACGTCGACCCACTCGCCGTCGTCGAGCCGCACCTGGAGCCCGCCGATCCCATCCTGTGAAAGCACCGTGAACAGATCTACGTCCGTGTGCTCGCGGCTGCCCATCACCCGCTCCGGCTCAGGGCACGGCGGGTGGTAATGGCACTGCATCAGGCACCCTTCAATCTGCTCCAGCCGCTCGGCGCCGACGCCGAGCCCCTCCAGCAGCAGGCCGGCGATCTCCTTCCCGAGCATCGTCACCGACCAATGGTACTCCACAAGAGCGTCCCGGCACACAGCGGGGAGGTTGCGGAAGACGTTGGGATCTGCCGGGCCGTCGAAGCGGGCAACGAGCGTGTCGCGCCACGACATGAGGGCCGTGGTCGGGGGCTGCACGTCCTTGGGCCGCTGGATGGGGACGGTGAGATAACCAACGACCCCGGCGGGCTCGGGGGAGTAGAACGGCGAGCGCACCGCCAAGGGCTGCTCGTTGAAGGCCCTGACCGCGGCGAGCGCGGAGTCGACGGCGCCGGCCGGGACGCCGTGGTTGGTGACCTGGAAGATGCCGCACGAGCGCGCGGCGGCCCGGACGAGCGCGACAACCTGCTGGCGCGGGAGGGAGAGATCGACGGTCGGGGCCACGACGGCCGCGGCCGCCGGGGGAAGCGGCCCGGTGGGCTTGAGGAACAGTGGCGGCACCCTGGTGACGCCGGACTCGACGAGGCCGCGGACGCCGCCTCTGGACTCGTGGAACTCGAGCATGGCCAGCGCGTCTTCGTCGGCGGCGGCGGGGGAGGCCATCCCTAGTTGCCCAACTTTACCTTGGTCTTCGGACGCCATGTGCGTGCGATTGCTAGATCTATCAGGGCAATCGTTTTTGCGTCTTCTCGTCTTCTTTTTTATGGGGCCGCCTCCGATACCACTCGGGAATCCCAACTGAATACGTGGGATTACCGATCGCCACGTCCATCTGCAGTTGATATCTCTGCTTCTAAAAAGAACCAAATTCTTGATTGTTTTTCGCCTCCACAAACCCTCTTCACGTGATTTCGTCGCTCCGCTCGTGGCCTCCGTCCCTCCTCTCTCCGCGACGACGCCCCCCAATCTCCCTATCCGCGCCAGTCGTCGTTGCCTTCTCCTTGCCGACGTCGCTGCCCTCTGTCCTCGCCGTCCTTCCTCGCCGAGCCACGACAGGGATCTCGCATCGTCTGCGCGGCCGTGTGATGCCTTGTACCCCCGTGTCCCACGCGATTCTGCCCCTCCCCCCCTCTCTGCGCTCTTCGATCAACAGGCCTCCTTTTCCCCTGATCCCGCACCTCCACCCTTCCGATCCTGCCACCTCTCTCCACATCTGCGCAGACCGTGGGGCAGATCCCCGCGGGGAACCCAAGGGCGCCACCACTCTCACGCACCACGGCATAGTAGAGCTCCCCGAGCGTGGCGCAGGGACCGACCCGCGCCTCGCGCCGCGCGCGCCACATCCACGCGCACGTCGTGGAGCGCAGCGATGTCGATCAACGCGAAGGGGAGGGCCCCGGCGGCGCGGGGAGTGCCGCGCGGTTGGACATTCCCTCGTAGTCGTGGCCACCGCTGCGGGCGTGGACCGTGAGCCCGTGGCGCTGGCAGCAAGCGACACAGGCCTGCGCCTCGGCGACGGTTGCCGGGGTGAGGAGCAGCGCCGGGCGCGATGTCCGCGGCGAGGCAAAGCAGAGGTTCTGGATGGTGGCATTGAGCAGGGAAGGGTAGGAGGCCTCCGACGGCACGTGGACGAGCCGGGATGGGTCGGCGGTGGCCGGCGAGAGGCTGGCGACGCAGCGGAGGAAGCTCTCGTGGAGGGTGCCGGCGACATAGCTCCCTCCCCCGATCGAGTCTCGTGCTGCTACTGCCCACGACGCACCACGCGGAAGTCGCCCCCTTCCCCCTCTCCTTGCCAAGTTCCCTTCCGTGATTCGTCGGGCAGTCAGAGGAGGCGGATCCCACCAAATCGGGGGCAAAGAAGATGGTGTGGAACTTTGCTGTTCTAACTATTAAGCAAGGCCTCTTATTGAAATTTTTAATTGGCAAGCATGTGGTCACGTAAATCGTATTAGAGATGCGAAATGCATTCTACAAATTAGCTCATATTATTGCGTTTGAAATCTTGAATACATTGCTTGTCCAGCTTTTTAGATATATATACACATGCAGATGCAATGCTTGGCTTCATACTTTCTGCAGCACTTTAATGTTTTTTTGAATAAATTTACTGCCTACATAATTTGGTCAGTGGCATGTATGAAAGAAAATTGAATCAAGTATTTGTGAGTTATGATTTTTTAAAATACCAATTTATATGCAAGCTTGACCCTTTGATATATTTACTACTCTCAAGAAATATAAGAAAGTTCAAATACTTGCATCGAGCGCCATCTAGCGTGGCAACAAGCGAACAATCCCATATTCAGGATTTATTTGGCGGCAACTAGCAGCGAGCTATAGCAACAACGACGAGAATGGCGGCACCGTCATTGTGGAAGATAATCTGAGGTACATACTGGAGCGACGTGTGGCAGGAACGAGGGTAACCGCTTCTCCGCTGTCAAGAAGGTTAGTTTCACTTTTGCTTGTATCCCCCCTATGTTTTTAGATTGAAAGAATGAGTGCTGTTTTGATCTTGATGTCTGATGAGTGTTAATTTCTGGATGAGTGTTAATTTCTTCTGATTTTTTTTACCAAAAGACATTGTCTGTATACTCTACTATTATGTATTAGAACGCACATTGACATTATTGGTAGATAGTGTGCTCTATTGTTCTATACTTCACAAGAGAATTATAGTTCTTTATAGTCCCTTTATAGCCACAGAAATTCCACCGATCAAATTATCTAAAGAAATTAGTATATCGGGGATAGGAGCTCTTTGCCGTGTGCCTAGTAGTTTGCCGTGTGCTTTCTATCGGGCACACGGCAAAGAGCCATTTTGCCGTGTGCCGAGACTAAAACACACGGTAAAGATTTAGCACACGGCAAAGATGAGTTTGCCGTGTGTTTTTAATTTAGCACACGGCAAAGCTATAATTTACCGTGTGCTTTTTTTTACACACGGCAAAATAATAAAGGGAGAGAAAAAAATGAAAAAAATAGGGCTTTGCCGTGTGCCATGGATCTGGCACACGGCAAATAGCCACTTTGCCGTGTGCCAGATCACGGCACACGGCAAACTCCTCAAACAAAAATTAAAAACCCGCGCGCCCTTATCCTCTCCTCCTCTCCCCTCTCTCTCTCCACCCTTATCCTCTCGTCCTCTTTCTCTCCACCCGCACGCACGGCAGCCGCAGTTTCTCTCCCGCAGGAGGAGGCAGGGGCGCAGAGGCCGGCCGTGGCGCCTCCTCCGTCCGCCGGCGGCCGTTCTCCTCCTCCCACCGCGCCGTGGCCGCCTCCACCGCCGCCGGCCGTCCTTCCCCTCCTCCACGCCGTGGCCATCTCCTCCTCCGCCGCCGTGACCGTCTCCTCCCCCTCCTCCGCCGCCGTGGCCACCTCCTCCTCCGAACTCCGGCGCCGGCCGCCCTCCCCTCCTCCTCCGAGCGAGATCCGGCCGCCGCCTCCTCCGAGCGAGATTCGGCGCCCCTCCTCCCTCCCCTCCTCCTCCGAGCGAGATCCGGCCGCCGCCTCCTCCGAGCGAGATTCGGCGCCCCTCCTCTCCGTCCGCCACGCCCGTCCTCTCCGTCCCCGGGGCCGCCCTCCCCTCCTCCTCCGAGCTCCGGCGCCGGCCGCCCTCCCTTCCTCCTCCGAGCTCCGGCGCCGGCCGCCCTCCCCTCCTCCTCTGAGCTCCGGCGCCGGGCGTCCTTCCCTCCTCCTCCGAGCTGCTGGTGGTGGTGGTGGCGTGGTGCGTGGTGGTGGTGGCGGGCCTGGCGGCGACGTGGTGGCGGCGGCGGGCCTGGCGGCGACGTGGTGGCGGCAGTGGTGTTTTTTTTTATTTGGTGTGACTTTTTTTTGCCGAGTGCCGGAAATCCACACGGCAAAGAAGCTTTGCCGTGTGCTCGAAAATAGGCCCACGGCAAACGTGGCTTTGCCGGCTCCTATTTGCCGTGAGGCGTTTGCCGTGTGTTACACACGGCAAATCCTTTGCCGTGTGCAAACTAGGCTTTGCCGTGTGCTTCTCGCACACGGCAAACACGTTGAGTCCCGTAGTGGAGAGAATGAAAGCCTCCCTTAAGACTCGAATGCTAGAGTGAAACAGTGTTTTTTATAGCTTCGGTCTTGCATTCTGGATTAAGAAACTGTGAGATCGCCAATGTGTACAACAAAAGAGTGAAACTGTGGGCATGGCTAGATAAAAAAGGCAAAATACCCAAATACGTCCCTCAACTTTAGTCTGAGGGTCACTTTGGTCCCTGAAGTATCAAATAGTCCATTTCAGTCCTTCAACTTTTCATTTTGGCTCAAAATAGTCCTTGGACTGATGTGGCATGCCATGTGTTCATGCCATGTCACCTTTGGTTCCCTTGGATGAGTCAACATGTTATAATTGTCAAATTTAATCCTTGTTTCATCTAATTATGAATGATACCTGATGTGGATTTCACATATTACAAGAAATTTGTCATACTTCGTCTGTTCAAGTAGGACAAAATAAATATAGTGACGACATAGTAAGTTGTGACATATCTTCAATAGTTTTTTTTTCTCAAATGAAAGATCAAAATGTGCTGACCATAGCCTAAACAATGCCATATGTTAGACATCATGCCTAAGGTTCAACAAAAAACTAAAACTAATGCATGAACGAAGGATCAAAGATGATGTGATGATTTTGTGGTCCTTTTGCAACAATCTTATACGCCATGTTAATACCACATGGCATGCATGGTAGTTCTTACAATGAACATGGTGAATTAAAGGGAAAAAATACAACTACCATGCTGGCTCATCCAAAGGTTGCCCAGCTCTGACATGTTAATACCACATGGCATGCCAAGTCAGCCTAGGGACTAGTTTGGTCCAAAAGAGAAATTTGAGGGACTTATATGGCCTATTTGATAGTTCAGGGACCAAAATGACCCTCTAAGAAAAGTTGAGGGACGTTTGTGGCTATTTTGCCGATAAAAAAGCATTTTATTTAGCATGGACTCTACCAGCACCAGTAGCAGAGGGGTAACTGAACCATGGTGTTATATTACTGTAAGAATGATTCTCTGGCAGAATTTTTTCTTATTCAAACTGGGTTCAACAATGAGCTTTGCAATACATTTCCCTGCTGGAGAATTCAGGCCATATTCAGGTTCAGATTTGGTTCAAATTGTTACTTTAGCAGCAAAAAAATGACTGAGGATATAATCATAATAAAAAACCTTGCCCTTTATTGTTAGCAATTTGGTACTTATAAAGCAACTGTATTTACCAAGGAGAGTGATAATTAGGTTGTACCAAATACTGGGAAATGCGCCATTTTTAATGTCAATGCACACTGTATATTTTTTAATGTGTCCAATTCTCTCTTTCCAGTCTGAGCTACAGATTGGAGTTTTGAGTTAACTGAATCAATAACTTCTCTTTCGGTCACCTTAATTAAATTATAATGAAGGAAATGTCACCAATTACACGTATAGCATGAGCACACATTTTTTTAATGGCAAAAATGACACATATTGGCAAAAAGTTGAGGAGAATAATTCTTGATTTAACATTCCACATGGAGCCCACTTCATCTTGACATATTTGGCTGCCTACTTTTGTAATAATATGTAGTTGTTTCTGTATGCATAGGGCAGGCTAAGTGAGCTTTGGATTGCGGAACTTCTGGATGGCCTATGAGATAAGATGCAAGATTATACCTTACAGAAGACAGAATGTACAGATTGTATTGGGCACCATAGAAATTTTACTATCACATTCAGAAAAGATGAAAGCTATACGTCTGCAATTTACACTGTCAAATTATTATCTTTATTGTTAGTCACACCGTACATTATGCTTATGTTAGCCTCAATAAACTGCACTTGAATCGACAAACAATTGCTTTGACTGTACAATTATATATATCGCCTAAATAACCAAACATAGATCTAATGAATTCTATGCTTGACTGCGCAAGCATTTGTTTTTTTTATTTCACCACTAGCACCACATTCATAAATGATTATTGTCCCATAGCAACGCACGGGCACGGACCTAGTAGAACTACTAACTAAGGAATTGGTGTCACCATGACTTTTTAATGCCATCCGTGACAGAGCACGTCCCGAAATTTTAGCATAGTTCTAACAAGTAGCAGTACATATCTTGGATATATACTAGTACGTACAAACTGCCAGCAGTTTCAGTCATGGCTACCAAAATTATTATCAACTAGCAAGGTGGCCCGCACAAATGCACGGCTACACTTGAAAGTCTACATTAGCATTGTAATAATTTTCATCGTGAATTCATAGACAAATAGCCTATGTCTATCAATACCTATTTTTTATTTCTAAATCCATTAAATGAGATAATCCCCTATCATTGCACCAGATCAGCCATGTATGATGTATGTCGCCGACGTCCCGCTTGCCATCAACGATCAATTGCACAGGCCTATGTGCCATGGGTAGCAGAGAACAGCGAGCTCAAAGCAATATAGGATACAATGTGACTGTGGGAGAACCCGTGTATACCATTTGATTATTGGCAATAATATCAACATATTCAGATAGATACATCTCTCTTCGTATCGACATGGCAAACACCATGACTTTGTTGGCATCGCAAGCTAGCTGCGAATCAGCACACAAAGAGCTTATCGGAACAAGGTTGCCACATGATGACCATCGCCACCAAGCCTATAGTGTGGTGAACTTGTGTGCAACAAGTCCTTCCTCTGCTCCTTGGCCAAGTTCTCTTCACAATGCGTTGTCCTTTTTGGTTCTACCGGCCATCAGATAACATTGATAATACTGCTGTCTTAAATTGTTATTGTGACCTGAACTTGTTGCACGCTCGAGACAGGCGCGAGTGCCAAGATCTCTGGTGCATGTTCCCTCCTGGCTTTGATGTAATTAGTTCCTGGTGCACTCACTTTTTTGTCTTGAATTTTCTTAATATCTTTCCTACTGATCCATCTGTGTTGATGCATATATTTCTGACTCAACAATGTAATGCGAAGAATTCATGCTTGCAATTGAGAACACATACATCATGCCTTCCCTGACAATGAATTTTAGCCGGGAGTTATTTCATCGAACACCGTCCACACTAGCCAATAGTAACAAAGCAAGGATGATTAGGGAGAGACCTGGCACCAACCTACGACTGGAAGCGTTGCACGAGGATGTCTACGAGCTTGCCTTTGCCCTCGTTCCCCCATGGAGCAAGCTCTATCTGAGATTAGGAAGCAGGTCATCCAACATCGAGATCAGGAAGTGATGATGATATCTCAGCCATGCGTAACCTCGGACCCGTGGCGACAT
>CM014274.1:44595000-44641910 GCA_004135705.1 Alloteropsis semialata | reverse complement strand
CCAGGCGCTGCAGGAGCACGCGCTGCCGCCGGCACCGCCACGGGGGCGCGCGTGCCGCTGCCGCCGGCGCAGGATCTTGGAGGTGATTTTTTTTACTTTTTTGAATTGGAGATTGTATGGATTCCATGTATCTTGTGATGAATTTTTTGATTGATTTGCGGGATCTATTGATATTGTTTTGTTATTGGATATTTTGTGATTGATTACTGAGAAGAGAGAAGAGACATCACATGTTCTGTTTTGTGAAATTTGTGAGTTTGAGCTAGTGATGTAGAAATTTGTTTGATTTTGATTCTTGGAGAAGCTGTAGGTTTTGAAGGTGGTCTGAAGCTGGAGCTTTGGATCTTGACTTTTTTTTATTTTTCTAAAAATCTCTTTAGTCCCGGGTGGTATAAATAATTTTTTTGACAAAATAAGACACGCTACCACCACTACCACGACCCGGCAGCTGCGCGAGAGGACAGGACCCGACCATACCTGCTGCCGTTGACCGTGGCCCAGCACACAAGTCTGACATAGGAGTCAGACCAGAGAGGTCAAGTCTTAGTTTTTGAATTTGAATTTTCGTAACACCGCGCCCTTTTTGCCTAGGCCCGGCTTGCCTGCTTCTCGATCGACTGCCAAACACAGCACCATAAAAGTGTTTGGGCTCCTTTCGTTCCTTATCAGAGCCCTATATTGTAGCTCCAGCCATTGCGGCAATCCGCAGCATCCTTTTCTGCAGCATACAAGTTCAGCATGGCATCCATGGATACATCGAGGTAGCGTAGTACTAACCGTTCTTTTGGTTTGCATGTCTGATCATTTGAGAAATGAACACTGATACACTCTCTACTTATGTTTTTTTTCAGCGATGCGTCAGTTGCTGACAGATTCATGGCTTCTTGGACTTCGCGAGCAAAGAGGTCGTGCAGAGAGAATGGGTGCACGAAGGAGCCACCAACTGCTACATCAGTGCAAGCTCAATCTTTCGGCCACCCAGAGCTGGTTGATCAGTTCCGTTCTTCAGTAAGCAATCTATCCCGTTCGCAAGTTGAATGCGTCAAAAACATGGGTTTTTGGTCCCTTGCGTCGTCTCTTAGGGATTTCAGATTTGACAAAAAATTCACTACATGGTTGTTCTCCAAAATGAGTCAACGCAACCAGTTCTCCATAGACAAAACCAATACATATGTCATAGGAGCAGAGGATGTTAGTCTGGTATTTGGATTACCATGCAAGGGTACATCTGTGATCCGGGGTGTTAGGGACAAAACAGTTGAAACTAAGCACATGATCAGGTTCAGACTGAAACCTCGCAGCAGCGATGAACCATCTTTCAGAGCGGCAGCTAGAGTTATTGGCCAGAGGATCGATGAGATGAGTGAGGAAGATGAGATACGCTTTAGAACTGCATTTGCATTGTACACCATCTGCATATTAGTTGGACCAGACGATAGTAGCGGCGGAGAGATGGAAAACTTTCTCCCGGCGCTGAAGGACACGACGAAGATCGGAAACTACAACTGGGCCGAATTCCTGTTCGACGAGATTATCCTCACAAGTCTGACGGTCTGGGGCGCGGCAAGGGCTAACAAAGAGTTAAGGCCCCCGTTTGGCCCAATAATTTTTGTCCATGTGAGTGTTCCAACCAATCCGGCCCCTTTCGCATCGTACTGCATTTATACATTAACCATAATAAGTTACTATTCTTTTTCAATGACTGTTCAGGTCTTTTACCTGGACAACAAGATTTTCCATGAAGACATGGTACATGGGTTTGATCTGCCTAGGATCAAACACTTTGACGGAGAGAAGATATCAAGAATGGTAATGGCGAACACGGTGGGCCTAACAGGATCAACACCATCACGCGTATTCGGCGCTAGCGAAATAAGTGCCCACAGCTATGTTGCTAAGATATTTAGCTGTCATTTTATGGTGTTCTATATTTTTCCATGGTTAATCAAATACCCCGTAACTAGTGTCACATCCTTCTTTGTCGCAGCTACGCTCAAATGACAAAGTCGTCTACAGGAGGCAATTTGGCCGTACAGGTTTAACCACACAGGTGCACTGGCCGGTGACTGACATCAGACATGGCGATCCCCCCATTTCACGGTAAAATCTCTGGCACGACATCGCGCCCTACAAAGGTACTTACTATTCTTCTAAGATATAGTCAGGATGCCGACCACCTGTGCACCGTGCACCAATTAATTTATGTATTACTCAGGTGTGCGAGAAGGCAAAATTGCCCATTGATGGTGACGTTGAAGCGCGAGTGGCGGTTAAATTTTTCAAGGCCAAATGCATCAAATACCTGGCTACTGCAAGGGCTGCTATCGAGGACGAGACCGACTTGCTTGTGAACGAACTCACAAAAATAGCAAAGAACGCGCAAGGAATCGCAAAAGCAAGAGCCGACGAGGGAGTTCAGCAGGTCAAGACAAATGAATTTGCCTGTACGTAACACGTGACCACAACCTGGTTTGACCAAGTGCATACACTTCCTTCTTTAGTTCTAATTCCGGCGATGACTGAATTTTGAAAATTTTCTGGTTATGCTTCAGCTCCTGGAAAGCTTGGGTCAACCTTTGTCAACGAACTCACAAAAATAGCAGAGAACCCACAAGAAAACGCAAAAGCAAGAGCCCACGAGGGAGTTCAGCAGGGCACGATGAATGAATTTCCATGTAAGTAACACATAACCACAACCTGTTTAGAGCAAGTGCATACACTTCCACAGTCTTTTTTATTTGTACGTGCTGGGATGAATGAATCTTGAATTTTTTTCTTGTTATTCTTCAGCTCCTGCAAAGGTTGGGTCAACGCCCGCTCCCTGGGACTTTTCACCCCCAAGCTTTGATTTGATCCCCAAAACTGACGATGACGATGTCAGCGAGATGGACGCCAGTGCGTCCGGCGTCGCACAACACGCAAAGCAGAAGAAGGTAGCGAGGCACACCAGGGACTTGGATGTATCCACAGGCGCGAGAGAAATGGCAAAATCATTTACATGTGCCAGTATGTCCATAGAAGCGGCGGGCATTAATTTAAACATACCTCCACCAGAGATCGATGCATCATGGGCTGATGACACCTCTGCACTGCAGAAGAAGCAGCTCCATCCTGGGCCAACCGCAAAACTTCCATGGGATAGGAATTGCGGACCATCAAGGAGATACAAGCGCTCAGCCCAAGAATTTCACAAATGGGTTCTTGGTAAACAATAGTACAATAACAGGTACACTGCATGCCTACCTGGCCAACCATAGCTATACATTGAAATTGTGTGCACTGATATCTTTTATTCTCTTCATTTTCTTCAAGTCTTTGGGTTGCGCATGACACGCCGAAACGAATAGAGCTACGGGCTGCTGATCTTTGCATGCACTTCAGCGCGGGCATCGATCTAGATCCATGGACATGTGATGCTTTGGTGCGCTTGTTTGCGCAAGACGATGCTGTGCAAGATCGAGTTAACCAGCTGCGCTGGAGGCACTTCTTAGAGTCTGATTTCTCGGTAAGCACGACCTCTCTCAGCTAACCTTGCGTGGTTGCACTCTAATCTGTATGTTAAATGATTTTAATATTCATCTACGCTAGGAGTCCGTGTTAGCTGGTCGCGATGCCACATCGCTGCCAACAATCAGAAAGCAATTTTTAGGAGAACATATAAAGTACGATATCTCACGCTGTCAAATTTTTAGGAGAACATATAAACTACTATATGGTAGTTTGTTGTTAGGTACTTGCTCTGCCATGCTCCACCGGCCATCAAGATGCCTTCAGTGTTACCTGCCATGCACTCGCTTGTAATATGTAACAAAGTTTGTTGCAACCCGCTGGTTGTAACCTACTTGCGGTATCACTGTGCATGATGCCGCCCGGACATGTGCTATTCTGAGTTAGAGCTAGATCGACCAGCATTACAATCAAAAAGTACATGCGACCAACACCATATCCAACGGTTCCCCTGTCTATTTTCCGAACATGTCCCCTTTCTTCTTTCACTAGCCTTGTCCTGCCCAAGGATGCATCCAGCACGACCCACTCGCGCCCTCGTCCCCGGGCCTGTGGCCAGCCCAGGCCACGATAGGAGTGGCGGCTAGCGCAAACACTCACGGCCTTGGGGACCTAGAGCGCTCCCTACTCACGACCGGGGTAGGCTCCAACTGGCGGCCATGATTTGTTGCATACCAAAGATCACGTGGTTAAGAAAAGAAAGGATGAAAGGAGAAATGGGAAAATTGAGGAAACAGCAAAGCCAAAGGCAAAGGGAAATGAAAAGGGATTTGTTGGAGAGGATTTGTCGGTGTCAATCCCCTTCAAACGGTTCAATTAGACGTCCGTGCTCTACCAAGGTGGCGACCGCCAAGGGACCCTGTGTGCATTAGTTACAAAGGGCAAAGGAGATTTCTGTGCCACCTTTTGTCCAAATTGTGAGGTCGACCCAAACCGGTTGAACACAACCGACCTTGCTCAGTATCTACAAACATAGGCGAACATCATAAACTATTTATTTCCTTCCTGCTTGCCCCCCAACCTCCATTTCCGGCAGCGCCGCCCTTCCCCTATTTAAAGGTGCCCATGTTGCCCTTCGATCACGACAACATCACAACTCCTACTCAAAACGCCTAGGGCTAGCGAGTAGCTGGCAAATACTTTTGCACGCATACAAGGTCACTATTTTTTGCCTGATGGAAAACCTTGGCAGCAGCGAAGGGACAGCCTCAGGAGCCAACAGTGCGTCCCTGTTTGAACCAGCAGCGATTCTGCAGAAGCAGCAGGAGCAGCCGCAGGGCCCCCCCTCCGTGGTGCACTGCCCGCTGCCTCACCACGGCCGGTACGCCAGCAAAGCGAGAGCAAGGTACACTACTAACTACTAGTCCTCCTCAGATTGTTTCTGCTGAATATAGTTGGGGTTACATTCTTAATGAATTATGTTCGTATTAGATCAACGAGGAACGCACCATCATGCCTATCACTTCAAAGCAGTTTATCGAAGCCGCACACAGTGATCCGCAGGCGCCATTAGTAATAAACGACACGGCTATCACAATGGTAAAATCACCTGCCTAATGCGTGTGCATTGTGATCTTCAAAATCTGCAATTTTCCCTTTCCAATCATTAACAAGGAAGCATAGGTGAAGATGGTAGGTCGCGTCACCAGGCTCTAGGCAGAGGACATGAAGGCCAAGTTTACATTAGACGATGTGACAGGAAATGTTGAATGCATTTACTGGTAATCGGTAGCACTGCATGCCATGGTTTTGCTTCAATTCTAGTTCTGGACCAAACCTCTCATTGCTATAGCGTGATCTGTAACTAATTACCCATGTGCTGCGCTTGCAAAATTTTACGCACCGAAGGTTGTTTGAGAATGATCGGCCCTTGCAACAAGTCAAGTAAATGCCTCTTCCAAACTCTCTTTTTCAAGTAATCACCTGTCCACCAATGGAGCAAAATAACTGCTGTACAAATTTTTTTTTGCATGTCCATTCTACTGCAGAGAAGGGCAGTACGCTATGGTTCATGGCAAACCAGTCTACACTACTGATGGTTTCTCAATCCAGATATTTAGTTTAACGTAAGGCTAGCATCAACTCTAGGAAGATCCTCCGCTTCCGTTTCTGTGTATCATCAGCCCATAAAAAGCTTGAACAATTAACGCTGCCTTTTGCAAGGGGGTGACTGACTACAACGAGGTTACCCTGCATTTCCTCTCTGTGATACATGTGCACCTGCAGTTGAAGAAGGATATGGCAGCTAGTGTACGTTCTTTCTTTTGTGCATCATGGGACCTAGTGCACTCTAATGACACACACCATGCAGGTACTGCCGCTCCCCCTCCCCGGCACATCACCCATCAAAGCAGGCGAAGGGGGGAACGAAGAAACTGATATCATGACCATCCTTCATAACGAGGCGCCAATGTAATGCATGCTCATAACAGCCTATTTTATCATAAATGTTTCATGAATTCAAAATTCTCATCGCGTTGGACAGCTCAACTAACCATGGCCAATTTTTTTGTTTTTCAGGTGGGGGCTAGGAGGCATCAGTGTGCACCACCTGAGCAAAAGGCTTGGTAGGGAGGTCTCGTCAATCAGGTCTGTATCTGTTCTTGACAAGTCCTTTCTTTCTTGATCTCAATGGTCAACCGATCTTGTATGTAGATGAACGTCAGTACACTAAATAAATACTTATATTTGTTGTACAGACATGAGCTAGAAGGATTGGCTAGCATTGGTGAGGTGTACAGCACTATCGACGATGACCACTACAAGGCCACATGAGGCCATGGACGGAAAATAAAACCATGCCGCGTGTAGACATCGGTTTCACTGGGTAACCGTCTTGTTGTATCGTAGTCTACCTAGTCCACTGTAACATCCTGGATCGTAGTGTACCTGAATATGAAACGATGTAACTGTGGCACGTTGTGATCCCATTAAAGCTCACCTTGGAGCAGCTATCCACTTTTACCAAAACCTTGTACTTTTGCCTCTTATGGTTCTTGTTTGGCGCCCTGCACACTCGCCACGAAAGATTGCCCATGCACTGCAAGATCGCCCCATATCTCTGACACACGGCACACAGCAGCGCGCCGCTCCATTGCCGGCTAAGAATACGGTTCCTATAGTCAAGGAGTCTACTGGGGCGTAAACGTACGGACCGGTAAAATAAAGTCGAGCACGCAACTTGTAGTCTGACGTCTGCATCAACCATGCAAGTTCCTTTGACTAGATTTCTACCTGTACCAATACGGCTCGCCATGTAGAGTGCTTGCGATGGACGTGTCAGGAACGGGATGCACAGCCTCCACGGCTCCACCTCTGGTTACAGGTTCTAAGAGTCACTAAACTGGACCATTACAAACCAGAGTAAACCGAGGTGCATGCATGCATATCTTAAAACAAATCAAGCAACCGTGCATGTCCATCACAAAGCAAGCTGTGGCGCGGCGCCGCCGAGGACCGCCTTATACTACCCGTCGCCTTGCACCCTCACCTGGTGGCGGCGTCCCGCAGGCCGCAGCGCACCACATCGCACACGTTCTAGGCCGGTCCTCACATGGACGCGCATGCTACGGCGACCCGACGACGAAGATCTGAACAAAGGATGCATCGACTGTGAGCCTCATGGCGCCGGCGGCGAGGTGGTGGCCTGGTGGAAGAGAGAGACCAGCATGCTCAGAGACTGAAACGTAAAATCACGGAGAACAACTGTTGTGCCCATACAGGCTGGAAGACAGTGTTTATGTGCCATGCAGCCCAAATTGAATCGGTCCGAACTGATACTGGCAGGCAATAAACAAACTCAACTTAAATGTTTGATGGGGCGAGCAAATTCTCATGAAATTAGGCTTAAGCAGATGAATACCCAGGTCAGGTTAAACTTTTTTTTTCCCACTGCAACGTTACCAGCTTTACCTCTGGTGCTTGCTCTTACTCGGACTAGTGGAAGGAGGTACCATCAAGGTCATACATGGGGTGCCGCAGTTGCCGTACTGTCAACGTAGCTGTGTATGAATAGCAATTCATCAGTTCCATCAATAGCGGTAGTAGGTTCATACCGCCCACTGGCCCCTTCCCCTCTATGCAAAAGCTACTCCATGCCGCGGAGCAGGGACGTCCTATGATCCACAAGATGTTTCGTGGCGCCCGACCCTGCCGAGTCAACTCAATTTAAGCGTCACCTCGAGGTCCTTGGACCACCACTGTTTTTAGCAAACAACTGAGCTTCGAGTAGACACTAAAGCTCCTCCTCGCCAAGAACCAGAACGGGCGCCTACAATGGAATCAGAAATCGCCATGACTGGAGAAAAGGTACGATCCTCCAAGCTCCGGCCGTAGCAGCGTGTGTTGGCATGCTTCAATTTCTGCTCTTTATTGATCCAGTCATGAGCTTCTCTTTCCTAATGTAGACCGGCTCCAGCGTCATTCCGCGTTCTAGCGAGAGCGTCGAACTGAATCAGTTCAACCTACCAGCTGCAAGCAATGCGAGCGACATGGAGATCGCCGACTTGCAAGGCCTCGAACTGGTTGTTGTTCAGACGCCTTTCTCCCAGTTCGGTTCAGACTTCTTCGAGGACATCTTCCCTAGAGAACTAGAGTTCGACGTCCATTGTGTTGTTGCCGAGTCCTCCAAGAATCAGGTACCGGCCCACATCTTCATCCTCCACATTCTTCGACTGGGAGCATTTATCGCGTTCATGAAGATGCGTCGAATTTACCATCTTTTTGTGTCCAAGGTGGAGCAGGCACAAGCCACCAGGCATTTGCACAAGAGACAGACAACTACAATGAAAAGGTTGGTGCCATCTCTCGTTCGTTCCTTTGCTTCACAAAATTGTGTCGCTTGCCTGCAGCTTCGTCGCCTCACCATGCCAACTTGTTCTCATACTGCTGCAGGTCTTGATGCAGCTTGGTCATACTGCCGCGAGTGATCTTGGTTCATGTGGAGCGCAAGATGTTGAGATGAGCCGCAAGAAGTTGACAGCCGCAGATGGCTCGCAGCAGTCCGGCGGACCTGTTGGTGTCTCCGATCCTTCGGCGACGCTGAATCATGCTCAGGTCAGTTGAATCTTGAAGAGAAAAAAATCAACCTTTTCGACATCCAACCTGCCATGTAGTCACGCACTGCAAATCTGCCAGCGAAACCACGTTGGGCCAGCACTTTCGGCCGCTTAAATCGGCCCACCACACATGTAAGATGTTGGCCCAATCTTATGACACCGCTTCAGTAGAGATGCCCACCACGACACTGAACTAACAACTCAGTAGCTGGCTAGTTGACCGATTCTGATCAGTGGGGCCCCGGGCATTTAACCACTGGATACTAGTCATGGAGGTGATACACAAAAGCCTCTTCCAGCTTCCAGTCTCTTCAGCCTCTACCATCTGAAGCTTATCTTAGGAAGCAGTTCAGTGTGCCTGAGGAAACCACTGCTACGTGTTAGGAATCGGCCCTTTCTATCAACCTCTCGGCGATAGACTCGCTTGGTGGAAGCCATGGGGATGGCGGATCCGCCGGTGGCCGATGCTACGAAAGCTGAAACGGTGTGTAAGATCCTTAGACTTGATGTTTTCGTTTTATACTGACTCTCTATTTGGTCCCCAATCCTCCAGACTACATTGTCCAGTAGATTTTGTGTCGTCTAGAATTTGTTTACTATAGATTTCCAAATATCTGAACTCAATGGTCCTAGTTTGTGTTGGATTCAGCCCTGCAGCGGGCACATACAGGGTGCTGGGACCTAAACTTTTAGTGCTATCTAAGCATCAATATAAGTGACTGCATTCTCACTGCAACCTAATTTTGAGCACATGGCACTTTCAGGCAATCTTTACCTGACATATTTTAAGATTGCTTAGTGAAAGTTGGAGCGTGCCATGTAAGATGGGAAAAAAGACCCTCTGACAGAGGGTTACCTTCATGGGAGTAGTTTCTGTCGTCCTACTTAGGATTTCCACAATTTGTTTTTAGCATCTCAGTTCGTTTCGGCACTGAATAATTAGGATCTGCATCAGCAATCCACCTGGGGTGACAAAAACACCCAGACTGTAAAATTTCTCTAAGCATTGTGCAACTACTGACGACTAATAGACAATGCTTCAAACACAGGTAGAGCGGCAGGTGGCAACCTTTGCAGTTGACAGCATGACGGGATCAAAAGACACCAACGGAGAGACGAGAATGGTCGCACAGGTTAGAAAAAGAGAAATGCTTTCAGTGATAATTTGTATTGGGATGCATTCTGACACACTCCAATGTAGCAAGGTTCTCATGCTGCTGGAGAGCCTATCAATTGTGGGGTGCCTTCTACAGGTGATCAGGTACTGCCCAATTAGAGATTCAGTTTAACAGTTTCGTTGCAAGGACACAACCAAACATGCGGTAGGGAGTTGTACCTAGCAACCAAAAAAATACTTACACTAATTTAGTTCTTCAAAAAGGAACGACATGGTAAAGGCAATGATAATTGTCCACAGTGTAGTTCTTCAAACAGGAACATCCAAGATCGCGCTGACGGCCTACATCATTTTCTGGAATTCTATCTTTTGTGTATTTCTCAGTACCTGACAAAGGGAGTTGGCGTCAGTGCCAACTCCCTTTGTCAGGTATTGAGAAATACTCAAAGGATAGAATTCTGGGGAGTTGGCCTCCAAATGATGTAGGATCTTGCAGTAATTAAAGTCCAACAATCTATTCTAGGGTGCAATTTTCCCTCAAACAAATGCCAACTATCTTGTTATTATCTATTTCAAATTCAGGAGAATGAGGGTCAGGCAAGATCTGACAAAGAGAAATACCAACCTGACAAAGAAGATTACTACAGGCAGGCCAATGAAGAACCTAGTGGAAACTTGGTATCAATTGTTAATAGACCAATGAACAAAAACTTGGGAGCTGCAGACGTAATGGTAAATACACGATGGCACACACTAAATATCTATTAATTCGCCATTAGCATCTTGGCCCCAAATTGATAGTCACCTTGTATGCAGGAAGAACAGAGTCAGTCAGATGTCCAAACTGCAGAGAGCAAAATGGAATATGAGTGCAAGACAATAATGACCTCTCAATCGAGATTGCTGACACTTGCAAAACAAACTGCCAACCCACTGTTGTACAGAGCTCGCATCGAAAGAATTGGCCTGCTCATCTCAGGTATGCCTTTGCAATTTAGTTCATCATTTCTCACAGTATAGGAGGTTGCAGGGAAAAAAAGCTAGCATGATAAAAATACCTTGTGATTGCAGAAATAGGCACATCACTTAAAGGGCGAATACAGCATGGTGACGCAGATCTGCCATTGTGTGATTACACAAACACAAGGTGCATATGAATGACCTATTTTTGCTGCCTTATCCTGTGCAATTGCTTTTTCTTAACACGCAGTGCTTGATCCTGTTTGCGGCCTATATATTGACAATGCAATGATATCTCCTTTTTCTCTTGCATACATTGCCCCATTTTGGAAGAGCCATTGAGTTACAACCACCAAGCATACAATCCCTCATCGCATCACCGGTTGGGTGTAGTGTCGGACTTTGTGGAGCATCCGACGAGGATCAAGAAACTGAAATCAAGTTACATGAACTAGAGATAATTCCAAATGGCATTGGCTTGAGCTGTGACAAATATGTCATTGCATCAGAGCTGGGGGGAGACAAAGGAAATGATATTCCATCCGGTAAGAAGTGCAAGGTGTGCAACAACAGAGAATGTGCTACATGGAGGCACAAACAGCCAGTAAAAACTGACGCAAAGAGAGTGGCGCATTGGATTAGGGGCGCAACAGACGAGCTTCTTTCTAGGTAAGCATAGCGTAAAATAAGCCTTCAGCGGATAACATGCTACTGCCATCATTAGTGTTTGCTGATGCTGATTTCTATTTCTAACTAAATTATCTGTGCAGTGTATGGCTGCACCTCGAAGGCCCACCGGAGCTCACACTAACTGGGTATGACATCAAGCGTTACCTGCTATAGACGTCAATGCTTCGCTTCGACATTGCTGATGCTTTGATCAGGATGTTCAGAGCACTTGAGAATGAAAAAATGGCTAAGCAAACTAGGATTGCTGGCAGGCACTATATTTCCCTGAATTGGGTGGTGAGTTCAGCCCCCTTGCACACCAGTTTTGCAAAACTTAGGCACCATAATATTTGGAATGTATGCTAACGTGATTGGTATATAAAGGTAAATTTGTTGAATGGAAATTCATGCATGGACGGCAAATACGATGATTTCATGTCACCGACACCACCTTATGATATCAGGCGGTGCACCACTGTGAGTACAGTCACGCGACAGAGAAAATTTTATACCTGGTTCTTTTCGTACCACATACTAATATTCTAAATCGCAAATTTGAACGCAGGTTTTGGCACTAGTCGTCATAGATGATGCTTGGTCATCCTATGCCTTTGACTTCTCAGTTAACAAGATTACTGCCATGGATCCCAATGTGCGTCACCCAAATGTAGAAAAGAGGGCACGGAAGCATAAAGAGATAATCAAGAAAGTGCTGCCAGACCTGATATTCTGCATGTGCAAGGCAACAGGATTTAGTGGTCTCGGAGTTGGCGCATGGACACCGGCTATAATGCTCGGCAACGGTAACAGTGCATCAAGGTATGCTACCACCGTCGCTTTTGCGCCAAACTAAATTCACAAATTCTTTGACTGATGCGCAAAATTGATTATCAATCCATGTCCTATAGTCCAAACTCTGGAATTCAAGCACTCAATTGCATGAGATGGTACAATGGAAACTCTGTCTGCATCCCACCATATGATGTGAGTGCCCCACTTATGCATATTGTATATACAAAACGAATCAAGATAAAAACCGTGCTGCAATTTTTAGTGATCACCACCAAGTTGCCTCACAACATAACACAATTTTTTTTCTCTATGCATGTATAGAGTGCTACTCCGCAAACCCGGAGGGATTTTATTTACCAGCTTCTTGCCATGGAGGGCAACCTCGCCGATACAGATGTCATTGCTGAATCTGACAAGGAAGAAAGGGCTCTTCCAGTGAATAAGAAGGCACAGATGGGTACAAACCCTGAAGGCGAAGGCAGCACAAACAATTCATCAAACAGCAACGGTGCTGATGGGACCGACCATGATTAGTACAGCCCAAACTTTTAATCATCTCTATGGCAAGTGTGCCGCTATTAGGACCAACGCGTGTATTAGTTTGCATTTAGATTATGAAACTTTCGTCTATTAGTTTACTTTTAGCTTATGAACCTTTCGTGTATGAACTTGTGTGTCACTGAAGGCACACCAAAACGTGTATTAGTTTGCTTTTAGCTTACGAATCTTTCATGTATGAACTTGTACGTCATTTCCATGTTTATGCTAGCCACATTTCCTGGGCCATTGATCTTTGCCTTGTCAAATGGCTTATAGGTCTCAATACAAGGGTAAATGGTGGCAACCACTAAAAGAATCGGACATACAAGGGTAAATGGTGGCAACCACTAAAAGAATCGGACATAGGAGAACCGTTGGTTTCTTGCTTTGGAACCAGAAACATACTCGCAAACACCAGTCATCGAATTTATTATCCGTACAATAGATGAAGCTGAAATTACATGCGTAATATAATCCAGCCCAAAAGGGCTACAGCAACCATTGTGACAATCCTAAGCTGATCAATCTTCCTACCTAGCTCAGCCAATCGTTGGTCTGTGCTGCTACAAACACTCTGCAGCTGATTGCCATCGCCTTCGGAAGGATTTGCTATCTGCTCTCGTCCGCCACGGCTCCGGTCAGTAGCTTGGCTGTTAACACGAGGGAGACGAGGTAGATCGTTCACCCAGCTCCAGAATGCACACTGAAAGTGACCCAAACAAACAAAGTCAAAAAATGAATGATGAGGAAGGTAAATACACTGGGACATGTCAAACCAATTTGAACATAGCAAGTTTGGACTAACCCGTTCCTGATGGCACTTGACGAACAAGCGACCACTGTTTTGTGTTGTCCCAGCAATCCAAGCAGCGCTCTCTACTCCGCAGTGGCACAGCTGACTGCAGACGCCTAAGTACCCGCCGCCGCGGCTGCTGGACAGCGATAAACTGGACATGGATGACGGAGGACCTGCCGAGTGCTCTCGCGAGGAGACTACAACCGCTTGGCACTGCCAAAGCCCAAAGACGTGTGACCACAGATTTCACAACATGGTCTCGCTTAAATAGGGGGCACGCAGCAGACAAATGGCCGTTGCACTTGACCAACGGCTAGCTGGACATGACACAACAGCAAAAAATGCGCGATGCGCTGCACAACGGCTACCTGGATATGCTAGTTGTGGTAGGATTCAACCTGCCTCTACACACAATCGCAAGCAAGTTTAAGGTAAATATAATTCAATTGAAGCAACACCACCGTACATAAACATGGCATCATCATGATACACCAGCACAAACTATTACTAGCAATGCCTTAACACAGCCAAACAATACAACAGAGGTTCAAACATACAAAACCAATTACAGAGTTACGCATGACTGCATCAACAATGATAACAAAAAAAGCTGGTAGCATAATTATTTGATCAACTGAACCTACAAATCTAGGATTTCTTACTTTGGCGTGTACGAGGACTTCCTCCCACACGTGCTCTTGTAGTGGCCCTTCTCTCCACAGAGGTGGCATCTCCTCTTGCCTGAACGATTCTCATCGTCATCGTTAACATTGTCGAGGCCGTCCGGAACCGTGATAGGATTCTTCCTTTTCCTGGCACCAGGGCTCTCGATCGGAGTCTTGAATCGGCTCTGACGTGGCCTGCCTCGAGACCGCACGTGCGGCGGTGCGTCCATGCTCCTGAGAACACGATCAGTCTCGCCATCCCCTTCATCGTCAGTTTCATTCTCTTCGGTAGGTGGAGCGTGCTGGTCATCTGGTATGACTGTCATGGAAGATATTGCCACCTTAGCTTTGGTGACAAAGCTCAGAGCGATCTCGAAAGCCTGCTTGGACACCCGGCCCATGGATACTAGCTCCATTGCAGAGTTGTAAAGTATAGAGTGCAGAGCAGCAAAGTCTGGGCTAGTGTGACTCGGCGCAGATGTATCATCTTCTTGCAGAACCGCCTTCGCTTTCATGGTCCATCGCTTCAGGACCATGGCTTCCGGAAGCTCTTTGGCACCATCATGGACCAGAACCTGGAAAATTACCAGAGTTTCGCCACATGAAAGAAACAGCGATACAGCATCTAGAGCAACCACCTACTCAAAATGGTAGAAAGATATGGGACAGAGATGAACAGCGATTCACCTTAAGGACGTGGCAGCAGGGCATTCCGATGTGCTCAAACATTTTACACTCACATACATAGGACTTCTTATCAAAAGATAAAGACACCTTGTAGTCGACCTGGCAAGGAGGATCACCACCAGTTTCGCTTATCCGCAAAACAATGAACGATGTGGCGTCCAAATGGTTGCAGCAAAACGAGCCAGACTTGAATAGCTCGCTAGAGAACTTATCAAACATGTTTCTAGTGTATATTCCAGCGGCATGGGTTTCAATTGGAACACCAAAACGCATAGAATGTGTTACCTGAGTAAATAAACAACACTATAGATTTCAATGGATAAACTATATGAGTGGTCCGTCACTAACAGAAAATTCAGAAATGGACCAATACCTGTGTAGTAGCATGGTCTTCTCTACCCTCGTCAGCCTCACGGTCGGCAACAAGTCGAGCGTACTGGCTGACAAACAAATGCATCAGAGCTGCAGGGGGTATGTAGGTCTTCAGCGTGTGGTTAGCACTCTCACTTCTTTTTGTGCTGGTGATACCAGCACAAAATGTGTCAGCGAAATATGGTTCCGCCCACATTTGCCTATTCTCGTAGGCTCGAGTTATGAAATGGTTCGCTTGCAAACCGTACTCCTCCACAAGAGAGGACCAACGCTGCTCGAACTCCTGTGTTGACATCATTTCGTCCAGCAGCTTATGGAACCTGCGCTTGAAGCTCCCATTTTTAGTGTACACCGAGCCCAAAGTTTCTTTCACCTTTTTCAGTACATGCCATTTACACCACCGGTGCCTGGTCCTTGGCAGCTCACTGGCTATAGCGTTCCGCATAGCTTGACATTGATCTAGAACAGACAAAAAAGAAAGACCGAACAGGAGGTTGTACAAGTTAGTTCGGTATGTAGTGTCAAATGTGACCACATCACCGAAACTACCGTAGTTTAGTTTGCTGCTACCATGTGCCCAAAACAGTGAACGGATTCTACCGAGCTCGTCGGCATCTATCTTCACCACCAGTCCAAGATCCGCTGACCTTATATCCTGAAACATGGCAACTGTTTTTTCTATGTCTCCCTGTATGGACTCCCGAGCTAGGCGCCCACACAGACTTCTCATTGACTGTCTACTGAAAGGGACATAGCCAGATGGACCATGCATAGAACCCACTATAGAGCATACTTTGCTAATCTGGACATTATTATTCCTAAGATGCATGACAAGGTCTCTAGACATCTGATCTATTCGGCTGTGGGATGTCCACTTACGTCTCTCTCCCATAGAGCGTGCGAGTCGATGAGTATGTTCACTCACAAATCGGCTTACAGCCCAAGAATCATCTTCCTGCCGGAGAAGGCGGATCATCGCCCTGCAGCCACAGCGGACGCTATGACAATCCCCTGCCCCAGCTACTCCCTGCACATCAAAACAGGCTTGGCTACTTGATATAAAGAAAATACGCTTTAACGAGAGGCAATCAACGGTTAAGTAATCACCTCACAAGCACACACTATATCTTGCATGGATCGCCTCCCTACCTTGTTCTCCTTTGAATGACCAAATCGTATGCCAAAACCAACTTCCCACGAGTACATGTTGTAGAACTCAAACACCTCTTGGGGGGAGTCAAAAAGTTTACCGACCTCCGGCTCGAAGATGAACATGTCCCCGCGGTTCCCGGCGTTTCGCAGGGCACGCTCAACAGCACCATAGTTACACGACGCTGGAAGCCTCACACCGCTGCAAAATCAAAAAGCAAGGCAAAGAGGGATATTACGTATCATGCAAGGAGGAATAACGAACTAAACGAACTACTTGAAATATTTACCTGTAGGCCATCCTATCTTCTTCCTGCGCCTGCCAACACTGAAGATTTAGGCTGTTGTGCTTGAAGCTCGTTGAAGCAGAGGACTTCTACAACCCTGAGAACCTTCGTTTATAGCATTTAGGCGGCTATATTGCGGGAGGGGAAGAGAAAACTTTTGTTTTCCCGCGCTGGCCAGTTCGATTCCTACCGGCTCGATCAAGACCGCCCGGCTGAAAGTTTCAGGCTTATTCAATTCCCTCGCGAACCACGTACATCAGCAATCGTGGGAAACCATGCTGGCGACAGACTTGACGCATCCTGCCGTCGAAACGACGAGTCGGCACCAGGCCTTACAGGTGCCATGCTGTGATGTGGCAGATGCTAATTAAATTGGCCAGGCCACCGAAACGATTAGCTCGGCCATCGGACGGCAGCGAAGACGTGCGCACGTACCCGCCGTAGCAGCAGGACATTACCGATATAGTTAATTTTGATGGAAATTGGGATATAGTTTTTAGGTTGTGTAGGAGCTCCTACAATCAAACATAGTGCTTTTACCCGGGGCTAAAGCCGGTTGCCAACCGGGACTAAAAGCAATTTTTCCAGTAGTGTCTCTGGGTTACATCTTAATATTGATGAGAATTATATACTGCCTAAGTCATGTAGTCTACTCTTACTCAGGTTTACACATGAAGCTACCCTATTGAGTTACATGGAGGATGTAGAGGGTTACACAAAGAACACCAAGATTGCTGCCCAAGTTGAGGAGAGTTATACACACAAGATTCAGGCTCACACTGCAAAAGCGTCAACTTCTCATTCAAGTTTGTACCAATATGCCATGTTCTAGGGTCCATATGATACATGGCTAGAGAGCTTACTTTCGAATGCAATAAACGAAGCATCATTTGGACTTCCCAATAAAGAGTTATGGCCAAATTGAAGGCAGAAGGCCAACAGGCGCACAAGAATTGAAGATCACCTCGTGAATGCATCACCACTTGGCCTTCCACCTTTCAACGTGGAGACTTCAGTTCATACCAATCTAGGAGGGTTGTTCCTAGTATAATATCTCCTCGATGCTACTGAAAAAAACAATCTACGTTGAATTTTATGAATTGATAACCTCTATGGTTTTGCAGCCGAGCTGTTGAGTGCCTTGCACACCCTTGTTCTTCCTGGACTTGTGAAGAGATCCCTATATGACTTGTGAAGAGATCCCTATAGGGTACGCTACTTCGTGCTCTACGGTTTCCAGTACGGCTGCACCATTTTGTGTGGATTAGTTCCGGATTATGGTTCTGCGGTCGTTCGGAGATCGAGTCGAAGTCCTCAAGGTTTCGGTGTCTCTCTCCCCATTGCTTGGTCGCATCCAACCTTGATCAGGTATAAAGCTTGTTATCCCGCTGATTTCAGCAAATTACCCTTTATTCGTAAACCTACTGTCGTGAAGATTGGGCCATCCTTGTATTGATTCATATCGGTACCTATCAGGAAGCACGAAGCAAGTAATGCATCAGATTATGAACTTGTCTTATATACTCTCTCTCTCTCTCTGTTTTAAATTATAGTTCAATGTTGACTTTTCTAATATACATTTGACCATTTGTCTTGTTCAAAAAATTTACATTAGTATTATTTATTTCATTATAACTTGTTTTATTATCAAAAGTATTTTAAGCATGACTCACACTTCTATTTATTTGTATGTCCATTCAGGATTCAGCTAAGATTGTCGTTTAGAGACAAACAAAAAAAAGAGAGATTGCACACCGATGCCTATGATCCAATAGGTTAGCATTTCGCGAGGAAAATAGGTTAATCCATTCCGATTTTTTTAAAAAAATATTTATATTTTTTAGTGTATGAAAGGTAACATGGTCATTTGATCTACTTTCTTACATTATTTGAATAAAATTGAAATGACATAAAATTGTGATATGGAGTATCCTTTTCATCGCATCACCACAATCCCTGATATCTGTGTCCCCTTTGTTTCCGGGTCTATAGATTTGTACATTGGGAAATTGTAGCAACAATAATTGCATCAAACACACACTCTCACTGGTCTACTTTCCCTATGACATCACATTTGATCTGGAACATAAGAACACTAGATATCACATTTGCTAATTCTGGAGAGGAAAAATAAATAAATACCAGTCGGTTTTTTTATATCGGCTAGCCTACTATAGGGGGTCCCTAAGTAGTCGAGTTGTTCGTGAGGGCCTCGCCAGAACCAGAAGCACGATGGTGAACACGAGACGATTTAGACAGGTTCAGGCCGCCTCGAGTAGAGAGCGTAATACCTTACGTCCTGTATGGTGGATCTTCTCATATTGATAGGTATGATTTTACAAGGGGTCCCTGCCTCACCTTATATACTCGGGAGACAGGGTCTACAAGGCAAGAAATACAAACTCCTAGTCGGATACAATACACAGAGTCCTAACATGAGTAGGCCGGGTTGTTTCCCAGTACCCGACTAGTTTCCTTAAGCTGTACAGTCCTTCCTTGTATCAGTCAGGGTTGCCGGCCCAATTTCCTAATGGGACTGTGGCTCATGAGGACTCCCATGGATCCTGGACCGTCAAGCCTCGAGCGTCTTCATGTCTTCACGCCAGTCGGGTTGTTTCTCAACGGTTTCAGCATCAGCTGAGTTGTTTCCTCGTCATCTTGCTTGTTGAAAACCTTCAGAAGTGAACATGATGTGCTCCTTTGCCGACTTCTTTTGCAGCCAGCCCCCGAGCCTTGGTTCATGAACCAAGATTGATGTAAAAACTTCCCCATTTACTATAATGGTGTCCAGCTTTTGAAAAAAGATGGACCCATTATGGGTCTAGCCCCCGAGCCTAGAAATGTTTTCAAGGATTAAAAACAATTCCAAGGTCTTTATTGAAAAAACTTTCCAAAAGAAATATACTATTTCCCCCCCAACCCCCAAGCTTAAAACAGATGATAATAACCTTAAAGACTTCTGTTGAAATATGTATATTCTTTGATGTGGAAATAAATCCTATTAAGCATCAGCCCCCGAGAATAAAAATTCATCGGAAAATGACCTAGCTCTTTAGGAAATGACCGCACAAATATGCATCTGGTTTGTAACCGTGAATACATAAGTGTTGGCGTATTTTGGAAAACGGGTTACAGAAAATATGCTTAGGGTTACCGCTTCAATCTTATAAGACAGAGGGTGAACCGTTCGTATTCTCCTCCCCGCCGCCGTCGCTTTCACCATTGAAATCCTCAAACTCTTTTCACCTTCGCACGCAATCTCCAATCCACTCAAGCCTCGTTCGAGAATCAATCCAAAATCTTGTCTGGCAAGATGGGTCGGAAACCTGCTTCCAGCAAGCCTACTGAGAGCAAATCCGCCACAAGCAAAAAGAAATCCAAGATCCCAACCACAGATATGCCAGTGTTCAAGAACTCCCCTGCGCCGGCTCTTGCCTGGAAGCCATCCAAGGCAACAGACGAGATGGTACAGGGTCTTGTGGAGCAAGGCTATCTGCTGGATAAATCAATCTCTTGTTGGCGCACCGATGCTGGTAAGGCCTGGCCTTTCGAAGAAATCCACGAAATCGTGGTTTTTGTTGCTTTTTATGAACGCGGATTCACCCTCCCCGCTCATGATTTTCTTCGAGGGCTTCTTTCTTACTACAAATTAGAACTAGTTCATCTCAATCCCAATTCTATTCTTCAAATTTCACTCTTCATTCATCTCTGCGAAACCTTCTTGGGGATCGATCCCCACTTCAATCTGTTCCGATGCCTCTTCCGTGTGAAGTCCACCCCGGACAAAGTAGTCGGCGGGGCCGGATTTCAGTTGCGTCAGGGGATGAAGAACGTCTACTTCGACTTCAAGATGAATGACTCCATTAAAGACTGGAATGACAAGTGGTTTTATGTGGAGAATCAACCCCCGAGGCTGTCCAAGCACTCCGGTCATCTCCCTCGGCCACAAGATTCATGGAATGAATCCCTTGATAGGGATAAGGTTGATGGAATTTCCAGGCTTATCAAGATGATCGCTGCTCTGAAGGATCAAGGCTTAACCGCCATCGGGATCGCCAGTTCGTTCCTGCGCCGGCGCGTACAACCCTGCCAGAAGCGGGTGCATGCTGGCTATGAGTATACCATATACTTGATAGGGATAAGGATACGCTGCCACATGAAGCTTCCATATACATGAAGGGTCCCTTGAATATCATATATACAATTAATCACGCAAGGTGTATGCAAGACTCGGGAAAAAATAATGGAAATAAAACTGCTTTAATCCGTACCTAGAGTCTCATACGAAGACATCTATAGGGCTTGTCGTAGCGGATGTGAACAGATGGGTAGCTAGAGGCGTAAGGGAGCAGCAGGTTTCCTACCGGAATTGCCGTGCGTTTATTGTTTTCTCGTGAAAAAAGGACCATGCAGGTGTGTACGACAGCATACGGTGAGAAAAAAAATAGTTTTGGGCACAATTATTTTCTAACTCGCGGTTCAGCTCTCTCCCACCTCCATTAGTCTTGACAGGGGGTCCAACGTGAGAGGTAAGGTGGGTCTAAAATGGGTGAAAAATGTTTTCAATTATTTTCGTTCTTTATAGTATAGATAGATAGATTAGACTGTCATGGCTACTAACTAAGACTTATTTATCAATGAGCAATGAACTTTTGTGTGTCACTCTATCCCTTATATTGTTATATCCATTTACCCCTGCTTAGGTTTTGGTTGATTAATAATGTTGTAAATACTCCCGGTAAAATGCTACAATGTACTTCTATGCGCTTGCAGAATAATGTAAACGTTAAGAAATACCAACTAGCATTCTGGCGCCGTTGCCGGGGAAAGCAATCGTTAAAGAGTTTTGTTCATCCACGTATTTAATACAGTATGATTAATCGCCATTAGCCTAGCAGGTTTACCCTTTTGCTCTGTTTTTCTGTGACGTGAAACAGGGTAGTGTGACCGGTTTTCAATTACCGTCCAACTACGTCGAGAATCCAAACACCATCAAAAGGAGGGTACCCACTCGTGTCGTGATCCCTCAGGTGTTTCTGTCATAATTCGTACCAGTCATCGGAGAGCCGTCCGCTCAGGGAGAAGCACTAGCTCTCGAAGCACCACCCCCTCAAGAAGCCATGCCCAAGAGGATGATCTGTGACTACTCCGCTCCTTCCGCCTCCCAGATCCCAATGGGTCCGGAAGTGTGCATGGGTGACAACGCGTTCAAGCTCAAGGCCCCGCTCATCAACATGGTGCAGGCCAGTTCCTTCTATGGGAAGGCCAATGAAGATGCAAGTGCTCATCTGCAACACTTCCTAGAGGTGTGTAGCACCATCACTATAAGGGGAGTCGACCAAGAGACAATCAGACTCCGCCTGTTCCCGTTCTCACTGCTCGGGAGGGCCAAGCAATGGTTCTACTCAAGCCGAGATGCGGTGAACACTTGGACCAAGTGTTCCAATGCGTTCCTCACTAAGTTCTTCCCCATTGGCAAAACCAATGCCCTTACGGGAAGATTTCCAGCTTCCAGCAAGATGCCGGAGAAACAGTATCGGAAGCATGGGATTGTTTCTAGGACTACGTCCTGGCATGCCCCCACCACGACATGGAAGAATGGCTCCTGCTGCAGAACTTCTATCACGGGCTCACACAGATGACCTGTGAACATATGGATGCTGCTGCTAGAGCAGCATTCCTCTCGTTGACTGTGGCCGCCGCCAAGCTGCTGATTGAAAAGATGGTCTCCAACCAATCTTGGAACGATGATCACCTTCAAAGGCGCAAGCGCAGCATGCACATAGTAAAAGAGGTAGACATGCTGGCCGCTAGAATGGACTTGCTAATGAACCGCCTGGACGACCGCACCAAATATGGCTCTAACATTAACGAAGGGCCACTGGACTCACACATGACGTGTGAGATCTGTGGAGAGACACACACTTGGGCAATGACTGCCCCGAGAGGCAAGAAGACGAGCAGTTCGTCAATGGCAACAACGGATACCGGCCACAAGGGAACTAGAACCAACGTAGCGTGGGGCGCACACCGTGCCCATGGCGCGCCGCATTCGTGCGGTGACGTGCTGGCTAGCTACTTTTGTGCGATTTTTCTCTAAAATTTGAACTGCGCGATTCAAAGTCCAAATACAAAAACTAGAGTTATAGGATTTAGAGATTTTGTCTAAGTGTTGGGTTTTTCAGGGATTCGACCAGATTTTGACCACTTATTTGAAGCATTAGGCAAAGTTTTCATTGATCAAGATCATACCTAAGTTAAAGTAGGGATTTTGTACTACAACTTTCATGTAAAATAGAAATTTAAGTGTTTAAGTATTTTAAATTATGACAAGCCTCTCAAAAAGGATGAAAACAATTATTACCCCACATGTGATATAGATGAAAATAGTTCAAAATTGAATTTCAAAGTTTAGTTGAACTTTCTATACTTGAGTTCATAAACATGACCTTAACATTTTAAGCAACATTTTTGACATATTTTCCATATTGTATTATGTCGCCTATGTGGCTGGTGTAGCCGGTCGCTTGTTCACTGTAGCAAACCCGACCACCGTTGATATTCGCTGGTAACAACGCACGGGCATATTTCTCTTGTATACAACTATTTCCATACCTATCCCATATAAAAAAAACTACTATTTTTGAATCTACCCAATATACAAGGCTGCCTAACAATAATCATACTAGCCATTGATGCCCGCGCTTCGCTGCGTGATCCAATTAATATATATGTATACATACAGATAAAAATTATTTAGAGTAAAATTGATTATTGTGTCTATCCTAACATGGCTGTGTGAGAAGGGTCGTGGTCATATTTTTCTTAGTCCATATTGAGGGAAGCTTTGGAGTTTGGACAGACAAACACACATGATATAGAGAGCACAATAACTTTTGATACAATATAGGGATACATCTCATATTTTGAGCTATAAAAAGAAAAACCATGTACTACAATAGGGATACATCTCATCGAGGCGAAGGCTGACACAAAGTTAATTAGCATTCACTACCCATATGCGAGGAGAGCTAATTAAATCTACTTCTAGACATCAAGCTTCGGACCAGAGGAGCTTCATTCCTTGAGGATTTTAGGTTCATGGTTAGATCACTCTTCCAAGGACACAGAGCCATCCAACAGGATGAGATGGGGGCAAGCACCATCCTTCGGTGTTGGTTGAGTTAGCAGGAGAATCTCTTCTTCCTTGGTGGACTCTGTATCAAAGGTCCCATGTGAGGCTTCTGTAGGTGGGGGTGCTGACGGGGTATTGGCAAACATCCTTTTGCTTTTTTCCATGGTTGAAACTGGGATTCCATCTAGTACTAGCAACTCTTGGCGCCCCAAGGATAGGGTCCTTCTCTTAGCCCTAGTGGCAAGGTAGGCATCTTTGAGTTGCTGAGTGTGGCGGTCCTCTGCTTGCTTCAAGGCTTCATTCACTTGAATCTCACGGCTCTTGGCTCCAAAAGCTTGGGCCTTAGCCTCTGCAAGTTGTACATAGAGATTCCTTATCTGTTTATCGGCTACTTCTGCCCTATGGATGTATTTCCTCAACTTGATTTCCTGCTTGTCATATTGCTCATCTAGGGTAAGTAAGTACCTAGACATGAACACCACAGTCGGGTCATCTTCGCATAATTCTACGCCTTCTAGAATCTTCATCCGAGCTATCCACACATGGCTATTTCTTACAAAGGGGGGAAAGAACCTCATGGGTGTGTGGCTGATGGGATTCTCATATATCTGGCATAGGTACCGTAAAGCTTTGCGGGCTACTGCCTGGTAGGTGTCTTTGAATCTGAACCCCATCGTGGACACCGTCCATGGCTTTATATTGGGAAAATCTTTACTTTCCCCGATATAGATGGTGACCTCACACTGCTTTGTGCCACACTCATTGTACTCCTTTCCTACATATTCTGGGTGGCCTAAAATACCATGTCTGACCATGGCATCATACAGGATCTTGGGGAAACCTTCCTTGTTCAAGCAGTAGCTGGTGGTCCATCCTTCTTCTGACATCTTCTGTAACAAAAAGATGGGATAAACATGTTTCAAACATAAAGGAAGCGAGGGGGTAAGATTTGTATGGAGGTGCTCTTTTTTTGCTCACCTTGCTAAGGCGCGTGAAGGGACCAAATCTCTATAAGAACACAGAGAGAGGGAATCCTGGAGGGACGAGGCTAGATGGAAAGGTAGTGGAGCTGGTGAAGCTCTGGGATTGAGGATGACCAAATTTTATAGGGAGGAGGAGGGAGCATCGGCCAGCAGATGAACTGCCTACATTGAATGACATTGGTTGTAGCTTCGCGTGCCACACGTCGCTGTTGTGTGGTGTGCGGTGAGCAGTGATCTATGTAAATAAAGTAGTGGGGAAGGATGGTGGTGGTGTGTGGTGGCATGGGTTTCTGTGAGGAGAAAAAGCATGGTAGCAACGGTCGGATGCGAAGCCAGCCTACTCCGCATTTCACGAGCACGCTTGCACAGGCCAAAGAAGGAAGGAGACAAGGAGAGGGAGACAACAATAGGATGGGCTGAGCTGGCCTAGCCCAAGATTGAAGGAGTTGAAATGATTTTTAAATTTTCTCTTGCAATTAGGTTTCAAATTTTGGTGACTTCTAAACCTGATTTTTTGCACCCTGCTTCCTATATAGTACAAAGAAAAATTCCTACATAGTAAAAAATGCATAATTTCAATTATTTCTACTCGAGTGTAATGTAATAAACCTTGCACAATTTCATCGAGTTGTAGGTAAATTATTTTCTTGTTTTGAAAAATTATGCAATGTAATGCATTAATGATGTCAATGCTCTATAGCAGACATTTGGTGAAGCTAGTTCTATTTACCATCTAAAGTGAAAGGACATATCAAAAATTTATTTAGTTTGTGGAAAACTAATGATAAATATGGTATTTATAAATGAACAAAATGAAATTTTGTCTTGTATGTAGGTTAAAGCTACAAATAAAGCATTATGTTTATATATGAGTAGGACATACATTTTATATTTATTATTTGTTTTCCCCATAAATATCAGGTCAATAAGTGTACATGATTACTATGTGTGACTGCCATGTGGACACATGGCAAAACATCGATGAATCTAATAGCAGGGCCGACATAACATGGGCCTGTAGACCAGAGGTCCATAGTGTCCGATCCACTTTCCCCTTCCCCTCCAAGTTCATCCTCAACTCTCTTCTCCCAAATTCCATCCCCTTGATGTTGACAATTAAGCCGGTGGTGATCATGGGAGCTACAGGCACAGGTAAGACAAAGCTATCAATTGATGTGTCCAAGGTGATTGGTAGCGAAGTGATAAATGCTGACAAGATGCAAATCTATGTTGGGCTTGACATTGCAACCAACAAACTTGGTCTGAATGATCGATGTGGTATTCCTCATCACCTTATTGGGGCCAATTCTGCAATTCATCATGATATTTCAGTATCTGTATTTCGGTCTATTGCATCCACCACTACAAAATCTATTGTAAGGCGTGGTCGTGTACCAGTTGTGGTGGGTGGTTCAAACTCATTGATCCATGGATTCCTTATTGACAAGTTTGATCCTTCCTTTGTTGACCCCTTTACAGTACAAGGATATCGACCTAGTTTAAGGTTTCACAACTGTCTCTTATAGGTCCATGCTCATGAATTAGTTCTCAACGAGTATCTTAATCGTCGTGTTGATGATATGGTTGATGCTGGCCTGGTGGAGGAAATCAAAGAGTATATTGATACTATGTCTATTGGCAAGCTTGCTGGGTATACTAGGTTGGTTAGGGCAATTGGTGTACCAGAACTAAGAGAATATTTTGCGGGCACAAGAGTCTATGTGACTGCATAGATGAAATGAAAGCTAATACACAAGCTCTTGCAAAAGCGCATAGTGCAAAAATTCATCATATGGTCGATGTCTGGGGATGGCCTGTTTTTTCACTTGATGCCACTGAAACCATACACGCCCATCTCACTGGATCAAACCATACCGCCAAGGTCAAAGCATGGGAACATGATGTGAGTGGCCCTACACTTAATACTATAAATGAGTTTTTGGATAGCTGATGTCAACAAACTATATTATTATTTTGCATATCTCAATATCTGTTAGGGCTATTGATTGTAGTATCTATGGTTGTTTGCATTCCCTCATTTCAGACTTCTATAAGCTTATGTTATTAAAACTTTCTATTTCACACATGTGTGCTATATATTGGTATTGTAGTATCTATGGTTGTTTCCATTCCCTCATTTCAGACTTCTGTAAGCATATGTTATTAAAACTTTCTATTTCACACATGTATGCTATATATTGGTGCCATTGGTTGATATGGTTTTAATAGCATTGCAACTGTTATAAAATATATGGTGTACCATGCATGCACCACATGGAATTGAAGAACCGTATGAAGGGTGTTGATGAAATTAACACCTATAAGTTATATTAATCGTAGTTCTACCATCTTTTAATAATGCCTATCAACATATTAGTTGGACTAAGTGTTTCATATAAATACTCAACTGACTGATATGCCCATCAACAAATGTTATTTCTCGAGGGCTCTAATTAAATTAAAGGTCGGCATATGATCCTGTTGTATCCATCATTTTTTTATGGGTGGTCAAAATTTGGAATCTATCACCACGCATACATGCAATAGATAGGGCCCTAGCTAGCAGTTACTTCACATCTTTATTTCTTCGGTCAGCCAGAGGGAGCATAACCACAACACTGAATAGTGAAAGGGATCACACGAACATTGAATACACATTTAAGGAGGACGTACCACTGTCTCTAATGCATATATGTGGATAGTGCAACACATGAGCTTACACACAAGAAGACTACATAATAGGTTACTTAATTATACAAACTCACTGGTAGGAAGGCACATATATTCTACATTATTAAATGCTACAAGCCATATGATTAGTGCTGGAATATTTAAGATAATGATCACTGCAGGGCCAGTGTTGGATATAACCACCTCTTGGTGCCCTGTGTCTTAAATGATCTAAACCATTTCCTGTGACGGAATTAGTCCATACGTTGATATACGATGGCCGGTGTTGCTTCAATCTTCATTACATGCATGGCATGGGTAGCGTGACCATGGTGCATAGTCGGACGAGGATATTAGAATAATAAAAGGATGCAAAGACAACCCTCCATTTGTACCTAGCACAGGCAGTGCTGAGATTGCATTTCCTGCAACAAGGAAGCACATAATTATACCTTTGCAATAAATATGGAAACCAAATCAGTGTAAATACAGCAAGATGCATACCATTCAATCAATAATTGGATTTCCGTTCGGTGTATTCTCTTGTATGATGTTAAATAATTCTCGAGCAAGCTGTTCATGTCTCGTCTCTGGTGGCTTTGCTCCGGTGTACATGAATGGCTCAACATATATTCTTGGTGGATGTGTCGTTGGGGTACGGGGTGCCAAGGGAAATAGAGCTCAGACGCTTCAAAAGAGCCTTGTGGGCATTGAACAACCCATTTTTCTCATTAATCAGCATTTGATATTTGATCTGAAGAAGTTGTGACCAGCTTACAGAATGGTGCAGCTGCCTATATGCTTCTAGGAAAGAAGCATAATTGACGTCATTGATATGGATGTTCATCTTGGATACAAAATGGCTAATCACTACTTCAGAAACATTTTCTTCTGCTTCATATTCTGTCATGCAAGGGATGCCTTGGAAAGCCTCAACTTCCACCTTACCATTGTTCCCCTCTTTAGGAGGAGTTTCAACTGTGAGCCAGGCAATCATTTTAGTCTCATCCAACTTCACTACCCCTTCTGTACGAATAATTGCGCCTATTTTGCTAACGATCTGCCTTAGGATGCTCTTGCGAGAGATGTCAACTAAAATTGGATCCTACACAAAAACAAGAAAATATATAGCTAAAAAACGCATGCCAATTAATATATAGCTGGGAAATGTACTTAAATAATCCCGAGGCAAGGGCAAATACATATAGTTTATAAATGTCTGTAGGATGTATAACCAATCACTATAACAAGGATGGATATTTTGGAGGGATAATGCTGAACAAATAGATAACAATACATATAGAGAAAATCTTATCATCCTTTGTTAATGTAAAAGAAATACCTTCACCATAGAGTCATGGGCTTGTGAACTCTCCGAAGCACGTGACACTACTGGTTCTGTGACAATGTTTTTGCCCTTTTCCATTTTAAGCTGCCAATTATCAAAGAAGTTTAGCAGAACCATATGTAAGGAGACTCAATCATGGTTACTATCATATATATATTTATATGTAAAGAGACTCAATCATAGACATAAGTTTAAAGGTATATTCTCATATTTAATTTGTTATCATACAATGGAAAGGAAAGTGTCTATACATATACTTTGTTTTAGGTAGTGTCTACCACACAAATGAGAAAAGTTTTAATAATATAGAAGAGTACAAAGGCAAGATAGAAAGGAGTTCTATAAAATGTAACAGGATAACAGAGTAGGGGTACCCTGCACTCATTCCTATAGGCTACATGCGTGGGCATATGGACCAAAGAGTGTTCTTTTTTCTTCCTCCTTTAAGTGCAAGAGACTACAGGATCTTTCAAAAGGCTGAATTACCTAGTGTTGGTCTGTGCTCGGCTGCAAGTAGCACGATGCAGATGATGCAAGGCATGAAAGTTGGTGTATAAATAGGCAAACACGCGCATCCTGCCTATGCACATATGTCGATACTCACAGGTTAGGCAGCAAGGATGTCTGTTGTAATTAGTGGTTGGTGGCAACGCTACGTCACTACTACAGAATTGCTTTTTCTAGTCATTATTTTCACAGCTGGTTTTCAAAAAGTGGCACTAATACATTTTCACAGCCGGTTAGTAAGTAGACCGGCTGTGAAAATCATTTTCACAGCCGGTTTGTGGCTTGAACCGGCTGTGAAAATCAAATCTATTTTCACAGCCGGTTCTAGCCATGAGCCGGCTGTGAAAATCATTTTCACAGCCGGTTCGTGGCGCGAACCGCCTGTGAAAATCTATTTTCACAGCCGGTTCTAAGCTACAGTACATAAAAATTTTTTATTTTTATTTTATTTTTTTGATATTTTTTTTGGTCTAGGAGCACACAAGGAACAACCAAAAAAATTCAACTCAATCGGATCTAAGGTGTGGTCTCTAGAAAATCATAAAGATTCGAAGCGTTTAATATTAAAGAAGTACAACATTGCTTAGATTGCACTCCTTAAAATGTTATTTTTGCTCATATTACAAGGACACAATTTTTATATGTTATATACAACTTATATGTTGCCTTGCAGCAGTTTTGGATTTTTTTTGAAATGATTTGCTATTTTCTAACTATTAAATGAATTTCTAGGTACTTATTCTTAGTATTTACTCCTGCACTTGTAAAAACAATAACAATATCAAAAACTTGTCCAACAATTATAAAAGTTGTCATAGAGTCCTTTTATAGGTGTCTAACCTTCTCATAAAAAATTCAATGCATTTCAAGAAAATTAGATTATACATTGTTCATAAACTATACATTTCTCATACTTCATATACATCTTAAGGCAAACTTTGATATTTGTACATCATAAAACTTATTTTTTCTCAAATGAGATATAAATATTTTTTTACATATTTTATACTGCATATAAGTTTCCATGGAGGAGTTTAGGAAGTTTTTGAAATGATTTGCTATTTTCTATGAATTAAATGAATTTTCAGCACTTAAAAATCAATTTTTATACAACTATTTTTTATTTTTATATTATTTTTTGGATATTTTTTCTGGAAACTAGTGAATGTAAGAAACTGCCACGACAATTTTCATCCTAATTAGATCAAAGATGTGGTCTATAGAATTTTTTGAATATTCGGCACGATTAATATAAGAGGAGTGCATCAAACCTTTAGCCACAAGCAGTAGTGTGGTGCAGTGGTAAGAGGAGTTACACGCGAAGCCAGAGGTCACGAGTTCGAATCATGAAAAATACAACAAGTGCAAAAAATTGTGTAGCTGGAGATGATGGTGCCTGGTTCATGGGGGTGGCCTCCCATGTGGTTAAAATTTTTTTTTGCACCCGTTTAACATTTTTATTTAATTTTTGAAATTCGGTTTTTGAATTTTTTTTCACAGCCGGTTTATGTAAAAAACCGGCTGTGAAAATGATTTTCACAGCCGGTTAAAAACTGACTGTGAAAAGTCGATTTTCGGCGCCACTTTATTAGCGCCACTTTTGAAAACCGGCTGTGATAGGCCCAACCGAACCGGCTGTGATAAGCCCTGTGTAGTAGTGCGTGTGTAAATGTGGGTACAGTGTGACCTAAGCTATATATATCTACATGGACACAACTCATAACAGTTTTAATTAATTACCAACAATAATAAGACATGAAGGTATGAAATGTCAGTAAGATAAACAATATTTAGAACTGGGCACCACACACTCCTCCTTTTCTGTCTCCGTGACCACCATAGGCACCCAAGGGAGCTCTATAAAAGCAAAGGCATAGCTGATGTGGAAGTAGCCGGGGATACTCATCACAAATCCACATGCAACAAGGCAACCATAGAGGACAAGGTATGATTATTAAATTAATCGACTGCCCTATATTGCAAATTTTAATGGGGTTTATTCTGTTCCAAAGAATATGCTAATTTTTGTTTATTGCCCAAGTAATACAAAAGTATTCAGATACAATTTTCTTACAGTGACCCAATTGTACTCCATAGGCTATAAGTTTCTCTTAATTGTTATTCCAGGGTACTTACCATGGCAAAATTAACTATGAGCTTGTAACACCCGGAATGCGCAAAAGTAAAATACGCTTTGAATGTGGGAATACATTAAGATGATAACCAAAGGTTGACTTTTAGATCCGTCTCTCGGATGGACGAATGGAGACCATGGCTACGTAGAGAAAGTCGAATCCTTTCCGTTTGACTACTCATTCGCATTGTTTGGAGATTGGATCGCGAAGAAATTGAAGTTGCAAGTTTTATCCTTGTAATGTACAGTAACCGGAGTTACTGTAGCATACGGGCACTGTAGCGTCGCGGCTACTGTAGCACTATGGCTACAGTACCAGCATGTCTTTTTTTTCCTTTTCTTCTCTCCTTGCCCCAACCCTAGACCGTGCCTGTGCCGCCGCCTCTTCTTTTACCGTGAAAGAAAGGAGAGAGGGGGAGAAGAAGAGAAGGGGGAAGAAGAGAAGAGAGGGGAATCACGGCACGCCGCCGTTTGCCATCGCCGTTCCTCTCAAGAAATCGGTCAGGCTTTCTTTCCTCTCTCCGTTCCTCCCCAAATCAGATCTGTTCCTTGCTGTTCATGGGGTGCCGCCATATGTGGTGCAGTTCGGAGCCAATCCATGGGTTGCCGCGACCCTCGCCGCTAGGAAAACGGTGGGGAATCGTTGTGGTGATTGTCATCGCCGCCGTTGCCCTTGTTCTTTTCAAAGGGAAACCCTAGGTGAGCCATGCCCCTGCACTAATCATGTTTTCCCTAAGGTTTTGGATGTTCTAGCACCTGCATCTAGTGGTGATCATCGCCGTTTAGGGCTATGATTAAGGGTTTACCCTCCGCTGTTCTCAGCACATCGCTGATCTGCACAGTGTTTGGTAATATCAGTTTTGCATGGCCTTAATTACCTCACAAAAATATAAACCCTACTGAGTTGTAGAGGAGTTTGATATCTTTCCAAATCCGTAAAGAACTCTGCAATCCGATTTAAGACCAGAGAGATATCGATGTTTTAATCTGACAGTTTTCAGCCTCATAATTCTGGGCGTTCACCTAAAGTTTAGGCAATCCAAACGACAGAATTGGAACTTTGGATGAATAGAGAAGTAGTGAGAATTTTCATAAGGTCTCCAGATTGGTTAATTTCTTAATAATGTGAATTTTGGAACTCCAGATATATCTGTTTTGCTAGGACTGTTCTGCAGTGGCTGTCAGATTTTCAGTATGAGGTTCATCTCAAGATTATCCTACGTTCATGATTTTTCCTCTAGTTATGGATCATTAGAAAGATGTTAATTCTGAAGTTATCTATCATATGGAAAAAGGATGAGATTTTGTTAGCCAACAGAATTAATTATACAAAAAGGAGAAGCAACAGCGCTGCTGCTATGTCTAGATTTGTGTCTTTTCTATGAGAATGTCGGGTTCGGGCGTAGGAACGCTTTGATTTATGTTTGTTTGTTCTTGTGTGGTTGTGTTGGTGCTGAGATATGTTTGTGAATAAGTGGTGCGCCTTCGGATCGTGCTTAGCTCACGTCCTTGATCTTCGATGAAGGCACGTAAACGTAGCGATGTGGTCTACATGCTTTAACTTCGTTGTTTGAATTGCATCCACTTAATTTCAGTACCTCACACTAGCAAGATAAATCTGAATTTATCTTTATATTGAAGTATTTATGATCCACTTGAGGCTTTACTTTTGGAGTTATGAATTTTGAGGTATATGAAGTTCACGCATTGCAATCTTGCATTCGCATTCTCATATCTTTATGCATATGAAGAAAACCGTAGCCAGATTGGTGCGGTAAGTACCGGTACAGCAACGCACGTTGCGGTATAGCAATGTGGTTGCAACCCTCACTTCCTCCCTTGTGGGATGTGTGGTAGAAGTGAAGTCATGCATTGCATTGCACCTTTTGCATTTTCACCATGAAGTATCATTGTGAAGAATTTATTTATCTTACTACTCGAAGATTTATGACGCTCTTTTTGTAATTTTAATTCCTAAATTGTTGCTTAATGTATTGTGATTTAGATGACTTGGTTGAAGCAGTTTGCTTGCTGAGGTTTTTCATAAACCTCATATGTTTTTCCCTCTCCGTAGGCTCACGAGTTTGGAGGGTGCTTGGTTGGATGGGAGTAGCAGCACGTGTGCACACACCTCTTTATATATTCTTGGACACTTGTGTTGTAATAAAAATGTTTGGTTGTAAAGTCTTTTGCTCGATTCATAATACCCTTTTGATTCAGTTGTCAGAGGTTTGACTAGATGATTTAAGTTGCTTCTGCGCGCTCTGTTTATATATCTTTGTTGCTGTTTTTTTATGTGTGTGCCTGTAATAGCTGTAGCGTAGTGTGGTAATGCTCCAGAATGTTGCTGCTGTTCTGGGGTGTTACAGTTGGTATCAGAGCCAGGTTATAGGTTCTAGGTAAACTCGTTGTTGCTAAAATTTGACCCACTTTAAAACTTGACACACTTGCACTTGTAGGATGAGGGTTGCTTGTTTACCAGTTGTTCTTTTTTTATTCCTTATTTGTGATTGTGCTATTGTACTGATATTGCTGTGTGGGTTGTAGATGCCTGGTCATGGTCGAGGTCGTGGACGTGGTCGTGGTAGGGGACCTGCTCCTGAGGCACCTCCTGCCAATCCGGATATGGCTGCAGTCTTAGCAGAGATGCAGGCATTGCGGGCAAAGATGAATGCTCTTCGTCAGGCTCCTGCGGGTGCTGTTCCTGGTGGTGTTCCTCCTACTTCCGGTGCTGTGGCTGGTACTGGTGGAGAGCCTGTGGTCCCCCCTCAGCGTCCGCTAGACTTGAGGGATTGGTGTGGTATGGCACTGGAGAAGTTTGCTGGTACTGGTGCTCCTATTGAGGCTGCAGATTGGTTGTCTTCAGTAGTTGACAAGCTGGAGTCCTTTCAGGTTCCTGCTTCAGATTGGGTTCATTTTGCTCATCAGCTACTTAAGGGTGAGGCTCTGGTGTGGTGGAGGAATGTGCAGTCTTCTCATCCTGTTGCACGTGGTCCTATCACTTGGACGGACTTTGTTGTTCAGTTCGAGAGGAGGTTATACCCTATTGCTTTCATGGACAAGATGAAGACTCAGCTTGAGAGGTGCCATCAGGGCAAGAGAACTGTTGCAGAGTATGAGGTTGAGTTTAACCAGATTGTGCGTTTTGTACCTCATGTGGCACGTGATGAGTATGAGAAGGCAAGGATATTCAGACAAGGTCTGAAGGCCTCCATTCGCCGAGTCTTGGGTGCTTTTGTGGTTGAGGACTTTCGCTCAACTGTTGAGAGGGCTTTGGGAGTTGAGGTACAGGATGACTATACAGAGGAGCTTAGAGGTGGAGATCGTTCTTAGGTGCATAAGGACCAGAAGGAGCAGAAGGGCCATTCTAGTGGTCCTATTTATAAGAAGGACAAGCATCATCGTCACCATCCTTATAGTGGCAGCTCTTCTCAGAGTCGTGGTTCTGGAGGTGGTTCTAGAGATGGCTCCATTCGTTATCGAACCATCGTCAAGCTAGGGCTAGGACTGGTGTGTTTCCATTGCGGTGATGCTCACCACCGTGCGAATTGTCGCTGGACTGGTAGCTGCTCCAGGTGTGGACATGATCATAAGGAGGTGGTATGTAGGAAGAACCCAAACAGTAAGCTGATCTGGGAGCCAGTGACTTCTTCCTCTTCTGGACAGCGTGGTTCTGCACACATGATGACTGGGGTCTCTTTTGAGCAGAAGTACACTACTCCAGCGCAGCAATTTCTATCGGCACTTGTTGCACAGCAGCACTTACCTGCACCTTCTTCGCAACAGTTGTTATCAGCGCCTCCAGCTGCACTGATGCTTGGTTCTTCACACACACCTGTTCCTGGTGGTGCATATTGGGTGTCCCATGCTTCTACTCCGTCAGCTCCAGCGTGGACACCTACACCAACTGGGATTCATAGGCCTTCTTCTTCTACTGGTGTTCAGGGGGCATATTCTATGCCCTCAACTGACGGCCGAGACCGTGGTGACAGGTACTATCTCCATTGATTCATTTGATGCATATGCCCTATTTGATTCTGGAGATAGCTTCTCGTTTGTTTTAGAGGGTTTTGTGGTTCGTACTGGTATTTCTGTCCAGCAGATTAGTCAGGCAATTACAGTCAGTTCTGCTAAGGGTCCGGTTTCTAGTACGTTTGTTAGTCCTGGTTGTCGTATCTCCCTAGAAGATGAGGATTTTATGGCTAATCTAGTAATTATTCCACTGGAAATATTTGATGTTATACTTGGGATGGACTGGCTTTCTCGTTATCAGGCTGTTATATCTTGTTTCTGGAAGACAATCTCACTGCAGGCTCCTTTGGGACGCGAGGTTGTATTTCAGGGTAGTGCTCTTAAGTTTCCCTTGCACTGCTATGCTACTTGTTTCCTGGTCGCTGGTTGAGGAAGTCAGGTCTTTTGTGGTCTATGGTTGAGGTTCCTGAGGCCATCTTGCATGTTGAAGATATTCCAGTTGTTTGCCGGTATCCAGATGTGTTTCCTGCTGATCTTCCTGGTTTGCCTCCTGAAAGGGAGTCTCTCTTTGAGATTAAGTTGGTCCCTGGGACTCAGCCTATTTTTAGGTCGCCGTATAAGATGGCACCTGTTGAGCAAGTTGAATTGAAGAAGCAGATTGATGAGCTTTTAGCAAAGGGATTTATTAGACCAAGTGTATCACCTTGGGCTGCCCCTATGATTTTTGTGAAGAAGAAGGATGGAACCAAGAGGTTATGTGTTGATTATCGAGGGCTTAATCACGTGACAATCAAGAATAAGTATCCTTTGCCTCGTATTGATGCATTGTTTGATCAACTAAAGGGCGCTAAGGTATTCTCAAAGATTGATTTGCAATCTGGTTATCACCAATTGAGGATTAAGGACGAGGACATTGAGAAGACGGCTTTTAGCACAAGGTATGGACATTATGAGTATGTGGTTATGTCTTTTGGTCTAACCAATGCTCCTGCTGTTTTCATGGAAGCCATGAACATGATGTTGCACCCATACCTGGACGTATTTGTGGTGGTGTTTATTGATGATATCTTGGCTTATTCAAAAACCAAGGAAGAGCATGAGGTGCATCTCGGTTTGGTGTTGGATAAGCTGAGGGAGTATAAATATTATGCCAAGCTGAAGAAGTGTGTATTTTGGCTTTCTGAGGTCGCTTTCCTTGGACATGTTATTAATCAGGATGGTATTACTGTTGATCCAAAGAATGTTGCTTCTGTGGTTAAGTGGCAGAGACCAACTACAGTTACGGAGGTTCAGAGTTTTCTTGGCCTTGCTGGATACTATCATCGGTTTGTTCAGGATTTTTCTTCCATTGCAAAGCCGATGACGAAGCTGACGATGAAGGGTGCTCCATTTGTTTGGACTGAGGATTGTGAGGCAAGCTTCCATACTCTAAAGGAGAGGTTGGTGAGTGCTCCTATTTTGGTATTGCCTGAGAGTGGCAGTATATATAGATGCCTCCCGCATTGGTCTTGGTTGTGTTCTCATGCAGGAGGGTAGAGTTATTGCCTATGCATCTAGGCAGTTGAGGAAGCATGAGGAGAATTATCCTACACATGACTTGGAGTTAGCAGCTGTGGTTTTTGCATTGAAAATTTGGAGACATTATCTCTATTGTGAGTCATGTGACATCTTTACAGATCATCAGAGTCTCAAGTATATTTTCACTCAGAAGGAATTAAACATGAGACAAAGAAGGTGGCTTGAATTGATTAAGGATTATGATTTGAGTATACAGTATCACCCTGGGAAGGCGAATATGGTTGCAGATGCACTTAGTAGGATTGGTGCTCCTAAGACTTGTATGCCATTGACTGCTGACTTGGACCGTATGGGAATTTCTCCTTGCTATGCTGGTGTTGCCCGTGAGGAGATTGAGTTGGTTATTCGTTCACCGTTGCGTGAGCAGGTGCGTGTGGCACAATTGCAGGTCGCTTGCTTCAGGTTGTTCGCAAGCGTATTGAGGCAGGAAGACCTCGTGATTTTAGTATGGAGGAGGATGGTACCATTTATTTTAGAGGTCGTCTCTGTGTGCCATAGAAAGCTGCAATTAAGATGGAAATTTTGAGGGAAGCTCATCGGACTCCATATACAGTGCATCCAGGTGAGACTAAGATGTATCAAGATTTGAAGCAGAATTTCAAGTGGAAGCGGATGAAGGTTGATATTGCTAAGTATGTGGCTTCTTGTGGTATTTGTCAAAAGGTAAAGGCCGAGCATCAAAGGCCTGCCGGATTACTAAAACCATTGGAGATCCCACATGGAATTGGGAGAACATTACCATGGATTTTGTGGTTGGGTTACCTCGTTCCCCTAGAGGTAAGGATGCCATTTGGGTTGTGATCGATAGACTTACTAAGGTTGCCCATTTTCTTCCCATGAAGACTACTAATTCTGCTTCGGATTTGGTTCCATTGTATATCAAGGAAGTGGTGAGGTTGCATGGTGTGCCTAAATCTATTGTTTCTGATCGTGATTCCAAATTTGTATCTAATTTTTGGAGGAGTTTGCAAAGTGCTTTGGGTACTGGATTGGATCTTAGCACTGCTTTTCACCCTCAGACAGATGGTCAGTCAGAGTGTACCATTCAGACCTTGGAGGACTTGTTGCGTTCTTGTGTGCTCTCTTGGAACGGCAGTTGGGAGGATCACTTGCCATTGGCAGAGTTTGCTTATAATAATAGTTATCAAGCTAGCATTAAGATGGCTCCATTTGAAGCATTGTATGGCCGTAGGTGTATTTCCTCGCTCTGTTGGGATGTCGTTGGTGAGAGATATCTGGTTGGTCCGGATTGGGTACAACAGACTCATGATAAAGTACGCGAGATCCGTCAGAACCTGTTGGCTGCTCAAAACCGACAAAAGAGCTATGCAGATGTGAGACGAAGGGATTTGGAGTTTGCAGTGGGTGAAGAGGTTCTTCTCAAGGTGTCTCCAACAAAAGGCATTATTCGATTTGGCACTAGAGGAAAGCTCAGTCCAAGATATATTGGACCTTATTTGATTACTGCTCGAGTTGGTGCCTTGGCATATCGTTTGCAGTTGCTAGATTCAATGAGTGGAGTGCATCCTGTGTTTCATGTATCTATGTTGAGGAAGTATTTGAAAGATCCAGAGCAGAAGATGGAGGCTGAGCCAGTGATCATTGAGCAAGATTTGACTGTGGAGTGTCATCCAGTGCGTATATTGGATTTCTCTCAGCGTGTCATGTGGAATAGGACTATCAAGTATGTGAAGGTTCTATGGACTAATCAGTCGGAGCCAGAAGCTACATGGGAATTAGAGTAGCCTATGCGGCAGAAATATCCAGAGCTCTTCGAGACTGGTAAGTAATTTGGTTACATGTGGTTCTATTTCTTTGTTCTCTCGTTAGGAATGGTGAATTCGAGGATGATTTCTTTTAAGAGGGGAAGAATGTAACACCCGGAATGCGCAAAAGTAAAATACGCTTTGAATATGGGAATACATTAAGATGATAACTAAAGGTTGACTTTTAGATCCGTCTCTCGGATGGACGAATGGAGACCATGGCTGCGTAGAGACCATCGAATCCTTTCCATTTGGCTACTCATTCGCATCGTTTGGAGATTGGATCGCGAAGAAATTGAAGTTGCAAGTTTTATCCTTGTAATATACAGTAACCGGGTTATTGTAGCACATGGGCACTGTAGCATCGCGGCTACTGTAGCCCTGTGGCTGCAGTACCAGCAGGTCTTTTTTTTCCTTTTCTTCTCTCCTTGCCCCAACCCTAGACCGTGCCTGTGCCACCGCCTCTTCTTTTACCGTGAAAGAAAGGAGAGAGGGGGAGAAGAAGAGAAGGGGGAAGAAGAGAAGAGAGGGGAATCACGGCACGCCGCCGTTTGCCATCGCCGTTCCTCTCAAGAAATCGGTCAGGTTTTCTTTCCTCTCTCCGTTCCTCCCCAAATCGGATCTGTTCCTTGCTGTTCATGGGGTGCCACCATAGGTGGTGCAGTTCGGAGCCAATCCATGGGTTGCCGCGACCCTCGCCGCTAGGAAAACGGTGGGGAATCGTTGTGGTGATTGTCATCGCCGCCGTTGCCCTTGTTCTTTTCAAAGGGAAACCCTAGGTGAGCCATGCCCCTGCACTAATCATGTTTTCCCTAAGGTTTTGGATGTTCTAGCACCTGCATCTAGTGGTGATCATCACCGTTTAGGGCTATGATTAAGGGTTTACCCTCGTCGCTGTTCTCAGCACGTCGCTGATGTGCACAGTGTTTGGTAATATCAGTTTTGTGTGGCCTTAATGACTCAAAAAAATATAAGCCCTATACATGAGTTGTAGAAGAGTTTGATATCTTTCCAAATCCGTAAAGAACTCTGCAATCCGATTTAAGACCAGAGAGATATCGATGTTTTAATCTGACAGTTTTCAGCCTCGTAATTCTGGGCAGAATATGTTCACCTAAAGTTTAGGCAACCCAAACGACAGAATTGGAATTTTGGATGAATATAGAAGTTCTGAGAATTTTCATAAGGTTTCCAGATTGGTTAATTTCTTATTAATTTGAATTTTGGAACTCCAGATATATCTGTTTTACTAGGACTGTTCTGCAGTGGCTGTCAGATTTTCAGTATGAGGTTCATCTCAAGATTAGCCTACGTTCATGATTTTTCCTCTAGTTATGGATCATTAGAAAGATGTTAATTCTGAAGTTATCTATCATATGGAAAAAGGATGAGATTTTGTTAGCCAACAGAATTAATTATACAAAAAGGAGAAGCAACAGCGCTGCTGTCATGTCTAGATTTGTGTCTTTTCTATGAGAATGTCGGGTTCGGGCATAGGAACACTTTGATTTATGTTTGTTTGTTCTTGTGTGGTTGTGTTGGTTCTGAGATATGTTTGTGAACAGGTGGTGCGCCTTCGGATCGTGCTTAGCTCACGTCCTTGATCTTCGGTGAAGGCAAGTAAACGTAGCGATGTGGTCTACATGCTTTAACTTCGTTGTTTGAATTGCCTCCACTTAATTTTAGTACCTCACACTAGCAAGATAAATCTAAATTTATCTTTATATTGAAGTATTTATGATCCACTTGAGGCTTTACTTTTGAAGTTATGAATTTTGAGGTATATGAAATTCACGCATTGCAATCTTGCATTCGCATTCTCATATCTTTATGCATATGAAGAAAACCGTAGCCAGATTGGTGCGGTAAGTACCGGTACAGCAACGCATGTTGAGGTATAGCAATGTGGTTGCAACCCTCACTTCCTCCCTTGTGGGATGTGTGGATAGAAGTGAAGTCATGCATTGCATTGCACCTTTTGCATTTTCACCATGAAGTATCATTGTGAAGAATTTATTTATCTTACTACTCGAAGATTTATGATGCTCTTTTTGTAATTTTAATTCCTAAATTGTTGCTTAATAAATTGTGATTTAGAGGACTTGGTTGAAGCAGTTTGCTTGTTGAGGTTTTTCATAAACCTCATACGTTTTTCCCTCTCCGCAGGTTCACGAGTTTGGAGGGTGCTTGGTTGGATGGGAGTAGCAGCACGTGTGCACACCCCTCTTTATATATTCTTGGACACTTGTGTTGTAATAAAAATGTTTGGTTGTGAAGTCTTTTGCTCAATTCATAATACCCTTTTGATTCAGTTGTCAGAGGTTTGACTAGATGATTTAAGTTGCTTCTGCGTGCTCTGTTTATATATCTTTGTTGCTGTTTTTTTTATGTGTGTGCCTGTAATAGCTGTAGCATAGTGTGGTAATGCTCCAGAATGTTGCTGCCGTTCTGGGGTGTTACAGAGCTGCACGAAGGCTCTGGCACAAATTGTGGCTCAACTTGGACTAGAAAAACCGAAAATAACATATGAGAAAAGAGACAACGGGATGTTTCATGCTACAATAGAAGTGGACCTTGTTAATTGGGTATCTATGGGATTTAGAGGACCACGAGAATTCACAGGGAAGTCAGCAATCTCTGCAGGAAGAGCTATTAGGAAGGCTGCACGCACTATTATCTTCAGTCTAGAGAGATATGGCATGGTTAAGATCAATGATTTCAGTGGCAAAAAGTTGAAGCTGTGGAAGAAAAGAGTCATGGATATTGCAAAAATATGAAAGGAAGTTGCTGAAGAAAGGGATGAACTTGAGAAGAACTACACATATTTAGTAAAAAAAATGGTAAGCTGCTCGAAAAGAATGCTAGAGTGAAAGAGAAAATATCAATGTTGCAGGAAAAGACAAATTGTATGATGGATGATAAAGAAGAAAATACAAAACTCATAAACGGGAACAACCAGTTGAACGAAGAAAGGTCAGCCTTTGATGAAGGACCCGATGGAAAATAAGAAGGAAGCAAAATAATCATTTGTATTCTTGGTGTCTTCATCGACCATGCCATGAAGAATGAAATATGTTTTCTATTTGATAAATATGTCATGTGATTTAGCAAGGTTTTTGATTGCATCTGTTGTAATGTTAATAATGGTCACAGGGTTATCTCCATTGTAAAATCCATCGCCTCATAAAGAGCAAGGACTCAAAGAGTGAGGACTGAAATTGTGTACTCCTATCACGTAGTGTTGTCTCCTAGTTGCTGTTTGCACGAGACAACATAGTACATTCCTTGACTAAAATATTTAGCTATATAATTAATATGCTAGCATGTTCCAACCTGTGGAGCTATTGCCTCTAGCTATCCTAGTTATATGAATGTCATTATTAAAAAGAATGTGTCAGTTTAGATGGGCTAGGAAGCAGGGGCAGCAGCTCTCATTCAATGAACAATGTCAGTTTGATTTTAATGCCATTCATAAGTCCGATAGAATAGTGCACATGAAACCACAACATGAATCATTATCCAGGTTTCCTGGGATCCATTTATGTTGTCTTTGCATAGGTTTCATTAATTTTACTAATCTCGTGTGTTGTGTTCCCCCTGTGGAAGCGCTGCCACTAGTACTCAGCATGCAAGTAGTATATACCTGGGTCATAAGCACACAAGTCAAACTTGCAGACGTAATGCTGCCATGATGTGTTAACAAAATTTATTTGAATCTATATGCAACATAATAATGTACATCCATTTAATAGATGCAATTGAACTGATTTGAAATGAATAATTCAATATAAAAACCAAGCCAGCAGATGTTGAGGTATTTCTATCTGAGCTGTTATGCAATACAATAGCCAAGCCGACAAATGTGACATCGTTCAATAAATGAGAAATGAGAGGTGTGATTTGTTTTGAATCATTGTGTAATAACCTTCCTGCATATGTCAAGCCGTGCAATGAATTCGATTTGAGTGAACTGATTCAGTTTGTTTCAACTATCGTGCAACAACAAGGCCCCGCAGATATAATGTTTCGTGATAAAAGTGAAAGCAGTGAACTGAACTGACTTTAAAAATAATTCAACATCAAGAACCATGGACAGCTAGATGTCTCCTAACTTGTTTAGACCACCCATTATTAATGGCAATGACAGTGACTTGACAAGAGTGGGACCACTATATTGTCACGGGTTGTGATAGAAAGTCTACATGAAAGGAGACGTAGGCCGTGGTGTGCGGAGGCATGGGCGGTGATGAGGTGACAACATGGCGACAGTGGTTGGATGCAGACACCGCATGCTCCATGTCTCAAGGGCACGCGTATGTCTGCACACAATGTGGACAGGCTAGGACGAGATGGAGGCAATCAAAAGGGACACGGAATTGAGATGGCCTGAGCGGCAAGCCTTGACTCAATGAGGGGATTGAGAATAATCTTATATATTAGTTCTGGAATTAGATTTTGAATTTAACTGACTACTTTTGAACATTCCAAATCCGTTTTTATTGTACTAATCCCTTTGATTGAGCTAGCACTCTGCTCAGAAGTGATCAATGCGTATTTTCAAAAAAAATGGGGTCTGTATTATTCATCTACATTCCAATCTTTGTCTCACAAATGTCTATAAGTACGACAATGGCTAGCCCTCAGCTGATCGTATAGTTTGTAGTCACAAACACATCCAAACTCCAGAGACACCTGTCTCACGACATCCAAACCTTCGTTTTGACCACCACATTAGCCTCCAACACCATAAGTGACCTAGCACAAGCCCTGGGCACCAAAATAGCCATGGACTTGAGCAGCGAGATCGATAAATACTCCTTGCAGCTCATCCGCGAGCAACGTCTCAATGGCAAGGTCTGTCTCCCCGTCGATCCCGACGGCGCGGCAGCATGCTATGTGTCATCGGTAAATCCCATGCAAGATGCATTCCACCAGCGCATAGCGTTCATGCCACAGCAGCAGCAACACCAGCAGCAGGTTTCATATGGGGTCCTGACACCTGAGTACACAGGCGTTACTACTGCGGCGGCCGAGGCCGCCGGCTTTCAGGCGGAACCGGTGACGATTTGGTTTGGGGGTGTACCATCTCTGGTGTCTGACCCTAGCCCGAGGTCGTCGCCCATGGTATCTCTGCCTCCAACCTTGCACTCTTGGGCACCTGTTCCTTTGCCGATACAGGCCAGGGCGGCCTTTGATGCGATTGGCGTTCGCAAGTACCGCGGCATACGGCAGAGGCCATGGGGCAAGTTCTCGGCGGAGATCCGTGATCCCATCAGCAGGAAACGCATGTGGCTTGGCACTTACAACACCGCCATTGAGGCTGCACGCGCATACGACTATGCCGCATTCCGCATGCGTGGTTCCAGTGCCATTCTCAACTTCCCTAATGAGGTTGGCTTCCACAGTGTCCCTGTTTGTTTTCGCGGCGATGGCGACAATGGCGGTGGCCAGTTTGACGGGAATAATCCTGCCAAAAAGATGCCCGCCGCCCGTCGTAAAAAAAAATGCCTTGTTATATTGGATCGTCGCAGAATGTGAGGAATCAGGTCGGAGATGCTGACCATTCTCCCACCCATGCGTATCCAGGAATCCAAAACAAACATGGTCACTGTGGCCTTACTGGCTTTAGTGCTGCAAACCACAATGATGCCGCACAATAAGCGGAAGCTAGACTACGCCAATTCCAACATCGAGGCTATAGGATGGCAGAAAATTCCATAAAGATTATGTTATGAAAGTGCGTTAAGACACTAGTATGTAATTATTGTATTGTAGTATAAATAACTTTATTTCGGTTTGTTTCATCGAGCCAGCATGAAACTGCGTTGTATCTAATAATAGTTATGGTATTAGCTACTCTATTGTCAAATAGTCTCACTTTGTAAGAAGAGTGGGCACTAATTTTGTAAGGCCTAGCTTTGTCTTCTTAACATTGTATGCACTAGACCAGGTGACGTGTTCCATTTGCAGGAATGCCAGGACACAACGGCAGTTGCTTCCATTTAATGAATAAGTCCGGATTGGTTTTAATGGCATCGAAGGGCCAATATGCACCAGACCAAAGCAATAAAAATAAAAAAATCCAACATTCTAGTTCCATGCATTCTATTTATGTGAACTGATTGATTTGATCGAGATGATAGATGAAAACCCAGTACTGCACCAGACCAGGCGATGTGTGCCCAGTGATGAATGCAGCATGGGTGAAATGAGTTGATTTGAAGCAAGGTTGCAGGCAGACCATCTTAAGGGCCTGTTCAGTTCGCCGAATAAATTTGCCAAAACGTCACATCCAACTATTCATCAAACGGAATCTTTTATGCATGGAGTATTAAACGTGTGTTAATGACAAAACCCATTCCATAACCCCTAGGTAACTTTTCGAGACGAATCTAATGAGCCTAATTTGGCCATGATTAGACAACGTCGTGCTACAGTAAACAATCTCTAATGATGCATTAATTAGACTTAATAGATTCGTCTCGCGATTTCCCGTCCAACCGTATATTTAGTTTTATAATTAGATCATGTTTAGTCCTCCTAATCTTCGATTTACAATTGCTACAGTAAACGGTAACTTTCAATCTACCCAACTAAACACCCCCTAAGATTAAATACATGCCTAGCCTGTGGTAGGCAAGACACAAAAAATTAAATTAGAGAGCACTGAACTGCACGCATGATATAGTAATTTTACAGCAGTCTCATATAGTTTACCACTATTTGTGATATCTACCGCCGCCATGGGCATGGAAGACCCCTTAAATAGCCCACCCAGAACTCCAAGGGCATACCCTCCACCCGCTTCAGCTCCATTCAATTGGAAACCTGGCACATCCATTTGTAATTTTAACCACCAACTATCTGGTCATATATAGAAGAAGTCAAACAAAAAATGGTCGCCTAAGGTGAAGTAGCTAATACCAATGATGACCCACTTATATGTTTCATTGTTTTCTATGCCTTGATTGCACGTGATCTTTTCATTGCTACTCATGTGATGTTGGATTTCTTGTGGACTTATGGAGTGCCTACAAGATTTCTACAGGGTAGCTAGTTGATTGCACTCCCACATCTTCTTTTATTCAATGTTACTAAGTATTTACTCATGTGAGCTTGCTTGTAAACTCGTGACCTTTTTAGCATTCGATACCTCATTTTAAAAAATATTGGATCATAACAATGTTTGTGTGCGTGCCAAAATAGGTAGTGCACTGGCACGTATTTAAGTGGAGTCTATAGACTACCACACATTGACCATATTATTTGACAAATGTAATATCTTACAGCATCCAAAGTCATCGGTGTCTCATGATTTATTAGGAGCGATGGCTGCTAAGCGTATAGACGCTGAGAGGCTAGCAGCGCTACTCCAAAACAAGTTTGGCCACCCCTGTCCGTTGCACCATGGCATAAGAGATAACCCGTGCTACTGCTTTTGTCTAGATTGCCGAGGACTAAGGCAAGAGGCTTTGTGTCATCACTGTCGAGCAGATCATCCATCTCATTGTATTCTGTAGGTTCATATTCTCCTTCAAATAGGCACTCAATATTTTATATCACTTCAGTTGTTATGAACAGTTTATGGTTCCACAAATCATTGATTAGGTGCGGAGGGCATCACTTCACGAAGCCATTCGAGTACGAGATCTCAAAGGGATGATTGATATAAGGGGCATACAACAGTATGCCATTAATGGATACAGTGTAGTCCACCTAACAAAAGACCCAGAGATAGACGCTCCCTGCTTGGATCCAAACGTCGTCTCTACATGTTTGCATGCATAGTATGCAGGCGTAGACTAATGGATAAAGGCAAGTTCTTTTGCTCGGTGGGATGCAAGGTAGGGATCTGGTTGGGTTATTTCATATATAGGCAAAGTAATGCAATTTCTTTAAACAATTAGGTACCAATCAACGATTACTTCTTGATGTGTTGAATTCAGCCAGAAGACGACTCACAGCGCAGTGAACCTGATGGGAGGCCCAGATGTGAATATCAACCATAGTTCCATGCACGATGAAAATCTTGCCGCTAAAACAATAAAGAAGAAGAAGGAATCCACACAAGACAAGGTCTCAGTCAAGGTGGAGGACGCCACAACGTCTAGGTGCCCATTCAAGGGGCCGGAGGCCATGCCACCGAGGAGCACGCGCAAGGGATGCCCAGTACGCGCGCCGTTCAACTGAGCCTCCAGCGATCATAGCCCTGCTAATGG
>CM014274.1:44502622-44594000 GCA_004135705.1 Alloteropsis semialata | reverse complement strand
CAATATATTATATGTTAACATAGTAACATTGCTGAATGAAATATTCAGAGGACTGAAATATTGCAGGCTATATCATGAAAAGGATCATAGACTGAAACCATAAATATTTATGCTGAAGCCATACAAGTCCACTACTGCAGTACATATTCAGAGATGACTGAAGCACCAAAATAACACATTTTATCAGCAAGTGTGTCTAACTTCTTTCCAGGTGAATATACAAAAAGCATAGTAGTATGTTGTATAGTGCTAACTAATTTAGTAATCCAACAGTACATAACACACCACATATAAGCTATATCTAGTTACTAGTTCTATCATTCTGTATAGAAAAGGATTATTTACAGTGTGCTTCAAATATATGTGTTTTGTGTTACTTCCAAAGCACGTAGCAGGCAACAGCAATTTCAGGCAACACTCCAGAAATACCTGCAGGTAGCAGTATCTTGAGAGAAACTCAGGTAATCACCAAAGCACGACTTTCACTTCCACCTAAGAAACACACCAACACCATGTCTTAGTAACTTAAAATATGATATGCAAACAAATATATATAATACGAAGGAAATCTGTTTTGAAATCAAAATTACCATCATTTGTCGGGTATTTGTACAACCAATCTTTACAACAGACTAAGGCTTCAAGAGTTTGGGGAGTCATGGAGCTTCGATTATCACTGAGAATCCGACCACTCAAGCTAAATGCAGATTCTGAAGAAACTGTGCTAAGTGGAATTGCTAAAAAATCGCGTGCCATAGCTGAGAGCACAGGGTACTTGTTGGAGTTCGTCTTCCACCAAGTCAAAATTTCAAAGTTCTCATCTTCTCTGACCGGTGGTTCCTCTAGATATGCATCAAGCTCTGACTTCTCAATGTGATTCCCTCTCCTTTGAGACCTGAATTGAGCAAATTCTTTTGCTCGTCTTCTCTTGCCAAGCACTAGCACGGGTGAGCGATTCACTACGGTTTGAGACACAGCAACTTGAGAAGCTGCATTTGTATCATTTCTTCTAACAATGTCTTCATACTTTCTATAATACTTAGCCAACCACTTTTTAGCCAAATTGATGCTTAAGTCAATGTCAACAAAGTTCTCGCAAACCTTCTCATAGAAGAAGACCAAGTACTCATCTTTCAGTCTTGGGTCAAGTATGGTGGCAATAACAAGAACCATATTGTAATTGCCATCCCAATACTTGTTAAACTTTCCATCCATTGCTTTGGCCAAATCCTTGATAACCTGGTTCGTCTGCAATTCTTGATTTCTTAGAGTTTGTTGGATATCAAGTACACTATCCAGAAACAAGTGCGCCGTAAGGAACCTATCGGCCGAGAAGGTCCTCATGGTTTCTTCAAAAACCCCAAGAAAGTCCTTAATAGCCTCAGCTTTGGTCCACTCATCATCAACCGGAAATGATTGTTGCTGTGCTGTTGCGTATCGCTTCAACACACTCTTGTATGTCACTGCCTCAACAATCATGTCATGGGTTGAGTTCCAACGATTTGGAACGTCAAGAACTAAACCTGCCTTTCTAGGAAGATCCTCCCTTTCAGCGACCTCATTAAAAGCCTGGATACGAGATGGTGAAGAATTGATATGCCTAACAAGATCTCTAATCTTCTCTATAGCAGTTCCAACAACATTCATTCCGTCCTGGACTAGAATATTCAAAATGTGAGCACAACATCTCACAAAGAGATGTTCACCACCAAACAACATATCAACTCTTCCACTTTCTTGTAGAAGATCACAAGCAGCTTTGTTATTTGATGCATTGTCAAGAGTGATTGTGAATATTTTTTCCTTGATTCCATAGTCAGTCAAGCACCTTGTAATTGCCTCCTCAATTGCCACTCCAGTATGCGGATACTTCACGGCTTTGAATGCAATGATCTTTTTCTTCAAGACAAAGCCAGGGTCAATATAGTGTGCTGTCAAACAAATGTAACCTAATTTTTGGTGTGACGTCCAAAGGTCAGATGTAAGGCATATGCGAGATCTAGTGCTCTGTAGCTCAGTTCGCAAATCAGTTTTCATTCTCTCAAACATAGCAATGCAATCATTATGAAGTGTTTGACGCCCGATGCAACTAAATGCAGGCTGCAACGAATCCATCCAGGGCTCAAAACTATCATCATCAAATTTATTGAAAGCAACCTCGGCTCTAATGCACCATGTAGTCATCAGATCACGACTTTTTTGAGGATTGAAGGTAAAATCTTCTATGGGCCGCTTCTTCATAGTAGCACGGAACCTTTCTCTAAATTCACTAGGGAATTTAGAGCAATACTCTGCAATGTGGTTACGAAGGCTATTTGTACCTGATTTCTTTGCCGCACGCATCTTTGTGCCACAAAATTTGCATACCGCCTTTGGTACACCATCTGTATCAACCAATTCAGCTTCATAGTATTCCCAAACCTTTGACCTTCTATTTCCTGCCAATGAGGAACTATTTCTGGTGCTATCATTGGCATCTTGTGCCTCTGAATGATTACAAGACATCTGTGTCAGACATAGTAGATAGTTAGATATTGTTACGTTACTACAGTGACAAGCTGAAATGTGCAGTAAAAAGTAGCATGAAAGAGGAGATTTCACAGTATCAGAATGTTTATACAAAGCATTTAAAACAAAATTAGCAATATCAGATCAGTTTCGTTTATACTACCATATACAGTGCTGCCAATCAGAATACTGTTGTAGCACAACACAATACAGTTTGGACATCATTTTTTAAAAAAACACAGCAAAAAACAGTACTGATTTATTTTCCAGATCCCTATGGAGTTGCTATGCTATTCCTAGGATCCAAACTAGGTGCCAACAGTGGTGCATTATCTTTACTTGTGCTATCATCTACCAACAGTATGAAGTGTGCATTATGCCAATCAAATCAGTGGTGCTTGTTGGGAAATACAAAGTTTGATTTCTGCTATGTTTATACTGGTTATAGTAATTAAGAAAATAGGGTGAGAGGCTGGTGGAGCCGTGGGGAGGACTGGAGACAAAGGTGGGGTCTCCAGCAGCCATTCATTGTTTTCAACGCTTTCAGGTGGCCTGGATCTGCATCTGCAGCTTTTAGGTGCTAACGAGCTGTAGCAGCAGCAGACTCTTGCATCTGCAGGACGGAGAGGCAATTACATACCTTCAACTTGTGGATTGCAGCAGAGAGAACGAGCGGGGGTCGATTTCGCCGGCTACGAGAGACGGTGGCGCTGCTTCCGGTGGTGACGGGAGAGGGGAGCACTTGGATCCGACGCTTTTGTTGGAGGAGATGGGGGAGGGGAGCACTAGGGGCGGAGACGGCCGGCGGCAGCGGCGGTGTCGCCTTTCTTGCGCGAACCAAGTCAAACCCTAGCATCAAGGGAAAGGGGATGAGATGTGGAGGAGGAGATGGCGAGGGCAAGAGGGGGGCTTGAGGAGGCGAACCTTTCCGCGAGGGGGACACCGACGGCAGTGACCGGCGGTGGCATCGGCGACAGGAGGCGGCGCCGGCGCGCCTCTTCTTTCTGGGACTGCGCGAGGCCTAGAAGGGAGCGATGGGGAGGATGTGTCCTGCCGGGTACGCTCCACCCAAAACAACCCGCACCCATCCCGCTTTACAGCAAACCCGCCCTGCCCCACCGGCAGCCACACCCCATTTCCACCCACCCAAACAGGCTCCATATCAGACCCCGACCCAAAAAACCCGTTCGGACCCGCCCCACTAGCAGGCCTAAGCGATCATTGGCAGAACCGCAACTTTTCTCATAGCACAGGCCACGTAGACATGCAGCCGCATGTGAAACTCGGTAGCTTATAGTTCTCAAGTTGCTTAATCTATATGACCTCTATGTCATGCCCTGTAAACTATGAAGCTATGTGGCTCTAGTAAATAAAGGATGAACCAATGTCTAGTGCTTGCAATTTGTGTTAGCAACATGTTACGCATATGCGCTGGGGAGGAATCAAAGTACGTGTGTATATTTTCCAAAGCAACTGGCTGTAAGATTTCTCTTATATCAATATAGGCATATTCCGAGATATATAACATAAATTCAATTTTCTACCAAGCAAAGAGAGCAATATCGATGCCAAATTTTTTTATTTTTTTGTATAAACTAATCTAGCTCTTACACAAGTAATCATCATTTCAGAGAATTCCAAAATATATCACTGTAGTCACACTGAGCTTTAAGTTCAGCAGCATTCTATGCACTAAATGTCGTTTTCAATTTTCTGACTGAAAATTGATGGGAACGAGGATAAACCCCTAGTGGTTTTTGGTGCCACATTATGGCTGCCAATGACATGAGCCATTGAATATTTTTGCAGGCAGTGCGGGCAGCATTCTTTCATGTCAAAATAAATTTCTACCTACAATGCTCCCTGGCCACTTGAGCCATTGCATCAAGTTGTTCATTTTTGGAATGGTGTTCTTGGTGGAGCATGCATGCAAAGTACACACCATTTAATGAACTTACTGAAGCCACTCCTTCATGTCAAGCAAGTACACACCATTTAATCACGGAGCTGCTGCATCAAATTTTTTCACGTCATATTAATTTGCTACATCCAATGGTTTGTCATCTCACATTATTCTTGTCTCTGGTATGGCGGGCCTTTTCACCATTTAGATATTTTATTCACTATTAGGAATGATGTGACACCATATGGGTTAACTATGTCACCATAGTGATTGGATGGGTGTAGATATTTCCTAGTCGATCCAGTGTTCTGCTCAGACCTGTCGAGAAATAGTCCTTTCGCACAGAGGTTCGGTTAACCAGCTTAATACATCACGTAGGACAGCTAAGGCCGTATAAGGGAAAAATCAACCATGTGTTAATGTAAAGGGAGTCCTGGATCATATAAAGGAGCAAGCAACCTGTCGTATAAGGATTGCCAGTAGAATGTTGGATGGGTATGGGACGATGTAAAGGGAGTCCTATATCGTTTTTGTGGGTTATAAAAATTGGAGTGTGGTGGGGCTACAACTGGACAGCTGGGATATGTGCGAGCATTAGTGGTTTTTGTCCTGGAACTGAATCTGTTCCCTTTGTTGCTAGAGTTTGCATTAATTAACAACAAGTTCCATGATGTGTACAATCAGGCCGAAATGAGGCAGGGTATATATTCTACAAGAACTAGGCCAGCGTCAAACTACACTGGCAATGAGAGCCATGCTAACTCAGGCTACAAAGGCTGATTGTCAATGTCGCTGGAGAAAATATGGAAAAATATGACAATAAATCAAGCATGCATTGCCAGTACTGCTGAGGTTGAAGGCGGCACCAAGGATGAGGTGGACTCTACAGTGAGCATCATTGGATGCTACAAAAGGAGCTACAAGGAATATCAAGGTAGTTTTCTTAAACGTTAGTTCTTCTCATTACCCAGGACAGTACTATGTTCAAAAAGCTGTGTAACCATTTTCCAATGATCCTGGAGAGTTCTATTAACTTCGCTGTTGTCTTTAAAGAGATAAAGAGAACCTATATGAATACACTATCACGTAGGATGACGGATGTGTTTTTGGACAGGCATTCCAAAATTTAACATTCATATAAAAAAAATATCTTTGCACAAAGGTTTTGTGTGATCCTCATAGAATATAATGAATACTATTAAGAATGTGGATTAGAATAGAAGCAAAACTATAATTTAATTTTGGCACATGTCACACACAACGAAAAACACCATTAATTGATATAGCCGATGACAAGCAAACATCAAATAGGCATACAAACTAATAAACAAGAAGCCCAAAGTTATGTACTTTACACGGCTGATATCAAGGCCCCAATACAGTTATTACATTAAAACATTTACAGCCATAAATGTCCTTATCCACTAAACTGGCAAAGTGGATTGAGGCCAAACATAAGTGACGATACATAGACTAAGCGTAAAGTCCAAAGACCCATTCCATTTATTACTGAGCAAACTTATAAGCTAGAGTACTAATTAGGACACCCTGCACAAGGAACTTGCAGCAGCACCACTGCTTGATTGGAAGAGGACACGCAGCAGCTGATAGTAGATGGTGCAGACCACAGAGGAAGGCTTACTCATTACTGTAAAGTGGGAATACTTAGAGTCATTCACCTGCCCAAGCTTAATCAACAGTCCAATACATTAAACATAAGCTACCTTGCTTTCCCTTTCTTTGCAAAGTTTAGTTCCTTGCGAGCAGACCTCGGCCGTTTACCCAGAAGATTATTTCTGCGACATAAAAAATATACCATTAGGCTACCCACACAAGCGAACTGCTTTAAATATGGGAAGTTGTAATAGAACAATTCATTTTGATGGTCTGTAATATGTTAATTATGAGGTTAGAAGAATGCAGCATGTACCCACTGCAAGCCAGGACAAAGCTACTTCCCGGGCTCTTCAGGGGCATCGGAAGGAACCTCTTTTCCCTTAGTCGATTCGTTCTTGCTAGTTGTAATTGTGTGATGTTCAGGAGGAGGCGTGGAGGCACCTTCTGGATCTAAGGTCACATTAGTTAATCCAGAATCACCGTCTTCAGTCTGATTTCTAGAGTTTCCTGTTATGAATGAACCACGAGGAGGATCCTGAACATTGGAACCAGCACCGCTAGATCGCTCCCCAGCAACCGTAGGAGCCATAAACACCCTTCTGGCTTGAAAACACAGCTGCCCAGTTCTAAACATTTGCTCACTGATAACCACTTGAAACACATACTTCCGGCCAACAAGACCGCGAAGGGACGCAGGCAGTAGTATCTGATTGGATGAGCTTTATGAGTTCTGCAGCAGTCTTCCGGACAACCTGCTCAGCTACACCTCCAAACAAAAATATTTTCACACGGCCCGTACTATCCTCGATCACCACATTCAGCTTGTAGCTATGTTGTGAATAGAAGGCATGTCAAGAATAGTTAAATAAATCTAAAAGTAGGGAATGCCATGTCAAAAATAATTACCTGGGGACAATCATTGGCTTCATTTCACCACAGTTAGTGCATTCAAAGCCATCCAAAGTTGGCTTCACTCCCTGCTTGCACTTACTGCACCCCTTGTACCACCAACCATTGGAAACATCGATGTTCTTTATCTTTGCATCACAAGTTAAACGAACACCCTAACAACAGTGGGGAGAAAAATCACTACTTTGAAAATACTATACATGGAACTAGCATGAGAATCATGAAATACATTGTTATCGTGAGGATCCAAGGAGAGGAGATTTGATACGGTCTTCCTATTAGAATTGGCCTCATCAATAGCACCTGTCACAGCATCACCATCCCCTGGCAGTAGCAAAACTTCGGAGCCTCTTCCTTCTAAACTGGAGATGATATAATGTACAACTTAAAAGTTTAAACACAGTTGTATGCAAAACATAACAAAGATAAATAAGTGATGTATACAGCAGCTTACCTGGCACGGAAAGCATTAACTTCAAGAATATCAATGTTCATATACCACTTTGTTGCAGCACCGCTCCCACAGGTTATCCCACCTCTATATTTAAATATTCAGGTAAGTGCATTACAATGATAGCCTTGACGTACGTATACTCGTTATTGATAGTTAGCATGAGATAAAACAACATCCACCTAAGTATGTCTTTACTTGCATCCCAGCAAAAATGATGACAACAGGTTCATCTTTTCCGATAGTTTCAATAAGGAACTCATCTTCAAAAGATGTTGCGTGTTCACCCCATAAAGTTATGGGTAAAAGCCGATCACTGTAATATTACACATGTATTAAGTGTATAATAATATCCAAAACACTATACATTGTTGCGGGACAAACCTTAGATCACGCAGCTCCACTGATCTCCTGACTGAAGGGCCATTTAGACCACTGGTTTGCACCACTGGATGGATGACTGTAAGTTGCCCAATAACATCTGTTGAACAATCCATGACCATATCATATATCATACAGTACTGCTTCATTCAATCCGCAGTCAAGGTCTAAAATACAAATAATCGTAGATGGTGCTTACCTGCTAAACCATGTCCATTCCTGTCCTTGCGATCTAGGTCCTCAAAATCGACAAAGTTAAAAGTATAGAGTGGAAGATTAGCAGAGAACTCAGAAGGCAGTTCCTCCACAACTGTCCATGATGTAAAAAAGATCGTCTGACTATTGGGCACGGCGTTGAACCTCCTTGCTTGCCTACTAACTTGGATTTTTTTTTTATCATATAGGAACGGCCCTCCACTAGAAAATCGGCAAATTTGGTCAGGTCCTTCTGTCCAATGGAAGCTGTAATGCTAACGCCCTGATGCACGAAAATTCAGAGTCACACAGAAACCATATATGTAATGAAAAAAAATATGACAGATGCATGTCAAGTGGTGCACCTCCTCATCAACCAGCAGAAGTTCCATAGCAGTAAATGCTCTCCCCTTAGATGTCCCAGATAGCTTCCACATCCTAACAACTCTAACCTTGATGCACCAATTGTGCCTTGTTGGATTTATTTGTGATAGCAAGCTGTACTCCATCTGTTGTTGGATCATCCAGGAAGGGAACAAAATAAAGTTGTTAACTGAGAAATGTAATTAGCAGTAAGAAGCACATCTTGGGTGCCATACAAATAGAAAATTGATTTAAATGAACATGCAGCATACAGTGTTAGCAATGCATAGAAATATTACCAAAGGGACTGGAGAATTTCTCTATAAACAATGTTTTCTGTGAGATTTACATCTTGGTCCATGTCATCATCAATTAGAACCCTAAGCCCATTTCTAGAGGTTACACGTGATATAGCAACATAGAGTTGTCCATGAGAAAAAATAGGGCGTGGCAAGAATAGGCCAACATTCTGCAAAGTCTGTCTTTGGCTCTTATTTATGGTCATTGCGTAACACAATCGAACTAGAAACTGCCGCCTACTAAGAACAAATGGCCATTTAGTGCTTAACACATGCAAAGCAATCTGAGGAAGAAGTACCTTGTCACCAATATATGATCCAGTTATAATTTGAGCCTCCAATACCTGATCACCTAATTGTGTTATTATAAGACGTGTATCATTGCAAAGGCCAGCACTTTGATTTAAATTGCGTAGTAGCATGACAGGCGAACCAACCTTCAGGATCAGCTTATGAGAAGGAATTCCTTTGAACTGGATTGTGTTTAGGAACTCCACCGGGTAAAGCAAGTCCAAATTACCATGCTCCTTTGACGGCTCAACCAATGTATCTGAGCTAAGATACACCTTTTCATCACCTGGGATTAAGGAAATAACACAGCTATTGATTTCATCAATGGTGTCATTTTTTGGAGAAATGATAGCCCTTTCCCTCAGGTAGGTTGGATCTGAATATAATATTTCTAAGCTGGGATAAGTAGTTCTTATAATATTATCAATAGCAGAGTCTAGTTTTGGAACTAAGATGTCATGTGGTATCTCAATCAACTCAGTGTCCCCATCATTGATATGCGTACCTTTTATAGTGCCATAACTAATACTCAACACCCAGTCATTAAATTCTTTCACCTGCTGAGGTGCTAAACCAGACCCCCCCCCCATCCCAAGTAGGCGCATGTTGATTGTAAGCTTTAGAATCTTAACATGACTCCATAGATAAGAGTTAGTTATGGATGCATCCACTGTATCTAATCTACTACCACCCTCCACTATAGGTAATACTTGACGAAAATCTCCACCTAGTAACACCGTCTTCCCACCAAACACTCGGTGGAAACTGGAAGAGTCCATTTGACCAAGAATGTCACGCATACTACGATCTAATGATTCAAAGCAGTGTCGATGAGTCATAAGGGCCTCATCCCATATAATCAAATAGCTCTGGACAATTAAGTCAGCAAGAAAAGTCCCCCTTTTGATATCACACATCGATGACTCATCGATAACTATAGGAATTTTGAATCGAGAATGTGCAGTCCGACCTCCAGGGAGCAAGAGTGCAGCAACCCCTGATGACGCTACAGCAGGAACAATAAGCTTTTCTGATCGCAACCATGAAATTATTGCATTCCAAAGAAATATCTTCCCAGTGCCACCATATCCATATACAAAAAAACATTGGCCCGTTTTTTCATAAACCGACTGTATGACAACATCATATATATGTTTTTGTTCAGAATTTAATTGGGCTTTGAGGGTATCATGCATGTGTAGAAGCTTTGCACAGTCGTAAGCAAGTTCCTCAGCTAACAGTCTGTTTTTCACCTTTGTACAAAGATTCAGATCAGGCTTTGGTAAACCATAATCAGCCATTGAAGCACCATTCTTTACAAACAAACTATCTAGCTCAACCAAAACATTATTTTTCAGATGTTCTTTGGGCACTTTATAGTCAGGCAAACGTACCATTCTTTTAATTTTCTGTTGTATATCATCAGTGAAATAAGTGTAGAACTCAGCGAACAAAGAAGGTGCATCACAAATAGAGCAAAAAAGAATTATAGTAACAAGCAATTGTCGCATTTGCCCAGCAGTACCCCATACAGATGCTTCCTTAAGAGCCTCACGCCACTCATTGTCATCACCAAGAAGCCCAGTAGCTTGACACGCATCCTTAAATGTTGGGTACAGAACACCACTAATCGTCTAAAGATCCTCATATGACGTAGCACCCTTTGCCACATTTAGAAGCATACGGAGGTAGTAAAGCTCACCACAACTAGGATTGATATATATAGCCCTACCAATTTTCTTAGGCCCCTTACGTGAATGCCATGCCTTATTCTTTTTATTCCAAACCCACTTTGTTGGGAATTCTATGTATGTTAACTCTCGAGCTGCTGGGAACACCCAATTAGCAGTAAACCACTCAGTCAATGTTGTCTGCATGTAACGAGGGTCATCAACAATATTAACCAATGATTGGTTAGCTGGGTACACAAAGCTATTCATCAGAGGAAGATGCACAGCTAGCCTCTCCACTGCTGGCGTCCTATAGTGGATATCAAACTCGAACATACGCCAAATAGCCTCATGTGAAGATAAATAGCGGCAGTCGCCTGAACCTCATCAACATCTTCGGCCTGTCTTGGTGCATCTAGTGGCTGGGCGCCAAGACTGCTACTAATGACCTCACTATGTGAATCACTGCATGGAACATTCTCTCCAAAGGTTTCAATGACAGCTCTAGCGCGATTTGGGCCTTTTGTGATATACTTGAACAGGTACTTGATGAGGTGTGTTTTATTGCACCACTCCACATTTATATGGGCTCTAAATCTTTTTAACAATGCCAAGTTATAGGGAACAACCCAACCATTATCAAGTTTAACCCCATATCTCTCAACCATATTGCTAGCCTCGGGTCGGCGCCTATATTGCACAAAGCCATCCTCACCAACAATTGTGTTTGGTTCATAACCCTTAGGGAATAATTTTGAGCACTTATTGTTTTCCATGCATGGGCATTTTTATTAAGCTCACCACAAGGGCCATGCACCATAAATTCATCAACAAGGCTATAACCCAAGGGATCAGATAATTTATCAGGTATCTCTGCACATATTTTTGAGTCAATAAAAGATGGGCGTGGGTCTTTGGTATTACCTTCAAGCCAAACCAAAATATGGACGTGAGGCAAACCGCGCTTTTGAAATTCAACAGTACAGAGCACTGAAACAAAATAATAAGTTTTTAAGGAATCACACAATTTATGTATGTCTGTATGTGTGCATGTATACACATATAGAATGTGCAGTGTCCTATTTTATAGCACTAGGGAAATAAATTTGACAACACCCATGCAGTCCTAATGCGGTAATGACTACTATTTTTGCATTGATGCTCTCTCTAGATTAAATAATAATAAATGTGCCATAATGACTATATTTTCAAACTTCAATCGCAAGTCTCAAAAACATGATACTCGTACCTGCTTGTGCCTTCCCAAAGTAAGTACCTTTCTTCAACTCAGAAACAAGTTCCTCGACCTTTAGTTTGAAAACTCGACTAACTATGTCAGGTCTAGCGTCAGGCCTCTGCCCTGGAATGAATGCAAGAGCGTCAGCTATTTCCTGCCACTTTGGATTACACGTAAAAGTAATAAACAGGTCTGGAGGCCCATAGAATCGACAAATCGCCATTGCATCCTGATAGTTTTGTACCATGTACCTTTTACTCCCAGTGAAGCTAGCAGGCAAAATTACCATTTTTCCAACATTACTTCCATCTACGTCACCATTGTGCAGTGCATCTTCAATACCTTTATACACCTCCGACCTTAAGTTTTTATTGTTCTTTATGATAAATCTAAGCCTGTTCTCCTCTACTAACGCATAAGCATCAATAATGTACTGCTGAAATAGTCGGTCACCACTTATTGACGTTTTTGCCTCACACCTATGTTGCTGTAACAGGAAAGCATAGTATTCAAGCATGGTAACCTCGTCTCTAGTTCCAACATGCAAGGTTCCGGACCGGTTATATTTGATCCCTAACTTGAATCTTTGATCCCCATAAGGGAACAGAATTGGGTACTGTAAGGCCATATAGTTTGCATGAAGGTTACTAATTCTTCTAAGCCCACCACCTCTATCTTAAATGATTATATCAGGACTCTTCTTCTCCTCCAAAAAATCCCCTACTATTAAAGCTGCTATCTCCGAACCTGTTGGTGCACTATATTGAGGTGCAGTTTTAAACCTATCGTGCAACAGCCTAAGGTGCAAAGGTTGGCATTGGCTCTGTCCCAGTAGGTCCCTAGCCGCCCTAAATGATCGTACCAGCTCATTTGATTCGTCAAACATCCTCACCAAACCCTCAACAATTCTTTTATCAACTCCACCATCACTGTCACAATCCCTTTCCCTGTCAAAATTGATATCCGATTTTGAACCTCGTTTTCGGTGTCAAAAATATAGAGTTGTGCATAAATTGGGGGATTACCCTCATCCGGTAGCAAAGAACCAATTCGATGATGCACCTGGCTTTTAATTTTGAATACATATGGCCCAGTACCCTTGTTTATGTGTGTATCAATTTTAGCACCAAGTGATGTAAAAGTGAACATGGAGTTATATGACCTTATAGATTTAAGGAAATATTGTGATAAAACATCACCGTTTGGATTGAGCAACCCGGCCAGAAATTGAGGAGGATCTCTTTGGAATGGCAAGCTGACCTTACCTCCCCTACAACAAAGATGAAAACGAGTACAGCCCCCTTCACCTGAATACGATCTTTTCACATGTTCTTGGGTACCAAAATTGTGCACCACAGTACTGACACTCGTGTGCAGGAGGGCCGTAGTATGAAATCCCAGGTGAAAGGTATACTACAGAGGAAACAAAGCACTGGATAAATTACAAACTTATTTGTGGAGAATGTTAGATTATACCAGTCTACTAATCAATTTTAACACATGTATTAATCAGTCTTCCACACTTTCACTATATATACTTAATATAATTTAGAGTGAGTGTGCTTACGTTGATTTTGTGTCTGTCCAGAACAATCCGCTACATAAGAAATAAACACACTCACATGTTAATAAATAAGGATAGTAACTTATAAACTGCGCACGAAGAGGTACACAATTCACCTTGTTTCTTTGCCTGACTTATGGATCTCCGACGCCCCTGCCTTTCACGAATTGTTCCCCCACCAGTAGCTAGGGACGAAAAAGAAAATAATTAATATAGTATACATAACCAGGCAAAGCAAATCAAAACTATACTTTTTTGAGAGTGAGAACGCAAAAGAAGTGTAAGCAGGGAAAAATAAAGTTTGATCATCAGGTCCTAAGCATAAGAGTGGAACCTAGTTTGGCCTAGACGTCTGCAGCCATGCTCTCTGCTATTGAATAATTGTTTAAGTCAAATCAGTTAACTCTTTTTGGCTTCTTTCATGATACATCACATCCGCATGTCCTTGCTGTTACACGTTGGTTCAAACAAATGAAATCAGTTTACTCAATAAAAGCATTCCCTCAAGTCAAGAAAATACAGGTTCTTTAGAGACGAAAGTTCTGCATCTACCCCCTCTCCTATCAAATTACTTTGCCATATCCAATGGTCCATCATCTCACACTATATTGTATCTATATGTTTGCACGACGCACTGACAGCCATGCTAGCACTCGTCCATAGCCTAAATAAATAAAACAAAATATCTGCCGATATATATGCTCCGGAGTTTAAACAAATAATAAAACGTCTGCTAATATACATGCATATATATCTAAAGCGAGTTTCTTCCTTGTATAGCACCCAGGCAAAGTCAAAATTATAAAAAAGTAGGGATACATTTCTATATATGCACATACTTTGTTTCCATATATCTAATACATATATGTTGATTGAATACAATCAGACACATAAAGAGAAGCCATATCAATATTCCATCGAAAATACTACCCGCTCAAGAAAAAAAGTAAGCAAAAGAACGTGAAGGTGTCTGCATACCTGTCTTGGCAATTGCTTCTTTGCCGCGACGCCTCTTCCTACACGACTAGATGAAGGAACACCCTCCATGTGGCATTTTTTGTACCTGCAATAGAAGGCCACACAAATTAACCCTACAAAGGACCTCAAGGAAGATAATCCATCGACCCAAAATAAATTATGTAATTAGTAAAAATCAGTTCTTAATCATTGAAGCGATTAAAACAAGGCATGCACAATGCACGTGATTTTGGTAGCACGTCCATTCATGTTGTAACCATTCATCAACGTACAATTTTATAGTAATTATTTGTACACTGAGTTTATCCATTCCTCGTTTTTAGGAGAAATCAATCATTACTCTTATTATATATCCAGTTAGATAACTTTATTGTCTAGGCAGATATCACTATTCTAAGTACCATGTTATGTAAAGACACGCACCATTTAATTAGCTGAACTTAGTAAACCTCACAACCCTTGCTCGGCCGTGGGAACCTCACAACTACATGATTCTTGTGGTTCAAGTATGGACTATATCAAGAATGGATGCAAGGTGCGGTTGATATCAAGGCAGCACCATGCTTATATAGGCAGACGGGCATCGGTCTACACGTACAACCAAGAACAACACTCCAAAAATGAACAGCAACTAATCAAGGTGGGGACATGGGAGTACCATGTATAGTAATTTAATGTGACATGAAGGAACGTTGTCGTATCATCTTTATAAATATAAATGGCTCAGTGACACTGGTAATCAACATGACACCAAGAAACACTAGGCTCCAGCCTCATCAATGCATTGTCCTAGGCTGCCATCAATTATCAAACGACCTGGAGTCTCACACCATCAGGCATTTGTGCCATCTGGATGGCAAAAATTACATCCAATGGACCAGCTAAATGGAAACGCTTTGACAGGAATGAACACTACAATATCAACATCATAAATATAAAATGGCTCACACACTGGAAACCATAACATGACACCAAGAAACACTGGGCCCAGCTTCATCAATGAATGTGTTGTCCTAGGCTGCCATCAATTATCAACCACCTCTGGAAACCATGCCAGCTGAACCCACCTCATCAAACAATTGTACCATCTGAATCGCACAAACTACATCCAATGGACCAACTAATTGGTGCTAACGTGGACACGCTCGGAGGCCGCCTAGACGGCGCAGCCTCGTACTTCTAATTTACATCAATGTACTATATGTCATCACAAATCACGATAGTGTCATAAAAAAAACCATGAGCTAGTTTGCCTCGGGGACCAAAGAACCTACAATTCACAGGACCGATTTCGCCGTGGATTAACTGGGACATGTCGGGTTGGCCGTTCAGTTGTTGCTCTGGGTCTGGGCTGCTAGCCTGATACTAGCCAGCCAACCAGCGGAGCCTTGCGTGTTCGACGAAACGCATTCAGCTCAAGCTCGTCCCCAACAAACCAACCACCACGGCCACCATCTTCTCCATCCCTCCGTCCATGGCCGGTCGCCGCGTCCTCCTCCGCGCCGCCGCTCTCGGCCTCGCCGCAGCGACGGCGGGGTCCCTGCACGCCGTGTCCAAGTGGACGCCGCCGTGGCCCCTCTCTCCCTCCACCCCTTCCGTGAAGCGCGTCCTCATGGACTCCACCCAGGGTGTCCAGGCCGCCCTGCACGGCGCCCACCTGCTCTCCGGCGCGCACCTCCGCGACGTCCGCGCCCGCGCCGAGCACGACCTCGCGGCCTCCGACGTCGACCGCGCCGAGGGCGGCGACCCCGCCGCGGCCGCCGACCTCCGCCTCCTGCTCGCGCTCCTCGCCGCGCGTGACGGGCGCACCGACGAGGCCCTGCGGCTCTACATGGAGGCCGCCCGCGACAGCCCGTTCGACCGCCGCCCCCGCGCCCTCGCGTACCATCTCTCCCTCCTCGCCGGGCGGATGGACGAGGTCGCGCGTTGGAGCGCCGCCTATCGCCGCCTCGTCCCGGCCGAGATCGACAGCTCCGACCCACCGGGACTCGAGTCTGTTAGATTGATCTCAAGTGGGGGCCCAACGGCAGCCCATTAACCCCTTAATCGCGCCCTGATCGGGGGCGCCTAACCCTAATGGTTAGTGGGCCCCCGTCGCACTGCGCTATATAAAGAGGGGTGGGGGCTGGCAGGCACACGACACGAGGTTCGCCGCAGCCACAATCCCCACCCCGACAAACCCTAGATCTCCACCGATCGGAGTTGCGCAGCAGCGGCGGGAAGCACCACCGACGGCTTCACCGCGCCCCTCTTCCCGCAACGACCACGCCGCCGTCGCCATGGCGAACAGCTCCGTCGGGAACCCCGCCGCCACTGCTGATGGTTGTGTTTTAAACCCTAGTTCGTTATCTGTTCTTGTTAGTAGTTCTTGTATAGGATCTCTCTACTGTTTCTTTCTCTGTTTACCCGAACCGGATCTACTGCTAGTTGTAAAGCAAGTTCTATCAATGGTATCAGACGGGTACTAGCGAGTAGATCGAGTTTTTCGGGTTCAAATCCTAGAACAAGAAACACAGGAGGCCGCCGAGCGACATGTTCTTGAGCATCGTCCCGGGCCTCACACAGTACAGGTGGCCGCCGAGCGACATACCATGAGTATCGTCCCGGGTCACAATCACAGCAAGATCACAGAGTGCGCACGGGGAAAGACCTTACCTGGTCGGGTTTTTCTTCTCTGCGCCGAGGCAACCACCGCAGCCAAGCCGCTCGACGGCGGCGCGCTCAAAGCGAACGCGCCGCCGGCGAGGGACTCAGCCACGGCGGCCGGAAGAACGCCGCAGTAAAGCAGAGAAGCAAGAAGCAGTGGCTGCGGTCCGAGCGGCGGCAGCTGCGCGGCGCAAGCGCAAGCGATTTCCGGCGGCAGCTGCGCATGCGCGTGGAGCGAGCGGTTCTTGCGAGGGCCGGAAGATTCGCGACGGATCGAGCGGCGGCAGCTGCGCGGCAAGCGCGAGCGGCGGCTGCGCCGGAGGCGGAAGACGAGCGNGCGAGCCGTAGGATCGGGCGAACGGTTAAGATTCGATGAGGCTAGGGTTCTGGCGAGCGAGCCGCGCTGGGCCAAGCGGACGAGCGCCAGCGCGCGCGCTGCTGGACCGCGCGCAAGCGCACGCAAGCTGAGCGGGCCGCGCCAGCGCGCCGAACTAGGCCGCGCGCGTGAGCCCAACTGAGCGAGCGGGCCAGGCGGGCCGAGCAAGCAAGCTGGGCTGTGCGAGCTGCCGTTAGCTGGGCCGAGCGCCGTACCTGCTGTACTGGGCCGCCGCTGCTGTTTTTCGCGAGCCGAGTTAGAGCGAGCCGAGCTGCTGGCCACCAGGCCGCGCGCAAGCAAACGGGAGTGGCCACTGGGCCGAGCGGGAGTGGCCACTGGGCCGCGCTGTCTGAGCCGAGAAGAAAGATGAGCTGGTTTCCGCGTTAGTAATTGAAGTTTTTCGTTTTTCAGCAGCAGTTAGACTAATTAATTTACACCAACGTGTTTATTATTTAGAGAGCAAGATCAGCAAGTTATGGTTCTGAAAATAGCAAGTTATTTCATTATTCCGCTGCGCAAGTTATTATTGTTATTCTCTTATTAAATTGAACCAACGGGATATTTAATTTGAGAAGCCTAGTTTTTTCAGCACAAGCATTTCGGTACTGTTGTTATTTTTTGACCAACGTTAATAATAGCAATATTACTGATCCAAGTTTTACCAGTATTTATTCTTTTCTGCCCAACGGTGATTAGAATAAGTGAAGCAAGTTATTTGTATGTCTTGATTTTGACCAACGTTAAATTAAGATATGCAATTACTATGATTATTATGTTCTCACAAATGTGTCATGTTTCTTTTCAGAGCAAACAGCAAACGCCATACACTTAATCAGTGCAATCCCCAAGTTAACTGGCCAGAATTATGTTGCATGGCGTGAGGAGCTTGATTCAGCGCTAGCACTTGCAGAGATAGATCTGGCTCTCACTGAGCCACAACCCACTGAGCCAGAAGAGCCCGTGAGGGCTGAGAATGAGTCCGAGGCAGATTTTGCTACTCGGCAGTGGGATCATGCTCCCATAAGAGCAAAGTATGACTTAGACAAGGCAAAGTGGGACAAATCAAACCGCAAGTGCAAGATCATAATCAGAAAGACAATTACAGAAAGCTTAAGGGGTGCCATCCCAGAGTGTGACACAGCTACAGAATATCTAGAGAAAGTGAAGAGCCAGTTTACTGGTTCAACCAAAGCTCATGCTTCCACCCTGATTCAGAAACTCACAACGATGAGATTTACTGGTGGAAGTGTGAGAGATCACATTCTGAGCATGGGTACTATGGCATCCAAGTTAGACAAGCTGAAGATGCCACTGCCAGATGGGTTCCTCATTCACTTGGCCCTGAACTCACTCCCCAAAGAGTATGAGACATTTGTTGTTAATTACAACACAAAGTCAGAGGAGTGGGATCTACAAAAGGTCATTGCCATGTGTGTACAAGAAGAAGAAAGGCTCAAGAAAGCAAAAGGAGAGGATACTCTCAATTATGTGAAGGGCAAGCAACAGAACAAGAAGCAACACTTCAACAAGAAAGCTTCAGATGCCTCTACTTCTCAGTATAGGGGAGGCAACTCTTCACAGTTCAGAGCACCCTCTAGACCAGCCGCCCAGCAGAAAGAATTGAACAAAGATCAGTGCAAGTGGTGTGAAGAAACTGGGCATTGAAAGCATGACTGCCCTAAGTTCATGAGGCACTGCCTAGAGAAAGGTGAGGACATTATTACATTTGTTGATGAGTCCTTATACATAAGTTATGACAGTTCCACATGGTGGATTGACTCAGGTGCAACTGTTCATGTTGCTAACTCTTTGCAGGGATTCCATGGAGGGAGAACCCTTCAAAGAAGAGAAAGACAAATTAAGGTGGCCACTGGCGTTGAAGCAGAAGTTGAAGCCATAGGAAATCTTTCTCTAGTTCTAGCTAGTGGCTTCAAGCTTCAGTTACATGATGTCCTTTACGTTCCCTCATTAGCTAGAAATTTGATCTCAGTTTCATGTTTGTCAGACTATGGTATTGATTGCCACTTTTCTAAGAATGAGTGTAAGCTACAGTTTAATAATAAATGTGTGGGTCTTGCCTTCCGACAAGACAAACTTTATTTATTATCTATGTCTGAGAATGTGAATGATGTAAGAAATAAGCATGAGAAAGTATTATCCTTAGATGCAAGCAAGAAAAGAAAGAGAATTGATTCCTCATCGAAATTATGGCACTGTCGTTTAGGCCATATTTCGAGGGGGAGAATAGAGCGCTTAGTTAAAGAATCAATCCTCCCATCTCTAGAATTTTCAGAGTTAGAGCAATGCGTTGATTGCATCAAAGGCAAGTTTGCAAAGATTATAAAGAAAGGAGCTAAGCGAAGCGGGGGAGTTTTGGAATTGATCCACACGGACATCTGTGGACCTTTTCCAATAAAGTCTGTGGATGGTTTTGATTCATTCATCACATTCACAGATGACTACTCTCGTTATGGATATATTTATCCAATCAAAGAACGTTCGGAAGCGTTAGACAAGTTTAAGATATTTAAGGCTGAAGTAGAAAATCAACTAGAAAGAAAAATAAAGGTAGTAAGATCCGATCGTGGAGGGGAGTACTACGGTCGACATACCCCTTATGGACAAGTTCCTGGACCTTTTGCAAGGTTCCTACAGGAAAATGGCATAGTAGCCCAGTATTCAATGCCGGGCGAGCCTCAGCAAAATGGAGTAGCAGAAAGGCGTAATCGTACCTTGATGGATATGGTGCGCAGCATGATGAGCTATTCCACATTACCATTGAGTTTGTGGATGGAGGCCTTAAAAACCGCCATTCATATTCTCAATAGAGTTCCAAGCAAGTCGGTGATGAAAACACCGTATGAGTTATGGACAGGGAGAAACCTTCACTCAACCATTTGCGTGTGTGGGGGAGTCCTGCTGAAGCCAAAGTATTTAACCCAAACATAGGAAAGCTAGATCCCAAGACAGTCAGTTGCCATCTTATTGGCTACCCAGAAAAATCGAAAGGTTATCGTTTCTACTGCTCTAGTGGGCACACAAAGTTTGTGGAAACGAGACACGCTAGATTCCTAGAGGAAGAGATGATAAGGGGGAGCAAGGTAGTGCGAAAAATTGACCTTGAGGAAAAACGGGTGTTTGTGCCCATCCCGATAGAGCAAGAGCCCTATTTCACACTACCTGTTGTCGCCGGCCCTACAATAGAGCCAGCACCTGCTGTTCTTTTGCCTTTACCTGGTAACCCGGAACCTGTCCTTCAGGAACCGGTTGAGCCAGTGGCGGAGCAACAGCAGCCTCAAAATGAACAACCACAAGTAGAGGAAGTGCCAGCTGCGGAGCTTTCTGGCAGACCGCAAAGAGTTAGAAAATCTCCAATTTCAGATGACTACATAGTCTATGAATGCGAAGAAGTTCAGATGGAGGGTGATCCCGCTTCATTTGAAGAAGCCATGAGAAGCGCTGAAGCATCCAAGTGGCAAGAAGCCATGGAAGATGAGTTGAGATCCATGAGTGCAAACAAAGTCTGGGAGCTAGAAGAAATTCCTAATGGAGCCAAAACAGTAGGCTGCAAATGGGTCTACAAGGTGAAACGTGACTCCAAAGGGAATGTAGAAAGATATAAGGCGCGACTTGTGGCGAAGGGTTTTACCCAAAGAGAAGGGATAGATTATAATGAGACATTTTCTCCCGTCTCGAGCAAGGATTCTTTCAGAATCATAATGGCCTTGGTAGCACATTTTGATCTAGAATTGCATCAGATGGATGTAAAGACAGCATTCCTAAATGGAGATTTAGAAGAAAGAGTTTATATGGCACAACCGAAAGGTTTTGTCGAGAAAGGTAAAGAAAGAATGGGATGTCGTCTAAAGAAGTCTATCTATGGCCTAAAGCAAGCATCTAGGCAATGGAATCTAAAGTTTGATCAGACAATCAAAAGATTTGGGTTTAAAGAGAATGTTGAGGACAATTGCGTATATGCAAAGTTTAAGAATGGGAAATACATTTTCCTAATACTGTATGTGGATGACATTCTACTGGCAAGTAGTGATGTTGGTCTGCTGCAGGAAACCAAGAAGTTTTTGTCCTCAAATTTTGATATGAAAGACTTAGGTGAAGCCTCATTTGTTTTGGGCATTAAGATTCACCGAGATAGAAGCAAAGGGGTATTGGGATTATCCCAAGAAGCATATATAGAGAAAGTTCTGAAGAAATTCAATATGCATAAGTGCAGTCCTTCACCTGCTCCTATAGTCAAAGGTGACAAGTATGGGGCGCATCAGTGTCCCAAGAATAAGTTTGAAAGCGATCGCATGAAAGCTGTTCCATACGCTTCAGCTGTAGGAAGTCTACAGTATGCGCAAGTGTGCACACGCCCAGATCTAGCATTTGTAACCGGGTTGCTTGGCAGATATCAAAGTAATCCTGGTATGGAACACTGGAATTTGATAAAGAAAGCCTTAAGATATTTGCAAGGTACAAAAGGTCTAATGTTGACATATAGAAGAACTGATGACCTACAGATAGTAGGGTATTCAGATTCTGACTATGCAGGAGATGAAAGAAAGTCCACGTCAGGGTATATATTTACTCTTGCTCAAGGAGCCATTTCGTGGAAAAGCCAGAAACAAACAATTAACACTGCGTCATCGACGATGTATGCTGAGTTTATTGCTTGTTATGAAGCATCAGGGCAGGTGAACTGGCTTAAGAAATTCATACCCGGTTTGAAGGTGGTTGATAGCATCAACAAACCACTAAAGTTGTATTGTGACAACGAGCCAGCTGTATTATACGCTCACAACAATAAGTCTAGCAATGCCGCCAAGCACATTGACATCAAGTATTATGTTGTGAAGGATAAAATCCGGGATCACGCCATCAGTCTAGAACATATAAGCACAGAAAAGATGCTAGCGGATCCGCTTACGAAAGGCTTACCGCCCAACGTGTTCAGAGGACATGTAGCCGGCATGGGTTTAAGGGAAAGCCTGTGATACCTGGATAGCAAGGGGGCCCAAGGCAAGAATTCATCTCTAAACAGAAAAGGGTTTGTGGCTGTCGAGTCTAACGGTAATGACTGTGATGACGGAACATGCTCAATACTCTGATTTGTGATGGGGTGAGTTGGAAAAGCACAAGGCGATAGAAGAGATCAAGGGGGAGAATGTTAGATTGATCTCAAAGTGGGGGCCCAACGGCAGCCCATTAACCCCTTAATCGCGCCCTGATCGGGGGCGCCTAACCCTAATGGTTAGTGGGCCCCCGTCGCACTGCGCTATATAAAGAGGGGTGGGGGCTGGCAGGCACACGACACGAGGTTCGCCGCAGCCACAATCCCCACCCCGACAAACCCTAGATCTCCACCGATCGGAGTTGCGCAGCAGCGGCGGGAAGCACCACCGACGGCTTCACCGCGCCCCTCTTCCCGCAACGACCACGCCGCCGTCGCCATGGCGAACAGCTCCGTCGGGAACCCCGCCGCCACTGCTGATGGTTGTGTTTTAAACCCTAGTTCGTTATCTGTTCTTGTTAGTAGTTCTTGTATAGGATCTCTCTACTGTTTCTTTCTCTGTTTACCCGAACCGGATCTACTGCTAGTTGTAAAGCAAGTTCTATCAGAGTCCCCTGAGACGAGCGAGCTCATCCGCGAGCTGTCGATCGCGGCCGCGCTGGGCGGCGTGTACAAAGTCACCTCCCCGCAGGAGAGGTTGCTCCTCATTCCCGTGGCCTGTGGCGCGGTGGACAAGGGACTGGTCGCTGCGCTGCAGGACAAGACGCTGCCCGCCGCGGAAAGGCTTCAGCTCCTAGCGCTGCGCGTCTACCTGCAGGCCAAGGTGTGGCTCCTCGTCAGGAAGGCGGAACGGGACATCGCCGACAGTCGCACTGAGGCAACTCCGGTGTCCTAATCGGTGAGCATCCTACACTACCCGTGTCACTTTCAGATAAGACGCATGACGATTTGCAGGAGGTGGATAGATAGTTCATGTGGAGAATGGATTGCTTCTAGGCTAGTTATGCAATTATGTTGTTTCCTGGTCATTTCCTTGGATCAATTCATCACTAGTAAGGTCCAGAAAACCGAAATATAACAGAGGCTAGCTTAGATTGTTGAGCCAGCTGTTAATCTGTTGTTACTTTCAGTGCCAATGTGGATCTGTTTCACTAATGCAATAATGTAATCTATTTTGTTCATTGTTGATCAATGGAGTACATTGCAGCCAGTAAACTGAAACATGAGTAATATAATCTAGATTATAGGAGATGGATTATATAATCTGAAATAAGCATATTTTCAGCAGCTTATGGATTATTATAATCTAGAGGGTATAAATTATATAATCTGATGAATAAGCTAGTGTTTGTTTCCTTGAGAGATTATTTTTCAGATTTTAAGCTGGATTATATAATCTTAAGTGGAAACAAACAGGCCCGCTAGGCTAGTTAATGCAATGTGTTTGGTTATTTCTCCAGTTTCTTGGATCAATCCATAACTCATCTCTCATCAGTCCATTAAATTGAATAACAAATGCTAGCTTAAATTATTGATCTGAGATGCATATTTAGATGCCTGTTGGAATCCACGCAAATATGTACCTGTTTGGTGAATAATGTATTTGATTTGCTCTTCATTTGATATATAGTGTTGTTTTGAACATACAAGGGTAAGATTTGGTGTTATCACATATAATGAATGTTTCTTATTGTGCTCACGTCTTTTTTCAAAACTTGAGGTGTTCTAGTCCTAATGAGTATCATTTAAATTTTAATAGAAATACATCTATGCTATTTCAGACAACTGTGTACCATAGTAAAAAATCATTCGGGAAATGAAGAACCTGGAAAAGTAGATGTTTTCCTTTTTGTGAACTGTAGCTGGATAACTTTGCTTTTACAGATTAGTGGCCAACCCTCTATACTCTTTTGGTTTAAGATGAGCTGATAGGCTGAGATTGATTGCCACCATTTGCTTCTGTTTTTAAGGTAGTCCATCATATATGTTGCTCACAAAGGGAAAAAAATATTATGCCAAAGAAGAAAACATGCATGACCATAATGGTTATAGCCTTATAAGAATCTTGCAGCATATCACAAATATTTTGCTGTAGCAGATGATTAAACCCATGCCATTTTTTATGCAGATGTGGTTGACAACATGACATAATTGGAACTGCTCTTGTGCTTCCTGAAGTGTTTGATCGAGCAATTTTGAAGATCATGTTCATGGCATCGGTTTGATAGGTTCTAGCTTCTGTAGTGTAAGCAACAATGTTAATTCTACTTCCGGTTTTGTTGGCAGAACTGCAGAAGCTAGGTTATGGCTTCACATGTCTGTTCATTTCAGAACTGCATCGGTACAAAAACGTTAAAGGATCCGTCAGTGCAAACACCAAATAAGTCTGAGCTGTCAATTCGTATCGATCAGTTGTTACAGATCAAACTTACACATCCTACAGGTTATTAGTGATATGCTTGAATGGTCGCAGCAGCATTTTTCACAGGAAACTGACCCTAAATGGAGTATGCTTTTCGTTTCTCTTAAATGTTCAGCGCGCATTGGTGGAAACGTTTGAAATTTTACTTCTGATTACTACTCCTACAATTACAGGTGCCTGCAGCTGCAGCTGCAGTGGCAATGCTTAGCTTATTGGTTCCAGTTTTATCCAGCGCTGCGCACCTCTTCATTTGTCACATGCAAGTGACAATAGTAGTTTTACTTTTTCTTTTCAAAAGCACTTGGAAATTGCCAAGTTTTGAAACCTTCAGTAACAGACTATAGATCAGTATAAGGTCTTTGTATATGTAATTTTAGGAAACGTATTTGGAGATGAAATAAAACTAGAAACCAGGTAAGTAATGATCTATTTAACCAGATGTGCAAAGTTTAAAAATTCAGCATATGTCGGGGGAGCCTGTGCTCGTACCTCCCCTGCAACATCAAATAAATAAATAAAAAATCAGATGTTTGCTCAAGTAGCAGTACGAACCTCATCTTTTTTTTTCCCTTCCGAGAGACATTAAACATATTTAGAAGATTTAAGTATTGAAAACACAATAAAGAGATTGAATTGACAAATCTTGAAATCGATAAAATTATTATAGATATTTCGCTTGCATATAGAACATCTACTCTATATATTAAGTCAGAGGTTCAAACGAAGAAGATACATTTGGTCACAATGAATATAACCAATTGAGTTACTCTACTACTAGATTTATTTAGGTGATTTTGAATGTGTTTGATTAGGTGTACCAAATGATGCATGGATGGATCATGTATGGGATGGTTTTCAACCAATTTGCTTGAATTATATGGTTTATCACTCTTAGTAATAAATTGACTCAAGTGGGAAGGTTTCATCCTAGATGAGTTTAAAAACAATTCACCCAAACAACACGTAAGTATCATCATCAAACTTAGGTCATTCCATACATGAACCAAAGGTACAAGCGATCAAACACCCTTAACAACCATGGATTACAAAATTGAATCAAGTTGGGCAAGCACACCCGGTTTTTAAGCCTATTTGGATCCACTGGCTAAACTTTACTCCCTCCATTCTCCTATGATAGTCCCATTTCACCTTGGCACAATGACTAAGAAGAAGAAACGTTGCTTATCATCTAATTAATCAGGTCATCAAATACTCCTCATTTTCCCGCGAAACCTTCTCGGTATTGATGTTTTCATATGCATGCACTAGTCATTTTTACAGAGAAGTTACTCTGCACAGGAAACAGTTATTTATAACAGATCTGATGTTACAACTCAAATGGGACTATCAAAAAAGAAAATTTTATTTTTGAAATGGGATGATCAATAGAGAATGGAGGGAGTACCTACTAAAGTTTGGTTGCTAGAGATTCAAACATGGACAGCTAAACCTCGGCTAAACTTTAGCTAGAGGCCAAAATGTACAAAATCACTTTAATTGTTCCAACTCTAGCTAAAAAAATATTTAGCTATGAAATTGCTCTATGTTTTCCGTGTGTATATCGGACTTAATAAAAGTAAGGACAGAATGATAAATAAACACTAATTAGCTAAAGTATCTAGACAGCTCTATCTTAAACTTTAGTTGGCTAAGTTAAGCTAAATTTCAGCTGGGTACATCCAAACCGGGTCTCAATTGAACGAATTCATTGGCATTATCAAATGTTTTAGTATTCGAATTTCATATAATGCACGGACATGGAAACACAAATATCTTTCATTGCTAGTCACTTGGCTTGAGAATTAGCCACCCGTCCCAGCTGGCGTGCGCGCTCACGCAATTCGTCCGCCCCAACACGGGCAAGTGGGCAACTCGGCAACGGCAAGACCCCAACTCCGCTGAGCTCTGGCCCCCACCCAGCAGAATCAAAAGCCGCGAGCACGCACAAAGCGACAACCCAAACCTCTTCGCCTCCTCCTGCCCCGGCCGCCATGTCGCGCTTCCTTCGCCCCGCCGCCATCGCCGCCGCCGCCGGGGGCCTCTTCTCGGCAGCCTCGTGGAACTTCTCCTCGCCCCTCCCTCTCTCGGCCTCCTCTTCTCGGTCGGCGCCCGCAGGCCACGCCGAGGCCACCGGCCACCTAGCCCTCATCCGCGCGCACTCGGGCCTCCACGAGCTCAACGCGATGCTTACACCGGCCTCCTTCCTCATCGACGCCACCCAGGCGCTCCTCGCGGGCGCTCTGCGCTGCGCGCCCTTCTACCCCGGGACGCTCCGCCAGGGCCGCGACTTCGTCACCGCACAGATCCTGTCCGCGGAGTCGAAGGGCCACGCCGACGCCGCTGCGGCGCAGGCGGTGCGGGCACGGATCCAGATGGCCTTCCTCGACGCGCGAGACGGACGCCTAGAGGACGCGCTCGACGCCATGGCGCGCCTCGCCGCGGAGCCCTCCGGCAACACAGCCGCGCGCCTCTACGCCGCCGCGCTCTGCCACGTGCTCGGCCGGCACCAGGACGGGGCTCGGTGGCTCCGCGACGCTGCCGTGCCCGACTTCTCCCTCCTCGAGTACAAGTTGCCTTTCGCGGAGGCCGTCCTTATCTCCACGCTCGGCTCCGCGCCGCGCGCCGTGGCGGGCTCGGAGGAGCTGGTCCTGGTCACCACGCTCGGGCTGGTGGAGATGTCGATGTGGTCCTTTTTCAAGCACGGTGATCTGCCGGAGAGGCTACAGGTGTTGGCGTTGATGGCATTCTTGCGGGGCGTCGTGGCGAGGAAGTTACGCAGAGACGATGGATCAGCACCGCTGGAGGGATCTCAGGACGCTACCCCGAACTAGCCAGCCTAGGTGAGATGATACAATTTCACTCGGATACTTTGATTCAGTTATGTCATACTATCTGTGCAACTAATCATAGGTTCTCACAGTTTTCTGTAGTGTTTCATGTGCTGCTAAGTTGTATTGCTTGAGTGAATTCCATGCCATGATTGTTGATCCATTGTGCTTGTTCGAAGTAAAATCAATCTGTTAAATCTCAATATGTTGATACAGTGCCCATTTAGGTGATGAACAATTTTGTAAGCTTTGCATGTTTTAAATTAGACCAAAGAGTTTGCAATTGTTGATTTCAAGCACTTTTACAAAGCCAGTTTATTTGCAACTGTCGATTTCAAGCATTTCGACAAAGCAACTGTCTGTTTTACCATTGCAGCCATGTCCTTCTCAATTCGTCCGTGGAAACCATGTGTGCAACTACCTTCTATGTGTGCAAGAAACTTTAGTTGAGTGGAGTCTACCTGTTAAGCTTGGCAATTCAATGTTGACGTAGTTGCAGTAGGAACTGAATTCAGTAAGCTTATTTAAATGCATTGTGCTGTATGCAAGAACAATTGTGTTTCCTTGTAACAGATGGAGAGAAAACATGCTACTCCTGTGTACAATTGAGGTCCAGGGAATGTTGGGGTGTCTGTATCATAGTGCATTAGTGAAAGCTACTTTTGGTTGATAGATGTCAATGGTTATTTGATATTTTACCTTACTGATATTGTTACAAAAGCTTAATGGGGTATCATAAGTGTATTTCCCTTGATAAAGTTCATATAAAACTGAATTATCGTATTTTAATAACGCAGAGCGCTGACTACAATGCAAATAGTGTTTAGCCTTCAGTTTGGCTCTACTATTAGGTCATTGGTAGCACAGCAGATTAATTAAACTCATGTTTTTCCTGTATTTGATTTTTCTTGCTGCTTTTGTGGATGCCATCAACATGCCTAAGCAAGCAAACCTGTGCAGAATATTCTGTTATGGATGGTTTGCATTTCAGTCAAATGTCTTTTCTTGTTTATATTTCTATATCTGTTGCTCTAAAGATGTTATCTTTCGACCCATTAGTCCTGACAGCAACAGAGAATATTGTTGTTCTTGCAGGAAGTGAATTGTCTTCAGAAGTCCATTAGGTGACCGAGTCAGATTCAGTGAGTGAAGTGTTATCAGTAGCTGTGTTTTGAAATGCTGAATTGATGTTGTGAACCAATAGCATAATGCAACTTTAGTCTTCGACCTTGCGTCACCAAATTTCAGTTTTATCTTAGCGCTACCAAGGTGTTCCATAGGTTGATCCAAAAGTAATGCTTGATTACTGTGGTTTGGCTGTCAAGGAGAGGACACATTAATGTCAAAGCTGTATGACTTGATAGGTTTACATCTCTATATGGATGGATCGATATGCTGTGAAGATATTACTCTTCTGTTTTGAGGATTAGAAATCTTATTAGTACTCTACAAGTTTAAAACATTGTTAATGACTTTTTTCTGTCGTGCTCCGCAAGCAGAGCAGCAGGACGGACGGTGTGATCTCAATTGTTGCACACATGTTTCGCAGGAGTTACAAACAAGAATTTCGTTAAGATGATGATGGTGATAAAATGCCTCAGCGATGTTCTGAAAATTGGCCCATTTCTCTGTGGTATACGGTTTATTTTGACAAAAGACACGGCAAGACACCTAATATCTAATTTATATATTGTGAGAAATATAAGATTCCATACACACCATACCATAAAGAAATTACAATCAAATTTATTACTTGGTACCGCGGATGATTTTGGCAACCGCGAAGCCACCTAAGATGATGCCGAAACAGTTCCAGATATGTTCTCCCAACCGCGGAGCCCTCTTCACGGCAAGGCTATCCAATTTCACCCCCAACTCTCGCAGCCCGGCTAGAATCTTCTGCCGACCAATAAATTGGTCATTGACTCCGGCCGCGTCGTGCATTTGGATGACAGCCGACGATTGGCTCGCCCACGAGAATCACGCCAACGCTAGCTCATTTCACGGCCAACACGACGGCAAAAACTGGGCGGGCGAAACCTTCGCCAAAAAATTGGTCTGCCCACGAATTGGCGTGGCGAGCATCGGCATACACAAACGGCCCCTAGATCTTCACTACCCATGTTACTTTGGAATTGACGACCAGTGGCGATACTCCTCCTGGGACCGGCGGCGATGAACCGCCGTCCAGCGTAGCCCTCTACGGCGACATGCGCCCTCCGAGTAACCGCACGCGCCACGCACTGCAAGGCTGTCATCTCTTCAGACTTGGGAATTGGTTCTGAGTTGGATGTTCACGTACTCTTCTGGGCTGGAACTGAAAAGCACTGCCCCATATTGGTGTTCCAGCATATAAAGAACCGAAAACAATCGATCGGTATCGGTTTCGGAATCGGAGACACTAATATCCGCGCAGGAAGCTGTAAGCGAACCCTCTCAGGAAACAATAGCATCCGCGTAGAAATCGGACATTTTCCATTGTTCAATTATGTAAACTTGCAGGGTTGCAGTAACTATGCTCTCCATTCTCCCAACGATGCTCTCCATGGTCGATCGATGCCCTCTTGCCCATTGGATGTCCTCTTGGGCTCTTGGTCTTGACAGCCCCCATCCCTATCCATAACACCACCAATTGAATGCCATCCAAGTTTTGCCACCATCGGAGCTCGCTTTGATATAACAGCGTTCATCGCTCACTGAAAACTAATTGAGCAAAACGGCAACGTGGGTGCCAATTCACTACTTATATATGAACTCTGGTCTATGATGCAGCTCTCTTCACTCTGGCTGTGGAGATGGCTTTGCCGATTTGTACCTTTTCGAATGCCTATCATCTTTTTGTTTTTCGAATGACTCTTAATCTGTCTTAAAATTGCTAGAATGCCTTGTATTACAGGATGGAGGGAGTATCTTGCTGCAGGTGTTTGGTCACAATTGTTTTTCTTAAATGAATCCACAGGAAACCTGTTGGTTATATTTGGAGGAAAGGGAAACCAGGAGGGGTGAATCACAGAGCAAGTGCCAAAAATGGACAAGACTTGGGTGTGATCTCAATTGTTGGTTGTTGTACACATGTGTTCTCAGGAGTTGCAAACAAGCATTTCGTTAAGATCAAAAAACAAAATGCCCCAAGCAATGAAAATTTGCATTTCCCATTTCTCCATTCGTTGGCCTGGAAAGCGTACGAATCTCTGCTGGCTCGCCAACGCCAATCAGAAGAGGAGAGGTACCGTGGCCGCCAAGACGTTCGTCCAGCAACTAGTCACTGCAGCCAAACGCTGAGATTCCAGGCCAGAAAAGCAAGGCACACGCAGCCCCTCCCCTTTTCAATCGTCACCAACAAACTCAGTAGCCCCCACTGCCACGGTACCACCTCCCTGACTCCCTCCCTCCCCGCCCTCCGCCCATGGCCGGCCGCGTCCTCCTCCGCGCCACCGCCCTCTGCCTCGCGGCGGCGGCGGCGGGTTCCCTGCACGCCTTGTCCAGGTGGACGCCGCCCAGGGAGCTCTCTCCCTTCACCCCGACCGTGAGGCTCATGCTCCTGGAGTCCGCGCAGGGCCTCCAGGCCGCCCTGCTCCGCGCGCACCCGCTCTCCGGCCTGCACCTCCTCGGCGTCCGCGCCCGCGCCGAGCACGACCTCGCGCTCGTCGACGTCGACCGCTCCGAGGGCGGCGACCCCACCGCGGCCACCGACCTCCGCCTCCTCCTCGCGCTCCTGGCCGCGCGCGACGGCCGCGCCGACGACGCCCTGCGCCTCTACGAGGAGGCGGCCCGCGACGCGCCGTTCGACCCCCGCCCCCGCGCCCTCGCGTACCACCTCTGCCTCGCCAACGGCCGAGAGGACGAGACGGTGCGCTGGAGCGCGGCCTACCGCCGCCTCGTCCCGGTGATCGACGGCGCCAGCATGGTCCCCGGATTGGAGTCCCACGAGACGCTCGTGCTCGTCCGCGAGCTGCTGATCGCGGCGACGCTGGGCGGCGTGTGCGGGCTCGACCATCCCGAGGATAGGGCCGTCGTCATGCGCGTGGCTTCCGGCGCGGTGGATGACGGGCTGGTCGCTGCGCTGCAGGACAAGACGCTGTCAGCGACAGAGAGGCTTCACCTCCGAGCTCTCCGCGTGTATCTGGACGCCAAGGTGCGGCTTCTCATCGACAAGGAGGCGCAGGATTTGGCCGACGGTGGTGCAGAGGCATCTCCTGTTTCATGGTAAGCAAGCTTACACTCGTCTCTTGTCTGATCCTCACTGATCAGATGCATGAATGCGTGGATTGGACCATTCAAACTATTGCATGCAGGGTAGTTGTTTTGTGCAGCGTGTTTGATTTGCTTCTTTGATCAATTTATCTGTTACGCAGTAGGCAACCATCAGTTTGGACTCGGTGAACATTTTCATGCTGTTGACGATGAACTGGATTGATAGCATTGTGTCAGACTGTCCGTGCAAGTGTGGTTTGGCATTTCGTTGGAACTGAACTTAACTGCATGCGTATCAGTATATGCTGATATAGATTTTCAATATAAACAGATAATGCATTATGGTTGGTAGTGTGTTCAATTGCTCTTCATTAATTAATTTGATCAATGCATAAATAAGGTCCAGTTCAGTAGATCTGAACAAATGCAGAGTTTGGCGATATTATGACATTACTGCACAGTTTCAATTTAGTGACTAGTTGTGCATTGTGTTTGATTTGTTTCTTCCTTGGACCACTTCATCAGTCAGTGAGGTGTAGAGTCTAGTACATTGAAGCACAATAGAAGGTGCCAATCAATAGGATTGACGTTCTATACCCTTCTCACAAAACCAATTGTTGATGCCAATGAACAATGTGGCATTGCTTTGTGTACTATCTCAATTGCATATATGCTCTGACAGAAACTTGCTACTGTTCTGCATATATGCAAAGGTTGTGGAAATAATGTGAATTATAACTTGTGGAAACTACGAAAGCCGGAAATAGTGTCTGTGTGCCTATTTGTGTGAATTGTACTTGGTAACTCTTTATTTGCAAACTAATGGACAAACCTTCAATTAGTTGTTTGTTAAAATTTATCTGACATTATTGTGTGGAATTTTATTCTTTCTCTTAGGTAATCCAAAATACACATGTAGCAAACTTACACTCATCTTGTCCTCGGACAAGATGCATGGATTTGTGGATTGGATCATTCAAACTATTCCATGCAGGGTAGTTGTGCAGCGTGTTTGATTTGATTGGACTCATGAACATTTTCATGTGCGATGCTATATGTTGTTGACGATGAACTGGATTGATTGCATTGTGTCAGACTGTCCATGCAAGTGTGGGTTTGGCATTTTGTTGGAACGGAACTGAATTTCATGTATATCAGTATATGCTGATATAGATTTTCAATATAAGCAAATAATGCGTTATGGTTGGTAGTGTGTTTAATTGTTCTTCATTAATAAATTTGATCAATGCATAAATAAGGTCCGGTTCAGTAGAATTGAACAAATGCAGAGTTTGGTGACCTTATCACATTACTGCACAATTTCAATTTAGTGGCTAGTTGTGCCGTGTGTTTGATTTGTTTCTTCCTAGGACCACTTCATCAGTCAGTGAGGTGTAGGGTCTAGTAAATTGAAGCACAGTAGAAGGTGCCAATGAATAAGATTGACGATCGATATCCTTCTCCCAAAACCAATTGTTGATGCCAATGAACAATGTGGCATTGCCTTGTGTACTATCTCAGTTGCATATATGCTATATGCTCTGACAGAAACTTGCTACTGCATTGTTTGCTGTATTCTATTCTTTTTTCCATTGATGGATGCATATGGACTAGTTTATTGAAATGGAACAGTGTCTTTGTTTGGTGATATATGACATTGCCGTACATTACATGGCTTTAATTAATTTTCTGGTAGTGTAATATATATGAATAAAAACTTTTCAATTATTTTACTACATAAATGCCACTATTGGACATGTCTTACAACATCAAGGCAACCTTTGCTTAAGACTTCAGGTAACTGCAAATAGCAAAATAATGTGAATTATAACTTGTGGAAAATACAAAAGCTGCGAAACAGTGTTTGTGTGCCTATTTGTGTGAATTGTACTTGGCAACTCTTTATTTGCAAACTAATGGACAAACCTTCAATTAGTTATTTGTTAAAACTTATCTGACATTATTGCGTGGAATCTTATTCTTTCTCTTTGGCAATCCAAAACACATGTAGAAATATTACACTCATCTTGTCCTCAGATCAGATGCATGGATGATGGATTCGTGGATTGGATCATTCAAACTATTGCATGCAGGGTAGTTGTGCAGGGTGTTTGATTAACTTCTACTTTGATCAATTTATCTGTCAGTCCCCACTAAGATCACAATCAGTTTTGAGTCAATGAACATTTTCGTGGGCAATGCTATATGCTGTTGACGATGAACTGAATTGTAGCATTGTGTCAGACTGTCAGTGCAAGTGTGGATTTGGCGAGTGTAGGGTCTAGTACATTGAAGCACAATAGAAGGTGCCAATGAATAGGATTGACAATCTATATCCTTCTCACAAAACCATTTGTTGATGCCAATGAACAATGTGGCATTGCCTTGTGTACTATCTGAATCGCATATATGCTTTGACAGAAACTTGCTAGTGTTCTGCATTGTTATTTTATTCAATTCGGTCTTCCATTGATGAATGCATAAGGTCTAGTTCATAGAAACAGAGAGCAGTGTCATGGTTTGGTGATATATGACACTATCTGACTATCGTACAGTACATGGCTTTAATTAGTTTGCTGGTAATGTAATATTTATGAGTAAAAAGTTCTCAATTATTTTAAATACATAAATGCCACTATTGGACATGTCTTACAACATCAAGGCAACCTTTGATTAAGACTTCAAGTAACTGCAAATAGCAAAATAATGTGAAATGTAACTTGTGGAAAATATAAAGCTGGGAAACAGTGTTTTTGTGAATTGTACTTGGGGAACTCTTTGTTTACAAACTAATGGACCAACCTAAAATTTATCTAATATTGCACACATGTAGCATGCAAAAGACATTAATGCTATATTGCTATGCCTCTATCCTTTTTTTTAAGAATGTTCTTCAGAAAATTACAATTTACAAATGTCTACCTGGTGATTAAACCTCTGCTACCTTTTTGTGCAGATGAGATTGACATAGTTACAAAAGTCAAAAGTTCTTGTTCTTCCGAGGTACCTGATCGCTCAAGTTACTTTGGAGGTCATGTTCGATGCATCAGCTTTAAGGTTCTAGATTGTAATTCAATTAGCAGTTTTGTTAGCCACATAAGCTAGGTTATTGCTTCGAAGGAATGTTAATTCATATGGGGAAAAATTGTCTGCTACAAGGTGATCGGTTAAGCGACAGTCAATTCCTTTCAGGCATTTGAAATTAGATGCCCTTATATTTCCTGCAGCTTATCGGTGATATGCGCAAAGGTGATTGTAATATTTCCTAGATTGTGGCCCTTATTCACTGTGGCTTTTATTTTCCTCAGAGATTATTAGATCGAGATGCAATTACATTTTACGCATTGGTATGCAATCTATATAACCTCCTCTTTTTGATATTCAGTCAATCATGTGCACTGGTTTCCTGATGAGCCAAGCTGGGTCTTGGTCGGATGTCATCTCAGCTTCTGTTGTTTCTGTTCATGCTTCTGAAATAACAGCTCTCTGCAAGTTCTGAAATGATAGGAGGTCATTTTGTTCCCACAATGCTTAGTCTGCTTTGATGTATCATCCTTCACTGGATCAATAAGTTACTTGATGCACGTTTTATACAAGCTATCTTGTGAGACACTTTGACTTTCTCTAGTTCAAAAATCAGTGTTAATTTGGATACTCTGAAAGAAAAGTGTCGAACAACAATCTCTTCTGTACTAGATTCAGACAACCTGATGATGAAGTCAATTTTTTAGATCGAACCACATTGGAATTATTTTCAGGTGTCTGATACAAATATTAACGGCATTGTCATTTGTCAAGAGTGTAATAGTCTGACTGCACATATTGTAATTAAGACCATGCTAATACTATATTTCAGCTGGAGGGAGTACGTACATCAGTGTCCTTGTTACACGATCTTTAGGCGGCGTTCTCTTTGCTTTTGGTCGCTTGTTGGTAATCGGTTATCCTTGCATCATTGCTAGCTAGCTAGTACGCTTGCGGAGGGACACCAGAGCTTGATGCCGGAAGCCAGGTGGGAAGCAATTGTGGCAACAGGCAACAGCAGTGTTTGGCACGCTAGCGACGGTCCGAGAGGCCCGGTGTGGCAATTACAGCTACAAGTTACAAATGCCAGAATGCGCGTCGGTGTGGCTGCGCTAGCTTACTTATGGCGACGACCCGCTGAGGTCGTTGCCTCAAGGTCAAAAGGAGCAAGCCTCTCTTAGCAAAGTCCTTTTCAGTGTGCCGCAGCAGTCTCCTAGTAGAACTTTTCCAACCGGCTATTGGACCCGATACGAGTTCCAATAATTGCAAGACTTACTATTGCCGACTTCTAACAAATGTTTTCCAATAATCCAATCTCTTTGATTTTCTGATCTGAGAGTACAGGTAAAGAGAGGAGAGGGTGAACATTCTATTTTACTATGTCTATATGCGAGGATGTGCGGCCCATCCAGAGGCGGCCTAGGCAGTGGCACCGCACATCTCTGCCACGCAAACGGAGCCCGCCAAAAGAAATTGTCGTATTGGAAAAGTACTATTTGTCTACATGGCCCTTTAGCCCGTGTACACGCCATGCAAATTCTACACAGTACCTAGCCTTATCTATTAATCACCCGTTTAGTCCATTCAATGACCGTTGAATCCGTTTAAATGGTCGTTTAGCCCGAATAAAGAGCTAATCGGTCAGCGACCAACAGTTTAGCGTGCGTGTGGGTATGTGCGGTTGTAGTTGTGTAGCGTATAATATGTGTACATTTTCTATATGATTAAAAATACATAAGTGCTGCCAATTTTGTCCCCAGATGCAATTTAGATCCTTAAACTCTCAAAATGTATTTGAGGTCCTCAATTTTGTCCCAGTATGTCATCCAAGTCCGTAGACTTCAAATAGTTTTCAGATCGCAACTTGTCTCAGCTTGCCACCCGGTACCTAAACTCTTAAAGTGCATTTTCATATTCTCGAAATCATCATTAATTAATTATATTTTAAATGGACTATTTATTTAGCTGTTTTGCATACGGTTCACTAAGTAACCATACCACTATTTCTATGTTATTTTAATTCTGAATTTAGATACTTATTAATCGTATACAACATGGATTAATCAAAACCTTAGATAATAAATCAAAAGTGCATATAATATTTTTTGCTATTAACATGGGAATCTTTGTCCTAATTTTGAGTTTTCGTATTAACTAATTATTTTTTACACAAGCTCTTTATATTTAACTTTAATCAAGTAATTTGTTCACTATCTCAATAAATATCAAAATATCATTTTCATTAATTTAACTCTAAAATAGCATTTTGATGGTTTAGGAATTTAGATGACACCATAGGATAAGTTTCTGGATCTACAAATGTATTTGGAGAGTTTAATGACCTAGATGTTATTTTTGAACAAGTTAAATGACCTAAAAAAATATTTTAAGAATTGAAGAATCTAGAGAAAACTTTAGGAAGAATCGGCTGCGCATTTCAGGCCATTCTCTTAGGTAGCGTTTGGATGTAGATATTAGAGCTCGAAATTCAGAATTGGTATTGAGTGCACTCAATATTTGGTGTTTGGATGGCATAGGAATTGGTATTAGAATCTTACTCCAATACCAAGGGGCATTGTGCGTACTGGTGCTCCCCCTCCCGCAATTTCGACCCTTACCCCTCTGTATTCAGTTTGCATTCCCCGCACCTCTCTCCAGCGCGCCTCCTCTTCTCCACGCAGCAAGCTTGTGCCCCTCGCAGCCTCGATGCTCCCCATGCCCCTCCTCCCCTTCAACTCCGGCACTTCCCCGTGCCCTTCCTCCCCCGCAACTTCACTGCTCCCTGTGCCCCTGCTCCCTGCGCTCTTCCTCCCTCGCGCCTGTGACACCCCGGTGTCACTAATGTAATTAAAGACCCTTAATTAAATTAATTAAACTCATTATGAAATGCATCATTGCATAATTGAGTGTTTGTGCATAATCGTGTGTATGTGTTGACTTATTCGACGGAAAGAATAAAAGTAGTCGAAATACAAAACTTACCAAAATGTCGTAAATATGTCAACTATATGCTTATGAACTCACTCGAGGATGGAAAGTTCAAACAAAAATTTGAAATTCGATTTTGAACTTATTCGATCGTCATTTCATGTGTCGCGGGTATTGCTTTTTGACCATATTCTTCGCCCCGTAACTTTCAAACCATTGCTCAGATGCTAGAACTTCCTTTCTAAGAGTTGTAGCGTGATCAATGGTCTACAACTTTCGTATTGTGCGGTTGTGAGGTTTTTACACAAAATTGAGAGAAACAGCCGAAAGAATTTGGCGGCGTCGCGTGGCCACCAGGGACCGGTCAGACCGGTTCCGACAACCGGTCTGACCGGTGTCCTCCGGCAGAGACCGGTCAGGGGGACGCCTCGGCGTCGTCGACGCCGTTTGCCGTACTTCCAGCTGGCAGCCACGCGTCCATGCCATTTGTGAGCCCCGTGGCCATGCCAGGTGGTTGTTGCGCTGGCCATCACGCTGGAGGGATAAGGGAGCTCGATTTCCGACGGCAGTTACGAACCTCGGTACTTCACGGCCGAATTCACCCCCCTAATCCACCATCCTCCAATTAACCCCACCATTCACTCCTTCACCTCGCCCTCTCCGCCTCAGAACACTTCCCATCCCTTGCCATAGGCCACACGCGAGGAAATCGAAGAACTCCGACCGCCATTGTTGAAACTCGGCCGAATCCAAACCTTTCGAAATCGTAGCTCCACGTGTGTTCTTCTTCCAATCCGAGCCTTAAGACACGATTCCCATGCCTTACTGAACATTCCCAGCCACTCCTTTGTCTTCCTTTTCCACGGGCTGAGCCCCACCACCGCCGCCGTCCAGTGCCACGGCCGGCGCCCGTGGCCAGGGCGGGCGCCGCCCTTGNGCCCGTGCTCCAGGCCGGGGAGGCCGCCAGGCCGCGCCCCCTGGCCGGCGCCGGCGCCCAGGCAAGAGCAGAGCCGAGTCTGCTCGTGTTTGGAACTAAGGAAGAAGAAGAGTGGGTTAAGAGGTAAAAGAATGAATCTTCCAGGGGGTTATCCATCAATATTTTGGACCTTTTTGTGATTCTCGGATCTTGCAGGGGGTTTTTGACGAGAATCCGAGGACCTGTTCGTAAAGAAAAGGACCTGTCCGTGAACCTTTGTTTTCCCGAGGACCCGGATGTAAATACATATTCACTATTCATGAATTTCTGTCTTTTGATTTCGGCTGAGATTCAATAAATCGCCAAAAATCACAGAAAAATCAAAAAATTACAAACTTGGATTTTTTGGAATCCTTGAGAAATTATCTTTCTAATGGTGTATCATATGCATGTATGATCTATGTGAATCCTGATGTATTTTTGAATATATGAAAATGTGCTTGAAAGGATGTTTATGGCTTTATAAATCATAGGAATGTGCTAAAAATGCAAAACCACTTTTGTTGGATCTGTTGTGACCAGTGGAGTTGAATCACTACAACACACCATTTAATCTGCGACGGAATCTTGGCAACGGTTTCAGAAAACGTCAGCATTTTATTCTTAGCCCAGATAAGCCCAGAATCTGTGACGGAATTTTCGCGACGAAGTCTGAGAACGTCGCAGATGTGCAAATGGCCCATTCGGGCTCAGATTCGGGCCCAAATTATGTGACGAATTTCAGTAACCGTCGTAGATTGAAAATCAAAATCGTCTTGATTTAATACCTGTTGATGGTCCTTAAGTGCTACTTTTGACCGTCAATTCCTGCCAAATATATGTCAAATATAATCACCAAACGTAGTGGTAGGGTTTATTACTGACTATTTCCACAAGTTCTGGTGTTTTATCATGTCATGCAGGAATTCACACATTAGCCTGAGATAAATGCAAATATATCATTATCGCAAAGTATCTCAAATGGCAAGATGGATTGCACCACTGCGTAGAGCTCGTCGAAATGAATATATATTTCATATTTTTTAGAGCTCTGGATAAAAAGATGCAAAAACCCCATTTTATTACGCAGCGCTGACGTCATCGCTGACGTCAGCGCTGCCGACGTCAGCAGCTGGGCACTGGCCCGTCGAGCGGCCCACAGCGCGGCCCACCAAGCGGAGATGCGGTTTCGCGTGGGAGCAGGAGTCCACGGGGCCCACCTGGCAGCTGCTGATGGCGCCGGCGCAGAAGACCGAGTGCGGGCCGGTTTTGCGGGAAGACAGGGACACGTGGCGCGAGGAGATAGGGCGCAGGCTGGCTGGACGCGGTTTGGCGCGGCTCAGGCCGGTTTTGCGCCCCGGGCCGGCGGTTTTGCGCGGTTTATTCTCCGAGATTCCGGTTTTCTTCCACGTGGTTTTCGCTGGTTTTGCTCTGGTTTTCGCCCCACCGACCCCAGAACGTCGGTGGGAGCTATTCTCCCGTGACTACCGACCCTGGAGACATTTTCTCTTTTTAATCCGAAAATAAAACTTCTATCTAGTATTTACCCCTCATATGAACATCAAATTTGATGGTTCTTTTTTCTAAGTTTTTCTAAAATGACGCTCTATCAAGTTATATAACTTATTAATGCTATTATTTTAAAAAATCTTCTCGTGTGAGTCTGTTTGAACAATTCAATTTTTGAATTTCAAAAAATGACAACTAAAAGCATAATTTTTTTACACTAAATGATGTCAAATGGAAAAGTGATGAATACCAAAGTTTCATATCTCATCAAGATCTACAATCTTTATTTAGGTCATTTTGTCATTTTCAAAACTGGTAATAACATGTAGTACAAATTTGACAAGTCTCTAGCATAGTTTCTTAAACTATGTGAGTGAATCTAGGATTAATGACCAATGTATACTACCACTTTCTCAAATAAAAAAATAACCTAAATAAAGATTGTAGATCTTGATGAGTTATGAAACTTTGGTATTCATGACTTTTTCAGCTGAAATCATTTAGTGTTCCAAAATCTTGCTTTCAGTTATCAAATTTTGAAATTCAAAATTTGGATTATTCAAACTTTGTCACATGGATTAATGAACTAAATAAAGTTTGTAGATCTTGATTAGTTGTACAACTTTAGTATTCATAACTTTTTCATTTGAAATCATTTATTACACATGTAGTTCAAATTGTAATTACTTTCCATGACCACATTGAAATTCATTTAAACTATTAAAAATAAGGAATCAATTCTAATTTTTTTTGAAACTTCCACATGACAACTTATATGTTGTATATTACATTTAGAAAATGTATTTGTGTAGTTAAGATAATTTATTTTGCATGTTACTTCATAAGGGTGCCTTAATTAGGTGAAAAATTAAAAAAATACTAAACAGTCCACAAAACTGGGCCGTTTTCTCAGCACCCTGCACGGCCCATTCATTCATATCCATCCATCTTTGATTTGACGGTCTAGATCGCATCGTTTTTCCCTTATATACCGCAGTCCGACACTCCCTGCCGAAACCCTAGCCCTTCTCCTCCCTTCCTCTCCAGCCCGCACAGGCGGCCGCCGCCGCCCCACCTCCCCCGAGCCGTCCCGGCGGCGCGGAGCCCCGGCCGAGGCGGCACGCGTGCGTCCTTTCTCCCGCACGCCCGGGCGCCCGGCCTCCGACTCCACCCTCCGGCCGCGCCCCCCGCATGGCCGCATCCACCTCCGGCCGCTCCCTCCCGCCTCCGCCTCCCCCCTCAACACTCAGCGCGCTGCCGGTGCCGTCCTCGACGGCGTCGCCGCCGACGCCGTCCTCCTCGACCTTCCTCGCCTCCCCTCCCCCCTCAACACCTCCACCGCCCCCGAGCCACTACGGCTGGCGGCGCTCAGATCCGCCGGCCAGACGCCTCTCCTGGTCGCCCCTTTCGTCTTCGTGGCTGGCCCCGCCCCCTTCCTCTTCATGGCCAGTCCCGACCTCGGCGTGGAGGCCTCAGGGACTCGGTCCGGGGACCCCGCGGCGCGCACGGCCGGCACGCTCAGATCTGGCGCGTCGCAGGCCAGGGTGCCGCCGGCGGCGCCCGGATCCGGCATGGCGTGAAGAGAGAGCGCGTGGAGGAGGCGGACGCCAGTGACCCAAGCTCGCAAGTGCCAAGCACCGCTCGCTGCTAGTGCCAGCGCCTCCTCCTCCCAGGCGACGACGACTGCAGAAGCCTCCTCTGCCCCACGCAATGCAAGCCTCGAGCCATCCTCTGCCCCCATACGACACCAGCGCCAAAGCTCCTCCACCTGCCAGCCCTGATCTGCCCCATGGTGAGAATTTTTCTCTCCTTTTTTCCCTGTTTTCCAATATAGCATGGATGAAAAATAATTTGGATTATGAGCTTCTGAATGTTTAGGACTAGTGTATGCTTGTTTAGGACTAGTGTATGCTTGTTACTACATCTAATGTGTAATGTCTCGAATGCTCTTCATGTTGCCATTGCCTGTTGTGTGGTGTTCAGAAAAATATTATGATGCCCAGCTGATGTGAAAAGGTCAGGTTCTAGAGCTGATAGGGAGTTATTTTAGGACCAGCTGCAACATTGTCAAATTTTTGACTTGTACATCTTAGCATTTTACAAGCACTGAATTCTGATGCAGTTTCATTAATCTCAAAATACAGTTCAGTAGTTCACTGCTACAGTTCAGTAGTTCACTGCTAAAATTTTTAGCTGCTGTTCTGGGGTTAAAAAAGCTCCACTTCTATGGAAGTTCACTACTTCATTAACTAGTGGTTACAAATATCTTGACACTAAAATTCGGTAACTCACCATCCTAATGACAAAAGTTGCTGTTTTCTTGCTAATTAACTAGTGGTTATGATTGCTGCACAGGGAAGAGTTTCCACTTTTGTTCAACACATCTGAAGCACTTTTTAGTTTTTATCAGTGTAGCAACAGTAATAAGAAAACAATACGCGTCATTTTAGTACATGGTTCTGAACACACTGTTTTGCCATTGTCATGGATATTTTGTTAATATGCTTGTCTAGTATATCAGTATATGTCATCCATTCTTGGCTGCCCATTTAGTAAATTTCACTTATCACTGAGCTCTATGAATGACCACCAAATATTTTCATGAAGGCTTTCCTGTTTGAAGACCTGAATAGTAAATATTTAGACAATGTTGTTTAGAACTGTGTCTATTTCTCATTTTTCCACCATGCAAGACATGAACCAGTGTTCAAAATAGAACATTTAATTTACTACTTTTGCTTCTGGTGCTGCTCGCAGCTGCAAGATGGCGTCACACCCTGGAGGACTAAAACATGCAGAATTGTCCACCCTGGGCTGCTGGTTGAGCTCCTGGTTGAGCTGTGCCTGGTCGTGTGGTTGAGCTCCTGGTTTAGCTTTTTGGGCTCCTGGTGAAGCCATTAACATTTCCTAATGCTTTCCTTGCTTGTTATGCAAGATGAAACTTGAGATTGTTTGCATAATTTTTGATGGATTTGATATGAATTCTGCTGGTGAATCTTGCTGGTTGACTATTACCAGATTGGTTGATTATCATGTTAATTTTGCTGGTTGATTATGTGAATTGTGATTGGTTGGGCTGAAATGTTGTGGGCTTAAATCATTGTTTTCTGAAATTTGTATGGGCTGAATGGTGAACAGAAATGTTTATGGGCCGAAAGTGAAAGTGACGTACTTCCAAAATTGGCCCACGAATAAAAATCCACGCCAGCATGTCATGTCATCGTCCACGTGGCAGCCACGTCATCGTCCACACAAGCAGCCACGTCAGCGTCCGCGTGGCAGCCACGTCAGCGTCCGCGTGGCAGCCACGTCATCAGCAATCCGTGACGGTTATTTTCGTCGCTAAAATTGGGCTTTGGGCTGGATTGAGTGGGCTTCGGGCTATTCTACGACGGTCAGATTCCGTCACGGATTGTTCAATCCGTGACGGTTTGTTAAGAACCGTCGAGCGATTTAATCAATGACGCTCAATCAATAACGAAATCTGAAACCGTCACGGAAATTAATTTGCGACGGAAAATCGACAATCCGCGACAGATTCTTTCCGTCACGGATTAAATAGTGTGTTGTAGTGAATTGAGTATCTGTTGGCCACAGTTTATGCATAATTTTAGTAGATTTGGATTTAAGTTGTTGCTAGCTAGATAAGAAATGTTAAATCACCAAATATTCTATACGACTCAGAAAAATCTGAAAAATTCACATAACATGCCTCTGGTAGAATAGTAGTTGCAGTAAAAATTTCAGCTGCAGAACATTTTTGTAGAATTTGTTATGATTTTCTAATTGGTGTTAAATGTGGGCTGTTAAGAAAAATAGAGAATAAATTGGTAAAATGCTGGAAAATTTCTGAAAAATAGGTTTTACTGTCAAGAACACAGAAACATGCTTACCCTAGCTTTTGTCTATGCAAATATGTTTTCTAGAATTTATTTGGTAAACACTAGCTAGGAGTTGCTTAGTTAATAAAAGGTTTTATTGATGTAGAATTAACTCTACAAATAAATATAGCCATTTTGGGTATTGGATGATCAGATTCAACCATAGGCACTCCATGGTACTACTTGTAGATTTGTCTACATACTTGGATTGAGGTATGTAGTAGATTAGGTCTGCACCGGTCAGACCGGTCTCCTGACCGGTCAGACCGGTCCCATAACCGGTCAGACCGGTTCCCCTGCTTTGTGAGCTTCTTAATTGTTTATATTCCGTAAATGATTGCCCCGTGATGTATTAGTGAGTTGTTGCAGTTATTCTGTGATTGTTTCTCGTGCATTGCTGCATCTCATGCATCCGTATTTTCCTGTAGAGCAAACCATTGCTGACGGAGTGTACAAGATTGAGGTCGAGCACGAGAACGAACCAGCTGCTGCCGAGCTGAATCTTGCTGCTGCACAAGACCCGAACCAAAGTTCGGAAGGGCCCAAGGCCAGCGGTGATCAGGAAGGCAAGCCCCGGAGCATAACCCGCTGTTAATTCTAACCCTCTTTAATTTGTGCCTTAATTTGTGCATTTAAGTTTTGAGGAGTTGAATGAAACCCTAGTTGCATGCTCCCTAGGTACCTATGTCCTAATACTAGTATGTGTAGGCCGTTGAGACTGCCATGCTTAATTAAGGATCGGTAGAAGTCGAGTGATTGCCTTGTCACTCGCGAGATATAGGTTTGTACTTTATCAGTTAATGAGATTCGGCAAGCGGGGCTTGTGCGATATTTATGTTTGGTTGAACACCCCGCTTGCACAGAGATTTGTGGCTAAGGCTTTGATTGTGTGGCGATGTTGGTCAAGCTTTTGAAGGTACTAATCGTATGCCGGGAAATATGGTAAACTGGTAAACCTAGTACTTGATTCAAACTGACGTCTGACGGGTTTTATCACTCCCTTGGGCGAGGGGTTGTGGCGAGTGTAGCAGTGGCCGCGGCACAGGTTTGCCTCGGGCACCTGGGGTCCGTTGGGGCGTGCACTCGGGCGGAGTGGTCCCTGATGGCAGATGGCAGGGAGAGATGGGAAAGGTTGCCTCGTGAGGTCCGGGGTGTCTCTCACGGGTCGTACGATTAGGTTGTCCCATGCATGGTTGAAAATCAACTCGAGTTGTCCGTCCTTCGCGGTTACATGAAGCTGCTTGATCTCTTTTCATACATCAATGTCCTTGGGCCAAATGGGGGAAAGTGTTGTTAGATGAGAAATGTTGATGATTTACTAATCAATTGTTTTTCGACACTGCATGTTATTGGTTAGTTTGGCAAATCTAGAAATGGTTAGTCTCACTTTAAAACTTGGCTAAAATATTGAAATTAGGGATCAACTTGTAGACGCTTTTGGCAAAACAAACCCCAGAGCCAAAAAGCCTTGCATGTCTAGTATTTAACCTTGTCGGGTAAGTCTTGCTGAGTAATTAGTACTCAGCCTTGCTTGTGGCTATCTTTTTCAGATGATGTTGATGGTTATGACCCTGTTGCTGCTCTGACTTGGCCCGGTGTACTTCCTGATGGTTGGACCATAGAGTGGGGGCCGTCTGAGTCCGACTCAGGCCGCGGGAACTGAATATCATATGTGGGCTCCATGTGATGTTATGTGTACCGACGTTTAGACTTCCGCTGTATTATAACTCTGGTTTGTAATAATTAAAACATATGCACTGTATTTGTATAATTATCTATGTGAACCCCGTGTTGTAAAATTTGCGATGAGTTGTACTGCCTGAGCCCATCTTCGAGTGGGACTGCTGCTATTTCGTTTCGGTCGAGAGAACAAGGTGGTTTAATCGGAAAGGTATCCGACGGATTGCACGATTAGCTCGGTTTAAGGGCGTGGAGCACTGCTGTGATAGTGGGCCCATGCTTTTAAACCGGATTAATTGGGGCGGTCTGCCACAGCGCCCCTCCTCACCAGCAACTCCGCCGCTCCCCCTTGCCCGACCTCCGGCCTCTCATCGACGCGCAACACTGGAGTTGCTGGGGTGGCAGCGCCACTGGTGGCCCGAATCTAAGGGAGCCAGCGGCGACGTTGACAATGGTGCGGGCTGGAGATCTCGTGGCAGTGGCAGTGGCGGTTGCACAAGGAGATGCGGCGGCGGCTGGTGCACTGGAAGGAGATGCGGCGGTGGTGGAGGCAGCTGCGGGTCACTTGGGGACGGGAGGAGGGGGGAGCGGCGAGGGCGAGCAGGGCATCCGAGAGGGAAGGGGAGAGATGTAGAGGCGGCGATAGGAGGAGCTCAGGGAGTGGTGGCCGGAGGAGATGAGGGAGGAGGCATTGGGAATTCCAATTTTATGTTTTGCCCATCCAAACATGCATTGAATTGCACAGCTTCTCAGGATTTCAAAAACCAATGCAATAGTCATTCAAACAACAGAATTTGTATTGGACCCAATTCAATATCATAGCTGAATTGGAATTGGATACAATTCAATGCTAAGCCCTTAAATATCGACATCCAACACACCCTCGAGGATTTCATATTGTTTCTAGGGTGCTATGCATGCTCAGCGAGCCGGGCCACAATTTTTTTTTCCTTTTATTATAGGGTTCCCCTTTGTTTATCACAAGTGAGACAAAAACACAACAATTTTTAGTTTACTCCAGCCCGGACGCGCAAACTAAAAACTCTTGTGTTTTTATCTCACTTGAATTGTCATCAGGAAAAAGCATGTGCGGGTAGTGCGATCGGTACAATAATTCGGTCCTACCTCCATCCACCTCGCCGGCTCCGCTAGAACTGGGAAGGGCACATGGACCTTTCTCCCACCGACGCGCGCTGTCGCATCACCTACCTCGGTCCGCGGCGGAGCGGAGCGCTGCGCTCGGCGGCCCGTTCCCCTTCCTGGCTTCGTCTATCCGCAGCGTCTCATCCGCGGCTGTGAGGAATAGTTGGATCGATCACAGACACCGCTCGATTCGTTCCTTGTGCCCTCTGCTTCTTCCCTTCCGCTGCTGCCGCTAGCGCTACCAGGTACCAGCAACCAAACCCTTTAGCGAGGTAAATGAGTACTCACTGCTTCTTTCGTTTACAATTCTATTGTTGATTTTCTGCTCCACATAGTTGACAAAAAACGTCTCGCTTTTTCATCGTTTTTCTTTATTTTCGTCCCAAAAAAAAGATGCAATTTCTCGTACAGGATACTATCACTATCACCGTCAGGGCGTTGAAGCATCCAGTCAACATTTTGCTTCAACAAACATCTGCTTGACTATTCGGACTTTGACTATTCAACTTTGTGCTACTGGATTTTGACTATCCAGCTCTTGACATATATTGATCACCAGTCCAAAGGGCTTATTCTGTTTAGTTACCCTTCTCTCCTGTCCTGCATACAGACAATTTGCATCATGGATGTTCAGGTCTGTCATAAGGATTCTCTTTAAAGCATGACAGAGAAATTGGGTTGTTCATATCACAAAGACAACCATACTCTGTTCTTCTCTTCGATTATTGTATCAATCTTTCTTCGAGGACTTCTAAGGGGAGAGAATTATCGATATTTCAGATGGTACATCCTTGATCCTTCTATTTATGCTGTTTAATGGCTTGCCTCAAAATTTTTCCCTGCATCCTTTTTGTTTTTGCCCCTAATTGTGGCGAATGCCTTTCAGGTTTTGTATATGGTGGAGATTTAGCAAAGAAGGGGATCTTGTGGCCCAGAAAAATCATATGTGCTACTGTATATAGGATCTCTAAAGTGAACTGCAAAGGTTATTGGTGATTATCTGAAGTACAAAATGATGACCATGCAATATTTTAACAAGTCGATGGCCCTTGTTTTCATGCTTGGATTCTGTTTCTCCCACATCATCGTTGCCCAGCCCCCCACTTTGGCTCCCCCAAAATTTTGGGTCATTTCCAGCTTGCAAAACAATGCATTTGTGGACAACAGAAACACTGATATTCTTGCTGTCCTCTACAATGAAGGAATCTCATATGGAACTTATTTTGGCTTCTATAACATGGATGGTGATTCATTCATTCTCGCTGTATCATTTTCAGGACCCCAAGGTCCGGTCGTCTGGTCTGCCAACCCTGATAATCCTGTAAGCAAGTTCGCCGTCTTGAGCTTCACCATGGAAGGGGATTTGCTCCTCCAAGATGGTGGCACATTGATCTGGTCCACAGCCACGAAAAACAAGTCAGTCGCAGGCATGGGCCTTGATCTTTCAGGAAACCTTGTGCTTTTTGATGAGCATAAGTCCTCAGTCTGGCAGTCTTTTGATCATCCAACAGATACTCTGGTCATGGGGCAGTCACTTTGCAGAGGAATGAAGCTTACTGCCAAACCCTTGAACACAAAATGGTCATCTTCCAGGTTTTATCTTTCGGCAGAATGGAATGGGCTGCAACACTCGTTCAGTCCAGCAGCTTACACACAGATGTTCCAAACTACAGCTACATCAACTTCTAGTCCATCAACATGTTATGCATTTGTCAATGGCAGCCTTGGGTTCCCAGATAAGATCGTCTCAGTACCACCAGCAAGTTCATTGCAGTTTATGAGGTTAGAGTCTGATGGGCATTTGAGGCTTTATGAGATGCAGGAGCAAAAATCACCGCAGATGTTGTTTGATGTATTAAGCACAGTCATTGCCTTCTGCGATTACCCATTGGCCTGTGGTGATTATGGTGTTTGCAATAATGGGCAATGTTCGTGTCCTAGCTTGAGCTCTTTTAGGTTCCAAAATAAACGGCTTCCAGGTGCTGGATGCATACCCTTATCAAGCATCTCCTGTAAACATGCTCACTACCACAAGTTGATAACACTCACCAACATTTCTTACTTTAGTTATAGTTCCTTTTTAAACCTTGCTAGTTCAGGTTATTCAGAAAATGACTGCAAGCAGTCTTGTTTAATGAACTGCTCTTGCAAAGTAGTGATTTTTTTATCATGGTAGGGGTGTTGGTTATTGCCTATTATTGTCAGAGCAGATGCTAACTTTGTTTGCAGAGGATTCATCAAATAGCTTTTCAGCATTTGTCAAGATACAGGATAACCTCCCAGATAAAAGAAAGGTGATTATTATTGTCAGCGCCACAGTTGCAGGTTTTTCTCTAATGTCAATATTAGTTTTTGCTGTCATATGGAAAAAATGCAAGAAAGACAAGGAACCTCTCTTTGATGGCATACCTGGGACACCAAAGCGTTTCTCCTTTGATGAGCTGAAGGTCGCTACCAGTAACTTTACTGTGAAACTGGGACATGGCGGTTTTGGGTCGGTCTTAAAAGGCATGATAGGGAAGGAAACCATTGCTGTCAAACGCTTGGAGGGTGTCGAGCAAGGAGCAGAAGAGTTCTTGGCCGAGGTCAAGACGATTGGTAGGATGCATCACCATAACCTTGTTAGGTTAGTAGGATTTTGTGCTGAGAAATCACATAAACTCCTTGTCTATGAGTACATGTCAAATGGCTCATTGGATAAATGGATTTTTTCACACAAGTCCACTTTTCACTCTTTCTTGGAAAACTAGACGTAGCATCATCATTGCAATTGCTAGGGGATTGTCTTACCTCCATGAAGAATGCAAGGAAAAGATAGCACATTTGGACATAAAACCACAAAATATTCTCCTGGATGATAAATTCAATGCAAAGCTCTCAGATTTTGGAGTTTCAAAGATGATAAACAGGGACCAGAGCAAAGTAATGACTCGGATGCGAGGAACCCGTGGTTATCTAGCACCTGAATGGCTGGGCTCAAAAATTACTGAGAAGGCTGACATCTACAGCTTTGGAATTGTGATGATTGAAATCATTTGTGGTCGAGAGAATTTGGACGAATCGCAGCCTGAGGAGAGCGTGCACTTGATAAGCCTGCTTCAAGAGAAGGCAAGGTCCGGTCAGCTGTCTGATTTGGTGGACAGTAGCAGCACTGACATGAAATCCCATATGGAGGAGGTCATGCAAACAATGAAGCTTGCAATGTAGTGTTGTGCAGGTTGATAGCAGCAGAAGGCCATTGATGTCCACAGTCGCCAAGGCGTTGGAAGGAGTCAGGAGCTTAGATGCCACACCTGACTGCACTTTCCTCCCAAGTTTTGCATCAAGCAACATTGGTGTACTGGGATCAATTTCTTCCTATGTGCCTTGTGAGTCACATTTATCAGGTCCTAGGTGATAAAGTGTCTCTTCACCATTGTTCGGTTGCTAATTTTCGTTTTATTGTATGTCCTAGTGCAGCATATGAAGAAATTATGATCAGATCATATGGATGTGGCTTACTGTTCTCTCTCACATGCCCCGATAACTAGTGAGATTGATGGGTTACTGTTGATGGTCCTTAGACACGCCAATTGTGAACCGCAAACGCACGGATCATCGTAGCTTTTCCCTTAGAGTATTCCATCCAAGGTTTATCAATCCGTGGATCGACAATGAACTACCTAGGGTTTTCCATCTAATCTAACGGATCTATTCCTATCATTAAGCGTTGATTTCATATAGAGGTAAACCTTTAAGATGTGAGTGAGTATAAAGATTGATTGCATCTGAAAGCATAGGCAAAGATAGCATAACCGAAGTTAACAAAGGGTCCAATCGTCTCTAGGTACAGCTCTTAGTCAAAAGGTGATCAAAACAATAGATTCCATCTCTACCAAAGGTACCCGAGTCTTCTCTCCGAAAGGCGGCTCGCAAGCGGCCTACTTTCCAATGGTCACCGATGCGAGGTGCGTGCCAACGCCTAAGGTTTCCCAAAGCTTTACCCAACCAACTAGCAAGCGCTCGACGAGCTTCCTCTTGTAGTGGCTTGCGACAATTCTCATTGTACTCGCCATTGATCCGACTCAACATCACGTCGTCGCTAGAACCTTCCCCTCCATCATGCTATCACCACACTGGGGGTAATCGACGGACTAGCTAGAACGCGCTACTTTAATGTATCCGCAAGATATGGACTAATCACCACGATTAGATCTAATCTTACTAAGAACATATGACGATCGTACATATGAATATAAAGCATTAAAGAAGTAGACCAAGGTTGAGACAACTAGAATAGAGATTAGATTAATATCACCATCGTGTGTATACATACCCCGATGAATCTTGGGGCTTGACTCTTGAGCTCCACTGTGGCACAACCGCGCCGGGAGGCCATGGCGGCTAGGGTTGGCCTAGGCCATGCCCTAGGTACCTTCGAAGACTTGCAGCGATCCTCGTCTCCCTTTGGTGTATGTCCTAGTTTTCGCCGACTTCTGATGGATTTATCGCCGTGGTTTCGGGGTACAGGGGCTATAAATAGTCCAAGGAAACCCTAGCTCGAAGGGGAGGTCGAGGCGGCGCAAAAAAGGGCTAGGCCGGCCGGCCCCAAAGGTCCTGGGCCGGCCGGCCTAGGGCCTTTTTGGCCCACCTCGGCCTCATCTTTTGCGTGCAAGCTCCTTGATCCTCCAGAAATTGATTTGCCAATGCATGTAGGTATTTGACGTCGGTTGCTTCGGGATAAGATTGGGTCTTGATAACTTTCCATATGTCTGCCTGATTCGCCTTGATCCCGAAGTCTTTCGACCTTATCTTCATGTCTTTGCCCTTGCTCATTCTTGGAGGTTGGCTCACCATACATGAGAGCGAACGAAATCTAAGTTGTATTAGGTCCTTTGCCTTCATGTTTCTCCATGCTACGCATGACCTTGGCCTTCGTCCAAAAGTGCTTATTTATAGCTCAAAAACCTGCATAAACCAAAATCCTCCAAAAATACATGCATATGCGAAAACGGGGTTATTTCAAGTGCCAAGTGGCGGGTTAGTATATGAATTGGTCCCAAAACACCATTTAAATAGCACTAAAAGTGTGTCGCTAACGAGCGTCAACAATCCCTCCATGCTTAAACCTTGCTCGTCCTCGAGTAAGTCCAAGATCTTTACTTAATAAGGAAATCAGCATTGCCCTTCAATGTCTTCCCTATACTTAGTCATACACAACAAGACACATTGCTCTCAAGTGTTTAGCATTTAAAGTTCAAGTTATGACCGACTACTTTTCATTATGGAAGATAGACTAGCAATAAAGAACAAGCCATAATAATAATAAATGCAATGCTCTTGAACTTAAGCGAATTTTAGACCTTTACCTTGTTCCACCGTGAATAGTTTTTAAAAAGATGTATATCTAACATAAGTGAGATTCTCTTGCAAAAGCTCATGGCAACACTCATCTCATCAAGTCGCTCAAGCCTATACTAGATTATTTTCAACCTATTCTACTCATATATGAAAGTGGAAGGCTTATGTGGAGCTTGGTAGCTTGAAACAATCCTAACAAAACATTATATATGAAATATTGTCAACCTAAGAGAGAGATCTATTGGAATTACCGAGACTAGTCAAAAAGGCCATAGAGAATAAATGTTGAAAAGAGAGAGAGAGGGATGGAACACACACATTTAGATAGGTGGACATGTGCAAATGGCAAGTGGATGATCCCGAGGCACAAATAAAGTCCCCGTTATCGGATTGCACATGGTTGGAAAATTGAGTATGAAATTGTCTTCAAAGCATTTGGAATTTGATGAAGCTAAAAGAACTAAGGAGCATTATTTCTCTCTTTATTTCTTATTTTCTTTCATTTTTTCCTTTTATTTTTGTTTCTTTTCTTTCTTTTTCTTTTTTTTCTTTTTCTTTCTTTTTTCTCCTTAGAACCTTTGGCAACATAGTACTTACTCAGCATCCTCCCCCTATGCTTAAACGATTGCTCATCCTCAAGCATAGAAGTGAGGGTTGATTATTGCTGAAGTAAGTACACAAAGTCCATCTTGATCTTCCAGAAAAGCACTTGAATCTTCAGGAAGTTTCTTCTATGCCTTCCAAATTGATGTTCTCTAAATTAAGCTCTCGATTCTTGTGAATTTTCGTTGAGAAAAATTATCCATACTCAATTGTGGGTTGTGGTCAAGGAGGTAATCACAAAAAGATATTTGAATTTAGGGTGGATATCCAGCGAAGTTAGCGAAGTTTTCGGTGTAGAAACTCACAATGCATGGATAGAAAGGCTAGCAGAAGAAGGGTACACAAAATGGAATGACCAGCTTTTTAGTCTCGAACCATAGAAATCAATCTTAATCCAACTCATCAAAATATAAGTTTGCAAATCTAAGGGTTTCATCACGAAAGATCATGTATATGTAAAGGCTTTAGTAGGTAGAACTTTGCAAGAGATTCACGAATGTGATAGCATAAGAATCAAGTATTAAATAAAACAATACAAGGTGTAAGGTCATCGGTAAACTTAAATCAAAGAGCAACATGGAATATGTGGGTCTAGAATTTAGTCATTTAATCTCCACAAATAAAAGAGCCGGCATTTAATCAATTTAAGATCATTTTATAGAGAGCAAATGGTCAAGTCATATACAACATCATGTATGTAAAGCAAAGCGGCGACTTTCATCACTTTTCCATAAGCAAAGCATTCAAATAATTTCATCGTGGTGAGCACAAAGTGATGGTGATCATTTATTAAAACAAATACAAAACTAGGTTGTCCTTCTAGTAGCCATGTTATTAACAAGAGAGATATACAAAGGTTTCTAACCTATGGTTGATGGCATACATATATACAAGCATTAAGAAGTTGATGAACAAAGAGAAAGTTGAGGAAGAGTTACCGTCCTTTTTTATGCTTGCAATGAAGTGTAGCGCGGCTTCCCCATGTTTAAGTATTGTGCTTAGCATGGAAGAAAAATCTTGAGCATCTTGTGGTGAACACGATCATTGTATTTCCATATGGCCTTTTCCTTTTCGTCCAACAAGTCCTCCCCCATGCTTAGCATGTTGCTAAGCATGGAAGAAGATGGTGAACCATCATGTGATTCTTGAAGTCCTTCTGCCAAGTGTTTGGATATTTATATTTATGCTTCTTCACCTTTGTTACCTTAACTTTCTTCAACCTCTTCTTGTCATCAAGCCATGGTCCCAATCATTCTTCGTATCGTTATCACCTCCTTGCATGTTGTCTTTATCGCTGCTTCATCTTCCACGAATTTTTTCCTCATTTCTAGAATAGAACATGTACTGAATCCTTACTCCATTGCAAAGTGCACAAATTTTTCTTTCCAACGAGTCATCATTTGCCCAAATCGGATACCGAACAAAAGAGTTATGCCTTTTTTAGTCCAGCACTGCACTCTGTCCCGAGCTGATTTCAGAATGCGCAGTGCCCAATGTTTTTGTCGTATCTATGGGTCTTCAAATTCATTGATCTTGGATGCGTTGGAACGAGAATTTGATGGAGCTTATGAATATCAACTTTTTGTTCCTTGTACATCTCTGAATATGTGCAGATTTTTGATGAAAACAAGCGTCCCTTTCAATCTTCAGAGATGTTAACGGTCTTGATTGTAACTTTGATCACAAATTTATGGGATTCCTTCTTCATGCCTGCAAAACTCTTGAAACACACAAACTACCCTTGGGGTGACGGTCCGGAGTATAAGCAAATGCCAACAACCAATGACATCCCTAAGACCTTAACTTGTGGCATAATTAACCTAGTAAAAGAGAAAAATAAAATCCTAATGGGTGTGCATGTGTGCAAAGTGAATGCATGAAGTTAGTAACATGAAAGGCGGGACCAAACTTGATAGAGATCGAACAAAGTTTTAAACACCATGTTTACTACTATGTTGCCGAAACTCTCGGATTAAACACCATGTTAAAGCCGAAGAATTCAAGCGCTCGAGAAAGTTTAGAAAATCTAATCATGCCAACGAAAGTGTGGGTGTTGAGTGGATACAAAGTGGGTGTGCAAATGAGAGAAAGCATATAAACAAAGACAATATTTAAACCTAGTTCTAAACACCATGTTTATAACTAGATTGCTTAATCTCTCCATAGCCATAAAGATTTATAAACCAAGGTCAAAATGCATGTCTATCCCAAGGCCAATAATTCCTTATAGCACAAGAAAAATTAACGCATTGCAAAGCTTATAGACCGACCAATGCAATGTAAATGCTAACAAGGCTCTCAAAACTAAATGATGATGGTCCGCGATCATGTCTAAACACCATGTTTACACAAGACCGAAAAAGGAAAATGCCCCAGGAAGCATTGACATGGATATGAAAGCATTCATCATGAAGTTTTGTTAGAGAGCCGAGCTAACAAATGCATGATGGAACGATGGAATGGATGCAAAATGCAAATGCAAAGAGTTAACAAAAACAAGGGTTAGCAAGGTTTGAAAGGTCTTTCAATGTTATCATCGAAAAGAACCAAACAACCTAGCTAACGAGTTTTAGGAGAAGGTTCATGGGTATCCTATGTTTTTAGCTTAAAACAAGAATTTTGAAGAGAGAAATCAAGTTTAGAAAATCTACTTAAGGTGGTTGAAAACAAAAAGAAAAACAAAGGTTATTTCATTGGGTGGAAAACAAAACCTATGGTTTTAGGATGGCTTTAGGAATGAGAGATTTTTCTAAGGGTTTAGAATCTCGTGGGGAGGCTAGTCAAAGTTTTCAGTTAGAACAAGGAATAGAGATAGACTTGGCTAATCCGAATGGTGACGGCAAGCAAATCAACACAAGTCAATCCTACCCTTGTTGGCTCCGGTTTTGGCGGGGGTGATAGGAAGGCTTAGGTGGGTTTAATAAAAAGTTAGGTCAAAACAAAACATGCAATGCAATGCAAGGGTGAGAACAACATGGCATGAAGTGCAACATGAGGTGGATGAACACAATGACATGACATGATGTGGTGGTCTAAAAATAAAACAAAAGTTAGCCTAAGTCAACTAGCCATAAGTTTAGAATCAAAGGGTAGTGTCATATCTCATATTTCTCTCTAAAAAAACATAAAAGAAAAAGACTCTAAACACTAATAGGCACACAAAAGGGTCTACAAGTTTTCCAAGATCAAATAACAAAGTGCTCCCTCAATAACATTTAGATCATACAACATAAAGTTGTGTCATTTATTAGAGCAATGGTACAATGTTACTTGATGTTTCGATTAAAGAGCACAATATAGACCGTCATATTATATAGATAATAAACAAAAGATCGGGTTGCCTCCCGCAAAATGCTTTATTTAAAGTCATAGAGCTAGACTTTCTCACGTACCTTCTCATTGTTGTGAAGCCATGGTCCTTCATGCAAGAATTTGAAGTATCCATGCAGCTTGATGTTGCCCTTTTGTAATCTATCGTGATTTACTTCTAACATCTTCATGAATTGGATGTAGCCGGCTTGTGTCTTCATATGCCAATGTTCTCGGGGATCTTCATTTTGTTCTAAGCCTCTGAATTGGATCATGTATGCTTGATGAAAGCATTGCCCGAGCTCCTCTTCATTGTTGTGATCATTATCTCCTCTACCTTGTTCTCATCACGTTGCTCCTGCCTCTTCTTCATGGATTTTCCCCTGCATCCAGAATAGAACATATACAAAAATATAGCTCTATTGAAAAGTTTGTGAAATTACCTTTCCAATGAGTGGTCATTCATCTTAAACGGAGTTCAAATGAGAGAGTTATGCCCAATTTACTTTAGCACTGCGTGCTGTCCAGAAAATTTCAGAATGCACGACCTTCGATATTTTGATCATAACCGCTTGTAGGAATCTCTGATTGACTTGGTTCTTGATTCGTTGGAACCGGAACTTCATGGGGATTTTAAATATTCAAAAATATTCTATTGTTTTCTTTAGAGGTTATGTAGACTTTTGATGCAAACAGTAACTTCTTGCGAATTGATCCTGAGATGTCGATGATCTTGATCTTGTAGTCTTTGAAGCGACGTGTCGTGCATCCCTAAACTTCAAGGTCATCACCATTGATTCACCAGCAAGTGACATTCCAATGATGTGTCTTCTCCATTGTTCTTGCTTTACCCAAGGTGCCGGGATCATGGGTGGCTCTTGTGCTTTGCGTCGATGATCTGAGCGGTTTCCTTCGTTGGTAGCATCACTCAATTAAAAGCTTATTGAGCATCCTACTGGAGAAGATTGGTGGTATCATGGTGCTTCTAATCTTGTTGCCTCCAATCTTGATCAACTTCAAATCATCATCTTTTGTGCTCAAGGGCTCTCCAATCTTCCCTTGACATCATCATCATCTTCTCTGTTGTTTGTTGCTGCCTGTTCTTCATTGAATTTCTCTTCGTCTAGTGCAGAACATGTACCGAACTTCTACTCCATTGCAATGTGCATCAAATTCCCTTTCCAACGAGTTCTCATTCACTCCAAACGGACTCCAGACAAAAGAGTTATGGTTGTTTTACTCTGGCACTACGTTCTGTCCAAAGCGATTTCAGAACGCGTAGTATTGAAAGATTTTACCATAACTCCTTGCACCGATCTCCAAAATTCACAATTCTTGATGTGTTGGAAAGAAGACTTGATGGAGCTTCATATTTTCAAATTTTTTTATGGTATCTCTCTGATCATGGGCAAAAAACTGGTCTCAACAGCAACCTTCCAGAGATGTTGATGATCGGATCTCACGACTTCTTTGGGGCATGATTCATCACCTATAGCTTGAACAAACAATTCTCCAAGAAACATTAGTCTTAAAAATTAATTGACATGGCAGCATACCTTGTTCATCTTCACTTGTTTTGTGTATGGGCTCGATAGCAGATGATGGGCCACTAACAAAAGTTAGCACCTACCACTAAAGAGCGGATCTTTACGTAGCCATCAACTTGTTTGAGCGAGATTGGACTTGTTAAAGCCCAAACTTAGTGTCTAGATTTCCACCTGCTTTCAAGGACACAAACAAGAAAACAAGGGTATATGCAATAATAAAAATTAGGGTTAGGCCGAAAAATTAGATAGATCTCTCTAGGGTTCGAGTTGCCGATCCCCGGCAACGGTGCCAGAAAAGCTTTTTGACGGTCCTTAGACACGCCAATTGTGAACCGCAAGCGCACGGATCATCGTAGCTTTTTCCTTAGAGTATTCCATCCAAGGTTTATCAATCCATGGATCGACAATGAACTACCTAAGGTTTTCCATCTAATCTAACGGATCTATTCCTATCATTAAGCGTTGATTGCATATAGAGATAAACCTTTAAGAAGTGAGTGAGTATAAAGGTTGATTGCATCCGAAAGCATAGGCAAAGATAGCATAACCAAGGTTAACGAAGGGTCCAATCGTCTCTAGGTACAACACTTAGTCAAACGGTGATCAAAACAATAGATTGCATCTCTACCAAAGGTACCCGAGTCTTCTCTCCGAAAGGCGGCTCGCAAGCGGCCTACTTTCCAATGGTCACCGCCGCGAGGTGCGTGCCAACGCCTAAGGTTTCCCAAAGCTTTACCCAACCAACTAGCAAGCGCTCGACGAGCTTCCTCTTGTAGTGGCTTGCGACAACTCTCATTGTACTCGCCATTGATCCGACTCAACATCGCGTCGTCGCTAGAACCTTTCCCTCCATCATGCTATCACCACACCGGGGTAATCAACGGACTAGCTAGAACGCGCTACTTCAATGTATCCGCAAGATATGGACTAATCACCACGATTAGATCTAANTGCGTGCTGTCCAGAAAATTTCAGAATGCACGACCTTCGATATTTTGATCATAACCGCTTGTAGGAATCTCTGATTGACTTGGTTCTTGATTCGTTGGAACCGGAACTTCATGGGGATTTTAAATATTCAAAAATATTCTATTGTTTTCTTTAGAGGTTATGTAGACTTTTGATGCAAACAGTAACTTCTTGCGAATTGATCCTGAGATGTCGATGATCTTGATCTTGTAGTCTTTGAAGCGACGTGTCGTGCATCCCTAAACTTCAAGGTCATCACCATTGATTCACCAGCAAGTGACATTCCAATGATGTGTCTTCTCCATTGTTCTTGCTTTACCCAAGGTGCCGGGATCATGGGTGGCTCTTGTGCTTTGCGTCAATGATTTGAGCGGTTTCCTTCACTGGTAGCATCACTCAATTAGAAGCTTATTGAGCATCCTACTGGAGATGATTGGTGGTGTCATGGTGCTTCTAATCTTGTTGCCTCCAATCTTGATCAACTTCAAATCATCATCTTTTGTGCTCAAGGGCTCTCCAATCTTCCCTTGACATCATCATCATCTTCTCTGTTGTTTGTTGCTGCCTGTTCTTCATTGAATTTCTCTTCGTCTAGTGCAGAACATGTACCGAACTTCTACTCCATTGCAATGTGCATCAAATTCCCTTTCCAACGAGTTCTCATTCACTCCAAACGGACTCCAGACAAAAGAGTTATGGTTGTTTTACTCTGGCACTACGTTCTGTCCAAAGCGATTTCAGAACGCGTAGTATTGAAAGATTTTACCATAACTCCTTGCACCGATCTCCAAAATTCACAATTCTTGATGTGTTGGAAAGAAGACTTGATGGAGCTTCATATTTTCAAATTTTTTTATGGTATCTCTCTGATCATGGGCAAAAAACTGGTCTCAACAGCAACCTTCCAGAGATGTTGATGATCGGATCTCACGACTTCTTTGGAGCATGATTCATCACCTATAGCTTGAACAAACAATTCTCCAAGAAACATTAGTCTTAAAAATTAATTGACATGGCAGCATACCTTGTTCATCTTCACTTGTTTTGTGTATGGGCTCGATAGCAGATGATGGGCCACTAACAAAAGTTAGCACCTACCACTAAAGAGCGGATCTTTACGTAGCCATCAACTTGTTTGAGCGAGATTGGACTTGTTAAAGCCCAAACTTAGTGTCTAGATTTCCACCTGCTTTCAAGGACACAAACAAGAAAACAAGGGTATATGCAATAATAAAAATTAGGGTTAGGCCGAAAAATTAGATAGATCTCTCTAGGGTTCGAGTTGCCGATCCCCGGCAACGGTGCCAGAAAAGCTTTTTGACGGTCCTTAGACACGCCAATTGTGAACCGCAAGCGCACGGATCATCGTAGCTTTTTCCTTAGAGTATTCCATCCAAGGTTTATCAATCCATGGATCGACAATGAACTACCTAAGGTTTTCCATCTAATCTAACGGATCTATTCCTATCATTAAGCGTTGATTGCATATAGAGATAAACCTTTAAGAAGTGAGTGAGTATAAAGGTTGATTGCATCCGAAAGCATAGGCAAAGATAGCATAACCAAGGTTAACGAAGGGTCCAATCGTCTCTAGGTACAACACTTAGTCAAACGGTGATCAAAACAATAGATTGCATCTCTACCAAAGGTACCCGAGTCTTCTCTCCGAAAGGCGGCTCGCAAGCGGCCTACTTTCCAATGGTCACCGCCGCGAGGTGCGTGCCAACGCCTAAGGTTTCCCAAAGCTTTACCCAACCAACTAGCAAGCGCTCGACGAGCTTCCTCTTGTAGTGGCTTGCGACAACTCTCATTGTACTCGCCATTGATCCGACTCAACATCGCGTCGTCGCTAGAACCTTTCCCTCCATCATGCTATCACCACACCGGGGTAATCAACGGACTAGCTAGAACGCGCTACTTCAATGTATCCGCAAGATATGGACTAATCACCACGATTAGATCTAATCTTACTAAGAACATATGACGATCGTACATATGAATATAAAGCATCAAAGAAGTAGACAAGGTTGAGACAACTAGAATAGAGATTAGATTAATATCACCATCGTGTGTACATACCCCGATGAATCTTGGGCTTGACTCTTGAGCTCCGCCGTGGCACAACCGCGCCGGGAGGCCATGGCGGCTAGGGTTGGCCTAGGCCATGCCCTAGGTACCTTCGAAGACTTGCAGCGACCCTCGTCTCCCTTTGGTGTATGCCCTAGTTTTTGCCGACTTCTGGTGGATTTATCACCGTGGCTTCAGGGTACAGGGGCTATAAATAGTCCGACGAAACCCTAGCTTGAGGGGGAGGTCGAGACGGCGCAAAAAGAGGCTAGGCCGGCCGGCCCCATAGGTCCTGGACCGGCCGGCCTAGGGCCTTTTTGGCCCGCCTCGGCCTCATCTTTTGCGTGCAAGCTCCTTGATCCTCCAGGAATTGATTTGCCAATGCATGTAGGTATTTGACGTCGGTTGCTTCGCGATAAGATTGGGTCTTGATAACCTTTCATATGTCTGCCTGATTCGCCTTGATCCCAAAGTCTTTCAATCTTATCTTTATGTCTTTGCCCTTGCTCATTCTTGGAGGTTGGCTCACCATAGATGAGAGCGAACGAAATCTGAGTTGTATTATGTCCTTTGCCTTCATGTTTCTCCATGCTACGCATGACCTTGGCCTTCGTCCAAAAGTGCTCATTTATAGCTAAAAACCTGCATAAACCAAAATCCTCCAAAAATGCATGCATATGCGAAAACGGGGTTATTTCAAGTACCAAGTGGCGGGTTAGTATATGAATTGGTCCCAAAACACCACTTAAATAGCACTAAAAGTGTGTCGCTAACGAGCGTCAACAGTTACTTAATGCCATTGTCAATTTGGAACATCCTTACGACTACATTTCAATGCTAGCATTTTGCCTGCATCGAGTTACATACTTTGTAGAGACCAGTAGGTACATTCTTCTTGTATGATCTTGTCATTCTTGCAAATCGATAATCTGAACTGCAATCTGCAGTCTTGATTGTTTTTATTTAGAAGGAAAAAGGGTAATAAAAGAAGCATCATCTTCCTAAAGTCTCCTGCTAGCCTCAACCGATAGCAGGATTTTGCTGCTGAAGTTGATGCAGGTCTTATTTCTAAAAGGAGCACAAGGACTCTGGCCCCACCTATCTTTCGATGTGAAGCTTGATTGAGGGTTGATGTATTGACACATATGGCCTTCTCAGGTAGTAGGCCAATGGCAAGGTATACAAAATCATTGATGGGCTACAGTGCATCAGTTGACAATGAGATGCATCGACAATGTGGCATGGTAAAAATGCAGCCTTCTTTTAAGCTAAAAAAAAATCTGTTGCATGCCAATTGATATCAATCATTTACTCCATTCTCATGATAAATTCTACATTATGTACTTTTAATATGGTGTTGATTTTTCAGCTCACCAACGTAGTTTATTTTAGCACACCTACAAACGAACCTATATTTTTCTCCGTTTACATTGAAATTTGGTAATTTATCTGTCAATAGCTGACTCTTTAATCTTCTTTACCTGTGCACATATCATCTTGTTGTAGCGTACCTAGGAAGATCTATGATTGTCTAGACTATCATCTGACTAAGAGCAGTTGGATACTAAATATTGCAAATGGGGGCTCCGCATTTTTAATTTAATGCACTAATGGCTAGTATTTTTATTAATGAAAATCAACAGAAAGAAGATAATACAAGTATGTATAAGAGCATGTGTGTAATTTGACATTATATTTGTCGGGGTTCTCTACCGCCGGCAAGTAATATTTCTACGATCGCGTGTCAGGGCACTGGATGGTGGCTCAAGAGACACAGGAGATTATACTGGTTCGGGCCTCCGGAGAGTAACACCCTACGTCCAGTGTGAGCCGATGTTCTCGAGTCCAAGTCTGTAGTAGGGGATACAAACTAGTCGGGAGAGGGTGTATGGTCCCAAGTCCCTGTGCAAGGTGTTACAGAGTGGTGTGTGTCCCCGTCTCCTCTCCTACACCTTCCCTCGGTCTCCTTTTATAGTCGCAAGGGGAATAAGGAAGGAGAGGGGTAAAAAAGATGAAATTACAAGGTGAGTTACGGCACCGGGGTCTTTGCCGTTATTTTGCGTCCCAGGCCGTACGAGAGGTACAAATGTTCACTGTAGTAGTTGGTGTTGATGGAATGGGCGTTCCTTCTGACCCGGAGCAGGCGGCGTCCGAGTGGTTGGGGTAGCGGCATCTCGGGCGGGTCCCCGAGTGGTTCTTGGGTCATGGTTGACTCGCACTGTGCATCCTTGGATTCCAGGTGTCCTTACTTGGGCAGGCGATCGTCCTTCTTCGAGACCGAGACTGTAGCGTTCCTGTTCGGACGAGACGGGCACTCCTGTGGCTGCCGTGGCGATGGACAGGTGCCCATCCCATTCTGAGATGTCAGGCTCCGAATAGGTACGGCCCAGAATGGGTAAAAGCGAGGGGCAGCGCCGAGCGAACCAGTCGGGCGAGGCGGAGACTCGTCGGGCGAGACGGAAACGTGTCGGGCGAGCGAGTCCTCTCGGAGGTTACTTAGCCACGAAGGAGTGGACCAGTCGGGCGAGGCGGAGACTGGTCGGGCGAGACGGAGACTTAGTCGGGCTGGCCTGGGGCCGCCCGGACGAGGCGGGTCTGTTTAGCTCGGGATATTAGTTTTTGTTTGTGAAGGGTCACTGGATGCCATGTCGTTGATTTGGGGTAGGGTTGGTCAACCCTGGTTTAGACCCTCGTCAGTAGCCCCCGAGCCTGGGTAGGAGTCAGGGACTCATGCCCTGGTTCAGCCGTTATGAGGGAGCGTTGAGCTGTTGTTCTTCTGGTGGGTTGCGCGCGAGCGCACCCCCCGGGTGTAGCCCCCGAGCCTTGGGAAGAGTGGATACTCTTGTTAAGGCTTTGAAGCCAATGGTGCCGAGTAGTTTGTCCCGGAGGTTGTCGGGGTCATGAAGGATTCGGGCGTTAGTCGGGAAGGCGACTTGCTGGGCCGGAGCCTTACTTGACCGCTGGTGGGCCGGGAGCGGAGGCGTCGGCCCGCTTCACGCCGCGTGGAGGAAGGGCGCACCTTTTGAGGCCGTCAGCTGGAGCGACAGGCGCACGTCGCAACTGCGCCGATGGTGGGCCCACGCATTTAATGCCGCCGCCCCGCTCCACGCCTCCTTTTATTGCCTTGCGCTGCGATTGCCTAGGGTTTATCGCACCCTCAGCCTTTTCGCCTCCCGCCATGCTTTCGTTCTCCTCGCCGTCGCCGCGCTCATTCTTTCGTGCTTTTCGCTGCCGCCGCACTCGTGCTCCATCGCCGTGCCCGTGTCTCCCCCACACCTTCCGCCGCCGTGCTCACGCCTTCTGTCGCTGCGCTCGCATCCCGCCGCCGTGTTCGCTCGAACCTTTCCTCCTAGCCAGCGCTTCCCTCAACGGATCCACCATGTCGAATTGGTCGCGTTCTTTCGTGACCGTGGCGCAGCTGGAGGGGCTCGTGAAGGGAGGGACACTGCCGCCTCTGACGGAGGCCAAGGAGTGGATTAAGCCGGGGTTGGAGGACTTCCCCCGGCCACCGCCCGGGTACGTCGTTTCCTTCATCGCCTTCCATGAGCGCGGGTTCTCCGTTCCCGCGGGGAGGTTCATCCGGGCGGTGTTGGATGAGTACGGGCTGGAGCTTCACCATCTCGACCCGAACGGGATCCAGCAGATGGCGGCGTTTGTGGCGTTGTGCGAAGGCTACTTGGGGATGGAGGCCCACTGGGACCTCTTCAGGTATTTCTTCAAGTTTGTGCTGCAGACTAATGGCGACAGCACCACTGCAACAATCGGGTGCGCCTCGCTAAGGATGAAGCAAGGGAGGTCGAAGGGCTACATCCGGGGCTCCCTTGTGAGTTCGAACAAGGGATGGCACCCTGGGTGCTTCTACCTCAAGAACGACCCCAAGAACCCCCTTCCCGAGTACACCGGGAAGTGGTTCCAGAAGGCGCCCGACAAGTGGTCGTACGGGCCCGAGAAGAAGGATTGAGAGAGGGTCCTCAGGAACACATGGAAAGCTCTCGGTCGCCTCCGAGACCAGGACGTGTCTACCGCAGAGGTCATCGGCGGGTACCTCTCGAGAGGTATTGTGCCGCTGAGGCGGCGCGCCCTCCGCATGTGGGAGATGACCCTCGACAAGGCTCCCTTTGTGGGGACTATGACGGCAGATCCCCTTCCCTCGGCTGCCGAGGTGCGGCGCCGAGTGGCGGCGGTGGTAGGTAAGGGTCACCTTGAGTACCCGCCGCCTCATCTCCTTCCGATGCTTCCGAACGCCAGCACCCAGGCCATTGTAAGAACTTGGTTGCCCATCTTAGATTAAATTTTGAGTGCTCTTCTTGCCTTCTAACCCCGAGTTCTTTAGGTGAAGAGCCACGACGTCACCTTCTCCCGGGCGCCACTTCCCGAAGACAGGGCGGTAAACCGCGCTGTCGCCGAGAAAAACAAGAAGAGAAAGGAGCGCTGGGAGCAGTGGAAGCTAGGCGAGATTGCCAAGAGATCAAGGAACGCCGAGCGGGCCAAGAGCAGGAGACTGGGCGATGATGTCTCCGAGGACGAAGATCCTGAGTCGGAGCCCGCGGAGGGGGACTCGGTGGAGGAGGAGGAGGACGACGAGGACGAGAGGGGCAGTGGTGCGCCCTCTGCAGAGCCCGGGGCGGATGCGGCGACAACGTCCCTGCCCCTGGTGCGGGGATCGAGGTCCGGCGGGAGCAGGAGGTCGTCGCAGCCGGGCGCGGAGAGGAGCGGAGGTTCTCGGTCGGGGAAATCCCACCAGCCCGCCGAGTCCAGTGAACGCGAACGGCGCGGCCGCACGCCCCCGCCGACCCGACGTGCGTCCGAGGAGCCGAAAGACTCCCGTCAGGGTGCGCACCAGTCCGTCGGGCACAGCCAATATGAGCGGCGCGAACGCGCCAAGGAGCCGACGGTTTCCCGTCGGGGCACTGCCTCCCCTCATCGGGATAGGAGCCGTGATGCGGCGGAGCGCGTCCCTACGGGCGGTTCGCAGTTCAGGAAGTCGCGCTCAACCAGGAGACCCTCGCCACGGGAGGACAGGCGGCCGCCGGTTTCGTTGACGGCGAGGGCGTCGGGAGGAGGTCAAGACGCCCCCCTGATGCCTCCTTCGGTTGGGCAAGCGAGCCCTGTTGGGGGCAGCCACTCGTCAGCACCTCCCGTCAGGGAGAGGCAGACTCCCTCCGTCCCAGCAAAGGCCGCGGTGAGGGGGCCAGACCCTTCCCAGATTGAAGGAGGAGGCCCGACCAGTCAGGCGGCCCCACTCGGGTGGAGGTGCCGACACCCCGCAGGTGGTCCCCATCCCGACGACGCTGTCGGGGACCAAGAGGCCGTCGCCTTCATCAGACCCGATGCCGACAAGCGCCAAGCAGTCCCGAACCGTGTCAGCGAGGTGAGTCGTGTTCTACTTTTCCCAAGTAGTTCTTGTTTTCGTGCTCGGCTTCTTCCTTAGTCGGGCTTCTTGATCTTTGTGGCTTCAGCCGGGCCTCCAAGCCGCTCGAGGCGGCACCCCAGAAGAGGCTGTGCCAGATGTAGATACCCCACCCATTGCGCCAACGCAGATGCCAAGGCCCTCGGCCGAACGGGCCGAGGAGACTGTTCGGAGGGAGACCCCCTCCCTGGAGGAGGAGACCCCTCAGGGCAGTGGAGACAGCTTGGGAGGTGAACTCCCTGCGGGCCTGGGCATCGCGCAATCTGCCCCCACGGAGAAGGACCTTGCGGCGTACCAGGCAGAGCTGGAAGAACAGCTGGCGGGGCCGATCCTCCCTGTTCCTCAAGAGGCGGCGAGCCGTCCTAAGACAGGGGAGGTTCCCCTGCTTTGCAGCGTTGCCCTGGCCAGTGCCGAGGTGAGCGTCGTTGGGTCAGTCGGTCACGGGGCCGCCTCCCCTCCGGCGACCGAGGTCGTCCCCGAGAGGGCCGAGGTGGAGGCACCCAAGGTCCCTTCGGTTGCCGCCATTTCATCGGTGGCAGCTGTTGAAGCCCCCGCGGCCACTTCCGGGGAGGCTCCTCCGGAGGTCATCACACTTGAGGACTCCCTGACGGGCCGTCTTCAGGGAGCCGATGTCCGCTCCGCGGGGGTCCAAGCTCAGAGCCCATGAGGCCCCTGAGTCCCTTGAGTGGGGTCCCGGATGCCTTCACGGATACCCCAGGGCTGATGACGATGGACCGTCATTTCAAGGCCCTGGTGTCCATCGAGGATGACCCCAACCTGCCGTGCGAGGGCCGGCTGATGTGGGTCGACCGCCAAAACCCGGGGCAGACCCTCTTTGAGCTCAACGACAAGACGAAAATGGAGGAGTGCGAGATTCTCGCAGAGGGCCTCCGCACCGCGAGGGAGACCTTTGAAAAGATGATCATCAAGCCCGCCCAGGTAAGTATTGAGGTTCTCGTTCTCTTTCTTGCTCTAAGGCGGCGTTGCTTTCGTTGTGTCTGACCATATTTCCCTTGCTTTGTTATCTCCGGGTGCAGGAAATCATGAAGCGCAGCTCGGACAAGTCCCTATTTCTCCACCGAGAAGCCGGGCTGTGGCATGCTATTGATCAGATGATGGCGGAGAAGGCGGAGCTTGAAGCTCGGCTGGCTGCGGCCCAGCAGGCTGGGGCAGAGGTGCTCACCCGCGCCGAGGAGGTGAAGGTCGCCCTTGAGGCGAAGGTGGCTGAGGCCGAAAAGAGAGCGGCCGAGGCGCGGACGGCAGGCCATCTATTTATAGCTTGGTAGGACGGTGGAGAAGCACCTCGAGGTGGTTGAGGCTGTTTGACCCTGGGACAAGGTCAGCCGAACTGGGGAGAGGGGGGTCGGTCGACCCTCAGATGCACTGCCTTGCATCGTGCGCGGTCCAGATGCGTCCCTGAGGTCGGTATGGAGCTGGTCGTCGAAGGGGGACTGATTCCATCGCCCTTGGGGATCGGCCGACGTGCCCAGGTCGACCGACCTGGCACCGACCCTCTCGGGCCCATCTTTGCCTAGGTGACTATAGAGTGGGTCCTAATGACGGTTCCAGGTGGCTGGCCCGATTTGAGTATGTTTAGATATGTTGGTGGCGCCCTCAATCCATGTGACCTCCCCTTAGGACCATTCCCGTCTTCTTGGATCCAACCGTCATGGAATCAATGGCTATGATGGTCCTGGAGTGTGTTTCTTTGCTGCGGCCAAATATGGGCTCAATTGGGCTTGGGCCTAGGTCGGCCGACCTAAGGGGGTCGGGCGACCCGACCCTGAGCCCAAATATCCTCCTCTTTTACCAATTAGTCCCTGCATTCACATATTCACCAAAACTTGTGGAATTGATTAGATATAAGCCCTATCACTATGTTTGGTGATTATATTTGACATATTCTCTGCAGGAGTTGACAGTAAAAATTAGCATTTACAGACCATCAACAGCTAGTTGCCAATGCTGCAAGTTTGACAGGGATGGTATATTTTGCTGCCACATAGTGAAGGTGCTAACAGACAGAGGGGTTAAAGAATACCTGGCAAGTACATACTTAAGAGGTGGAATCCTCTAGAGAATTCGACTACATTGGTCGAGTTAACAAGTCCTCAGTAGATGCCTAAAATGCCAGAGAAGTCGAAAAGGGCTGTGCGCTTTGCAAATGTGTCTAATTCTTTCACAGGCATTGCAAGGCAAGCATGTATGTCTGAAGATTTGTGTGACATTGCAAATAGTCACATTAAAATGATGAAAGCCGAACTTGCTGAACTTAGGAAATAAAAAAGGACTTAGAAAGCAATACCCAAAAGGCACCAGAAAGCAACAATGATGCAGGAAATGTTGTACAGGAGGGGGGTGCATCAAGATGAAGGCGTTGCCCATCAAGATGAAGGAGTGGGTGTTGAAAGTGTAGATCCAAGGCAGGGAACGTTGTCCTATTTGTCTCGAAGAATCTCCCAACAAGAAGAATCATTGACAGTTTCTGAGCCTGCTTTGTCCATTGGTGTATCTGTCCAGCAGTTAGTGATTGCACCCGAGATTAGTCTGTGGCTAAAGATCCAGACAAAACAACAACTAAGGGCCGCACAAGAAGAAGAAGATTCCAGAGTGCATTGGAAGTGCACTCAAAGCCTAAATACAACAAATGCAAAGTTTGTGGTTCTACAGAACACAATGCTGCGACTTGCACAAAAAGCAGGAAGAAGAACTAGAGAGTATGGATGAAGTCGAGGGCTGGGCATCGAACTAAGCTGCTTTAGTGTTTTTCCAACTGTATAAGTTAAGTAATGCATCTTTATGAAAACTGCTTGTAATGAGGGATTAATATGCTTCTTAAACTGTCAGGAAAAGCTTATGTGAAAATATGAGTATTGCTTATGGATGAAGATTGTGTACTTACAAGCAGCAGAAGAATTAGAAGCAGTTTTTTAACTTAATTTAAGCATTTACGTACTGTACTACTGACGACCCTTAGGCATGCCAATTACGAACCGCAAGCGCACGGATCGGTTGTAGCTTTTCCCTTAGAGTATTTCCCCAAGGTTTATCAATCCACGGAACAAGGGATTTCAACATTTAACCTAGCACTATTGATGTTAGCAAGAGTGTTCTTTTGATTGGATGATGATATATAAAAGTAAGAACAATCTAACCTAATCAATGTTATGAGCGGTAGAGAGGAGTACACAAGGTATGGAAGCATTTGCCCATAGGGTCTAGGATCACTATGAAATGTAATCACCGAGCAAGATAAATCCAATCTAATCTATCAATGGTAAATATGTGAACCAAACTCAACACTTTCCCTCCCGCATACTAGTCACTACACGAGGGTACTCACCTATCGAGCTATAGGAACACAAATCGTTGATGTGATCTAAGCATCCAAGACTATGAGAGATATGCACACCCATAGTGATGTTGGCCAACTATTACAATGAAAAGCACCATCAACTAAGAACATGATAGATTGATCTCACAAAAGAAATCGGCAATTACAAATCAAGATCTCCTTACAACCCCATAGACAAACAAGGACTTTACCCCATGAAGCTAGGCATGACGTCGTGATTCATGGTGTGGAAGCCTCCGGCGAGGATGGACTCCTCGCTGTCCTCCAACTTGAGACGGCGCCCGGACGACGGCTAGGACTTCCGGCGGCGTCTCCTCCTTGTGTTTATCTCCAATGGATCTAATCTCCTCTAATGAATTCTTTATGTATGAATGAATGAATCCTCTTGACTGCATCCTTGGGGGAGTTTATATATGTCTCTGGCGAATGACGGCAGAAGGAACCCTTAGGGTTTGCGTTTACTTCGTGCTGAAGAAAGGGGAGCGCGAGCGGGCCCCAGAATGGGCTAGGCCGGCTGGCTCACAGGCTCTAGGCCGGCTGGCCTGGGCCTGTTCTAGCTCCTCTTGTCTTCATCTTTCGCGGGCTGGCCCTCCTCCTCAATCCTTATCCCTGTAGGTACTTTGGTCCACGTCAAACTCCGCCAAATATGTCATATTTTCTGTAAAATCACAACCTGCTCCAAAATAAAAGACATTCGAAAACGTGGTTATTTCAGGTGCCCAGTGACGGGTTAGTATAAGAATTAGTCCAAAACCAATGCCAAATCAGCCCTAAAAGTGTACCAATAACGACTGTCAACAATCCCCCCATGCTTAGCTTTTGCTCGTCCTCGAGTAAATCAGGCTAGTGAAATCTTCCAACGGGGTTGCTTAAAAGCTCTTGCTCTGCAAAACATACTTAAGCAAACAATTCTAACCCAAGTTCTTCAAGTGAATGTCAGCGGAGTGGCAAGGATAATCATAGTATGGGCGTTCAAAAGTCTATCCAAATTATTACTCCACAACCTCTTATCCTTAGCTAGTATTCTTAAAATCAACAACACTTAATTTCTTGCCTTCCTTGGAGGTTTTGGTTTGGTTTTGAAAACAATCACCCTGCAACAAGAGTTAGACCAAAGTTCTTGCACAAGTCCTTTCAAGTCTCTCAATATAAGTGGATATCATATTAGTTTTGCAAGCTCTCAACTCACAACTCAAGTATAAGTGGCTATCCTATTGATTTTGTAAGCTCTCAACTCATCACACAAGTCTCTCAAATATAAGTGGAGTTGTAGGTAGGGCTAGCAAAGTAAATACACATATTGTCAAATTAAGAAAACTCTCTAACAATTGCTTACCTTTCGAGCCAATGATCATGAGAGTATTACCATAATGTGAGGGGTTTCAAGGATAAGAAGATTTAGAATGGTGGACATGTGCAAGGGCATATAAAAATTAACTTCAAGGCACAAGCGACATCCTCGTTGTCGGATTGCACATGGTTTGAAAAGAAGATTTGTTCTCAACAATAAGGCGATCTTCCTTTGCACTTCTCTTATTCTTCCATCTATAGAATTCTCCCTCTTTTATTACAATTTTCTCCTTTCTTTCACTCCCTTTTTTTATTTTCATATATATTTTTTTCTTTCTTTTTCTTTCTTTCCTTAATTTTCCTTCTCTTATCTGAACCTCCCTTGAACAATTCCTCGCACAGATAAACAAATAAGATACCGAGGATACTCCACAATTTTTTGGAGCCCAAACCGCAGCTAGAGGGGGCTGGGCTGGCCGGCACAGAGTCCAGGCCGGCCGGCCTGGGGTCCTCCCGGCTCGGTTCCGGTTCATTTTTTCTGTACTCCTTCCTTTCTTCTTTCACAAATTATATTTTATTCAAACTTCGCCCAGAAAGAGAACAAATCTTTCGATAGTGGGTTGTGATCAAGGAAAAGATAATAAAATAAGATGTATTTGGGTTCGGGTTTTGGAATCCGGTAGATCATATGAGTTGTTCCAATGAAGAACTCTCATTACCGAATATTGACGAGGCTAGCAAATAAGAGATAAGATAATCAAGGATATGATCATTGCTCAAAATTAAAACTTTCGAGAGAAAGAAATCCTAACTCAAGTCAATGCACCTCCAATTCTTATGGTGGAATGATTATAATGTGGCTTTGGTAGGTATAGGGTATAATCTCTCAACTTAACAAGAACTAGATCAACCTTGCATTTGCGGGGGTTTTAAAAGAGTAATAAAATAAATATCCTCCAATTCTAGCCTTACTAGCAAGTATTATAAAAAACCAAGCACTAGTTCAAGATCGGGCATGGGTATTTATAAGGACAAACCAATTAATAAGCTCCACAACTAAGATTCAATTCCAAGACAATGCTCATGAACGAGTACTTAAAGAAATAAGGTAAAACTGAATGCATAAGTAAATTTGCTCGATCCAACAATTATTCAAAAGTAAAGACTCTTTTTATTGATTTTCTTGACTCAATGCTAATTTAAGACTTTCACACACGCTAAATTAAAACTTTCACACAAGGACTCACACTAACATTAAGACTCAAAATCACACCAACTAGCTCTCGGCAAAAAATAGCTAAAGAAAATTTAAAACTACGATGCGATGCGTCACCCCCCCCCTCCCCGCTCCATGCTTAGATTTTACGATGTCCTCGGCGTAAGGAAATAGATCACACAGGTGAGACGCTCGGGAGTTTTCTCGATGTAGCTCTTCCTCTTCACACCAAGGAGGCGTTTGGAGCGCCTTGGGATGACGATGACGGAGCACGTCTCAATGCTAGCTTCATTGTCGCTCAAGATGATGATGGGTTGGCGTTCGGCGATTTTCTTGCTAGGCGCCTTCCCTCCAACACGCATCCGAGCTTGAGTAGGGAATTTCTTCACGCAAGGGAGCTTGAGGTCGCAGCTTTTAGCCTCCAGGCGAAGGAGCTCGCCAGCAGCCACAAGGAGACCCTAGACCGATCGGCCTGGTGAGGGTGTGCCGGTTGGCACACCCCCCTCCTTCATCGCCATCACTTCAATTTCGATGCCCATGCTCCTGGAAGATGCCCTAGCTTTCTTGTTTCTTGAGGTGATGGTTGCAGATTGGAAAAATATGTGAATTTGGATCTCCATGGTGCCTCCATTTATGTCCCGAAAGACTTGAATGAGAAGCCCAATCTTTCCAAGTTTAAACAGCGCAATCTCCTAGACACCGGTAGAAACTTTCCTAATCTCCAACATGCCAAAAGATGATGCGAGACCGACCCCGAAAAGGGGTAGGCCGGCTGACCTGGGAGTCTATGGGCCAACCGGCCTAGGGGTACCCCCCTCCCTCCCCCCCCGCTCCAGATTTTTACAGGGTGCTTCTTGTTTAATTATTAGCCATTTTGTCTACCAAGAACCAGAAAAACTCAAAGAAAAACAGAGAGAAAACAAAAACTAAAAAGGAATATTTACATACTTACCTCGTTTAACGTTGTTAGGCTTGACGCTCCGGTTCCTCCATCATGGTGTAGATGTCGATGTAGTGAAGAGGCACAACGTCGGGCTCCAAGAATACCTTAAGTCGCTGCCCATTCACCACATATTGGTCTCCTTTGACGTCCATGATTGTTACCGCTCCCATAGGTGAAATTGAGTGGACAATGTACGGTCCATCCCATTTTCTTTGCAACTTTCCTTTCCCAAAGAGCTTGAACCTTGAATTGTATAGTAAAACTTTGTCTCCCTCTTTGAATTCTTTTCTTTGTAACCTCTTGTCATACCATCTCTTTACTCTCTCTTTGTAGATGCTTGCACTATTGTACGCTTTCAATCTCAACTCCTCCAACTCGCTTATTTGGATTCTTCTTTTAACTCTAGCGGCATCCTCATCGAAATTCACTTTCATCGCCCAATATGCCTTGTGTTCTAGCTCCACCGGCAAATGACATGTTTTTCCATAAATGAATTGATAGGGAGTCATACCTATTGGCGTCTTATGCGCGTCCGATAAGCCCATAGTGCATCATCTAACTTCTTTGACCAATCTTTTCCTCCTTTGGTCACGGTCTTCTTTAGAATATCCTTTAGTTGCTTGTTCGAAGTTTCCGCTTGCCCATTTGTTTGAGGATGATATGTCGTAGATACCCTATGTTCGATCCCCAACTTTGCCAAGCATTTGCGGAAATCCTTGCCCGTGAAGTGTGTTCCTCTGTCACTTATCAAAATTCTCGGGACACCATACCGAGGGAATATCACTGACTTAATCATATGTATGGACTCTTCGGTCGATGCCTTGCGACATGGAATCGCTTCAACCCACTTCGATACGTAATCAACCATCACCAATATGTGCTCGTACCCATGTGAGTTTAAGAATGGTCCCATGAAGTTGATTCCCCATACATCAAATAGATCAATTTGCAAATTGTAGTTCAATGGCATGGCATTCCTTTGCGATATGTTTCCCATTCTTTGACATTCCGAGCAAGTTGCAACAAATCTTTTTGCATCTTCATGCATCTCCGACCAATAGAATCCACATGACTATACCTTAGCATGAGTTCTATAATGCCCATAGTGTCCACCATATTCCGATGAGTGACACTTCCTTAAGATTTCTTCTCTTTCTTCCCTTGGAATACACCTTCTTAGAACTCCGTCTTCTCCATGTCTATATAAGTATGGTGCATCCCAATAATATTTCCTCTTCTCCGAGATAACCTTTCGCTTGCATTTCTATCCAAATGATCCAAAGGCATCCCCCTTATTGCTCTTATTATGTCTTCCATCCATCCATCCCTATCAAGTATCCTATAGAGATGATCATCTCTCATTTTATCTTCAATGGGCTTCATTCCATCATCTTCTTGATGCATCCTTGATAGGTGGTCGGCTATAACATTTTCCAACGCTTTCTTGTCTCGAATCTCCAAATCAAATTCTTGTAATAATAAAATCCATCGAATCAAACGTGGCTTCGCATCTTTCTTGGACAAAAGGTATTTGATCGCCGCATGGTCGGTATACACAATCACCTTCGAGTTTACTATGTAAGATCTGAATTTTTCAAAAGCAAATACTACGGCAAGCAATTCTTTCTCCATTGTTGCATAATTAACTTGAGATTCATCAAGAGTCTTGCTTGCATAGTAAATAGCATATACCTTCACTTCTTTGCTTTGTCCAAGAACGGCTCCAACGGCGTAGTCGCTCGCATCACACACAATTTCAAAGGGTTGACTCCAATCCGGAGGTTGAATGATAGGGGCACTTACGAGTGATTGCTTCAATGTTCTAAAGGCATGCAAACATTTTTCATCAAAGTTGAACTCCACATCCTTTTGAAGAAGTTGTGCCAACGGTTTAGTGATCTTGGAGAAATCCTTTATAAATCTTCTATAAAATCTGGCATGACCAAGGAAACTTCTTAGGGACTTGATATCCGTAGGTGGTGGCAATTTTTCCATAGTTTCAATCTTTGCTTTATCCACTTCAATCCCTCTTTCGGAAATGACATGCCCTAGGACTATTCCTTGCCTCACCATGAACACTTCTCCCAATTAAGCACAAGGTCGACTTCTCCGCATCTCTTGAGAACTTTATCTAGATTTAATAAACAATTTTCGAAACTCGTACCATGCACCGAGAAATCATCCATGAATACCTCTACAATTTCTTCAATAAAATCCAAGAATATAGCCATCATGCATCTTTGAAAAGAAGCTAGTGCATTGCATAATCCGAAAGGCATCCTTCTATACGCAAAAGTATCATATGGACAAGTGAACATGGTCTTGTGTTGATCATCCGGATGAATATAGGTATTTGGAAGAATCCTGAGAATCCATCAAGGTAACAAAAATGTGAATGCTTTGCTAACCTCTCGAGCATCTCGTCAATGAATGGTAGTGGAAAGTGATCATTCCTTGTAGCCTTATTCAATTTCCGATAATCTATGCACATCCTCCAACAACAGTCCTTTGCGGTATCAATTGATCCTTCTCATTCTTCACCATGGTAAGTCCTCCTTCTTAACCACATCACGCATAACATGGCTCAACCTCCTTTGATGCTCCACAAGTTGTATACGATGAGTACAAAAGGCGAGATTTATACCTTTCAAGTCATTAATAGTGTATCCAATCACCTTCTTGTGCTTCCTCAATAATTTCAGCAACTTGTTCGTCTCCTCCGGAGTCAATTCGTCACTAACGATCACCGGGAATGTCTTGTTCTCCCCCAAAAATTCATATTTTATCCCCTTGGGTAATGGTTTCAATTCAACATCAGGTGCTTCCGGTTCTTCTTGATGCAAATCTCCAATATCTTCATATTTCTCCTCTTCCAAGATTACGCGTTGTGCCTCAAGCCCTTCGGTTGCTTCCTTTAGTTTTCTATCTAGATCATCATGAATACTCCAATTCTCCATTGCTCGTTGGAGAGGGTCCCTGAAAGATTCAACAAGGCGAAGGCTCTCTACCTCTCTGTTATCGAGAAGTAGAGATAAGGCAATACGCGAAGCGGGCAAAAATTCATAAGTGTATTTGGTCTCATCTAGTTCAATCGTGACTTTACACCTTCCGACATCAAGAACCGCATTAACCAACTTAAGAAAAGGCCTACCAAGAATTATGTCATCATGTTCATCATGGTGAGCATTAAGCGCGAAAAAGTCAGTTGGAATAATTTTACCCAAGATAGCAACATTTAAATCTTTAAGAATGCCCAAAGGTTTAGTTGTTCTACCATCTCCCATGATTAACTTAGTAGGTGTAGGTTCAAGATTCAAAGTTTTGCTATAAAGCTCATAATAAACCTTTGAAGACATAACACTTACACGGGCTCCGATGTCGCATAAATCTTTGCAAAATAATTCTCCATTGATCGTGCAACTAATGTGAGGTGTAGGTGAAGGCGTACCTTCGTCATGATTTGCTTGTATAGCATACACCTCGGCTAGGTGCACGAATGGAGATGCTTCCGGTTTTACTCCCATGATCTTCTACACTTCGGCAACGTGGTCGGGGTCTATCTCTTCACCTTCATCAAAAAGCTTCCGAATAATTTCTCCGGCCGATCCTTTGTCCAATATGTAGCCCGTATGTTTATCCGGTGGGAAATCTGACTCTATGGCTTTCATGGGCTTCTTTTGATTTGAGTGTGGTCTTCCTTTGTTGAAGAGTTTACTGAAGTCGATCGGGATCCAATCCATTTGCTCGAATTTTTTTAGCGACTTTGCGTTCGCCAAATTTCTCCCAATTTCCACCTTTGGCTTATTCCTCGAGCCACGAACTGGTGCTTCTTCATCGTGGGTTGCTCTTGTAGATTTTTCATGTTTCGGTTATTCTTCCTTTGCTTCCGGGGCCTCTTTTCTGAAAATTCCAGCAAGCACTCCGACACGAGTTTCTTGCTCAATGTCTCCCGAAAGGTGATTTTCCCAATCTCTTCGCATGGCTGCCCCATTGCTTATTTTTTGTAGAATTTGGGCAACTTCCGTGAGTGTTTTCTCCATAAGATCCCCTCCTACGCACATTTGTATGAATTCCATGCATTTGGGGGTTAGGAAAAAATAGAAAGTATGCAAGAGTACATCATCGGAGAATCCTAGCTTCGGTCCTTGTTCAATCAATCCATTGAATCTATCCCATGCTTGACCAATTCCTTCATCTTCTCCTTGCGTAAAGTTGGTCACTTGCCTTCTAATGTGTTGGATTTTGGATATTGGAAAGAACCGTCCACAAAATTTCTTCATTAACTCATTCCAATTTCCTTTCACTTCAAAGGATGCAAGCGCATACCATCTTCTCACTTCATCCGCAAGTGAGTATGGGAAAAGATTCCATCTAAACCAAGCTAGAGGAACTCCATCTTGTTGTACTGTGTTGCATAGCATCGTGAACCACTTGATGTGTCTATATGGGTTGTCCGTCTCCACCCCTCTAAATGGATTTGCAGCCGCCATCTTGATGATTTGAGGCTTGATCTCATACTCGGTGGCTTCAAGTGTCGAATCTGATTTTTGCGTGTCAAAGTCCTCCGATTGCGGGCTTGCATAATCTCTTAGTGATTTTTCTCCTTCCTCTTCTAAATTTAATCTAGCACTAATGATGTTAGCAAGAGTGTTCTTTTGATTGGATGATGATATATAAAAGTAAGAACAATCTAACCTAATCAAAGTTATAAGTGGTGGAGAGGAGTACACAAGATATGGAAGCATTTGCTGAGCAAGATAGTCGGCAATGGCAACGTAGAGAGGAGTACACTATGAGATGTAATCGCCGAGCAAGATAAATCCAATCTAGTCTATCAATGGTAAAGTTGTGAACCAAACTCAACACTTTCTCTCCCGCATACTAGTCACTACATGAGGGTACTCACCTATCGAGCTATAGGAACATGAATCGTTGATGTGATCTAAGCATGCAAGACTACGAGAGATATGCACATCTATGGTGATGTTGGCCAACTATTAAGATGAAAAGCACCATCAACTAAGAACATGATAGATTGATCTCACAAAAGGAATCGGCAATTACAAATCAAGATCTCCTTACAACCCCATGGACAAACAAGGACTTTACCCGATGAAGCTAGGCATGACGTCGCGATTTATGGTGTGGAAGCCTCTGGCAAGGATGGACTCCTCGCTGTCCTCTAACTTGAGACGGCACCCGGATGACGGCTAGGACTTTCGGCGGCTTCTCCTCCTTGTGTTTCTCTCCAATGGATCTAATCTCCTCTAATGAATTCTTTATGTATGAATGAATGAATGAATGAATCCTCTTGACTGCGTCCTCGGGGGTGTTTATATATGTCTCTGGTGAATGACGGCGGAAGGAACCCTTAGGGTTTGCGTTTACTTCGTGCTGAAGAAAGGGGAGCACGAGCGGGCCCCAGAATGGGCTAGGCCGGCCGGCTCACAGGCTGGGCCTGTTCTGGCTCCTCTCGTCTTCATCTTTCATGGGCTGGCCCTCCTCCTCAATCCTTATCCATGTAGGTACTTTGGTCCACGTCAAACTCTGTCAAATATGTTGTATTTCCTGTAAAATCACAACATGCTCCAAAATACAAGACATATTCAAAAACGGGGTTATTTCAGGTGCCAAGTGGTAGGTTAGTATAAGAATTAGTCCATAACCAATGCCAAATCAGCCCTAAAAGTGTACCAATAATGACTGTCAACATGTACTTTCAAGCAATTCAATAGAAAGTAAAACAACAGAATATTTGGGGGATGGGGGAGGGGCACACCTATCGGACTCTCAAGATATCCCGCCATTTTGCCTCATTTTCATTACAGGTGAGCCACTTGTGTGTAAGAATCACCTATGCATGGCAAATGTCTTTTTCTTCAAAGAGTTGTACAGAACACCCATCCCAATATTGTGCATGCAGGAGCATATGGAAGCCGCAGTCATGGCTGCAAAAAATTCAGAAAAAAGTAGATATTACATACTGCTTTGCATTGGGGAATAAAAAACAGAAAACATTACAACAGAGAAGCATGTACTTGTTTGTTTGTTTAGGCACATCAATTTCAACAACTTGGAAGTGATCAATAGACCGTTTTGATTCTGGATAATGAATCTTCCATAGGGTTTTAACGCAATCAATAATAGTGTTGCAGTAATCAAGCAATCTTTTGTCTTTAAGTGACCTCATTGAGTCAAGGATCTCAAAACGGTTGTTGCGCAGGTTGAGAACAAGCAGGAAGTAGTGACCAATATTCTCAACGTTAATTTTGATGGATTGGAGTACAGGAATCATTACCTGATAGTTATATTGGAAACAAAGAATATGAAAACTGTTAAAAAGACTACAACAACATCAATAAGATTAGATGACAAAAAATAATACGATACCATCTCACGGTGGTCCAGATGGTTGAATGGCTTTCTGAAGGACCGGTTCACCTCTGATACGTTTTGTTGTCCAGTTTGTAGAAAAGTCTATTGACCAAAGCATAGTTTATTAGACAATCAATTTTAGTCTTATTTATAATGCTTTCATTTAAAACACTATCAGATCTATGTAGCTTATTGTTTTATGTCCTACATGAGTTAGACAAGCACAACTTTGTTAATCAGCTTGTAGGATTTCATTACAAAAATGAAGGCACTCAACAGGAAAGCTAGTTATGCAAGCATACTGATTAGAAAACTGGAACTCTACTCATTTTGGTGTGTATATTCACACCACACACAGATCAGTTGCACTTTAACCTATCCGCATGACAATTTTCTATGTATCCCTATCTCAATGTGCTAGTCCTCCACTGATGTGTCAGATAGCTATATGTTCTTTTTCATTTGCAAGGTCTAGTATAAACTCATAAGTTTATGGCATGTTCTTTAACTGAAACTACTCCTAATGAGCATTTGTAATGCTTAACTAATATAATTAAAATGCTTACTGATTATTAATTAAAATGCTTGTATAGAACAAATAAAAATAAGTAAATAAGGCCTAGTTAGTAGGTAAGAAAATGCTCACAGCAACTCGCAGTGGAAGGACATATTTTGTGGAACCTCTGGTCTTCTTTCCATTGATGACATATATAGCAAGCTCACAGATAGTATTCTTCAGGTGGCCTCCAAGTTTTATAGATTCAGCAAGATGGCCAAGGGAGGCATAGTACATTTCGTAATCTATGATAACAGTGTTGCAATCATGACAGAAATGAACAAGAGAAACAATAAAGATTATTACACATGAAAAAATAGAGCATATAAATGAAGAATAAATGCAGTTGCATACTCTTATTGGGAAGAGCGAGTGTTCCTTGATGAGCTCCTACAAACTGCTTTGTATACAGCTCAAATGTCCTTGCTATATTTGAATTTTATCTTAGGTGCGATGAGAGAATGTGGGGACTGCATTACAACAGACTTCTTGAGCATCCTAGCTGGAGGGGCTTGATATGCTGGTGTGATAGATGAGTCCACATCAATAATTCCATGAACTGCTACATCAGGGCTGATTTCATTGGATTGAAATGTTGCCTTCACTTCTGCACTTTGTAGAATTGATGAAGACTGAGCTTGGGCAGCCTTTTTTTCACAACCTCAGCTCTAGCAGCATCTTCCAATCTCTGGTAGACACTATCTGGATATCCATCCAAAGACCATGCAGAATTTGGTTTTGTAAAAATAGATTTTTGAATGTTAGATATGAAACTAGCAAAAATGCTGAACTGCATGAACTAAAATGCTGAATACCTCAAGGATTTGCAACAGGGTCAACTAGCTTTAGAGGATTGTTCGTGTTCTTTTCTGCAACATTTGGCTGAGTGTCCTCATCAAGAGACTTGAGTATATCAAAGTTGGGAGGTGTGAAAGACATTTTCAAATGATGGCCGTTCGGGCTGCTTGTTGCAGCTTCCTTCATTCCTTTTTTGTTCCATAGTGCTGGTAGGCTTGACCTTGGCAGCAGGCACTGTAGTACTTTCTGGAAGCCTTAACCTTGATTTCATGTCACCTAGTTTCTTCCCTGCTATTAATAGAACAACAGCTTTAGTGCTAGGTTGCACTTCAACTCTGCCTACACCTGAAGATTCTTGAGCTTTTGAATCTTTACTTGCAATTGATTGCATCTTCTTTAGCCTTGTCATAAGCAGGGCAAAATCATCATCTTCATCTTCTTGATCATGAATATCACCATCTGGGTTTGGATTCTCGCTGGTGTTGCCTCCATCTTGATCAACATTGTGATCTGCACCAGCGGAGTCACCACTGCCATGTGCATCTTCATCTTGATGTCGACCAGTATCTTTGTCACCGTTGCCATCTTCCTCGCCATCTTGGTCATCGAGTCCAAGATCTTCACTATCTTCATCCTCAATATCATCTTCATCTATATACTCGGATCCTTCTTCTGTATCTCCATCCAAAAATTCTTCTTCACTTTCAGCTGCATTGTCTCCCTCATTACATGTCTTGCTTACCTCAGCTGAAGTGTTCCGTTTCGACCTTCTTACATGTGGTTCAGGAGGATCATCGGTTTGAGTAACTTCTTTGACAAATGACCCTAAGACCTCTGTAATACCAGAAAATACATTCCCTAAAGCTTCACAAAGCTTCCTCTTCATCTGCATGTCAATGAAAATAGTGTTGTCAACTTTTGTCAATATTAATGTAGCAGCTAGGAGCATTTTAGGTAGCAAGAAATACGCATTTTAGGTAAATAATGAAAGCATTTACCGGAGACGATGTCCCAGCAGATGCTTTGGATGAAACAAATCTATGCAGATCATCCATTTGAACTAGTGAGCCTTGTGCAACAGAATGGCCAGTTTGATTTAGCTACAAATGTCAGAGGAACAATGGAATATAAGATTTTGAAAAAAAAAAGGTGTAAGATAAGAGTGATACTTGAACTAAAAAAGAGGTAAAAGTGCAAATACCTTCAGTTTTCCGAAAGTGCCATCAGCATTTGTGTCCATCCTGATAATCTTATCTAGAAGTTTTCTGTTATACGCAGCAATACGAGGCCGTGTGCTTGGTATTTCAACATTCTGAACTTCCAATGAGTCAACATATAATATCTGCCAACAGATAAATATACATGATTGTTAATCATACAGCAATGGGAAACCAAGTAAAAAGAAAAAACTTCAATAAAAAGTACTTACCACGAGGAAAAAGAGACAACCCTTTACAGAATTCCTAGTGCCCATCTTGCCAGCAGCATCCTTGATTTTATCTACTACAAACTGGCACCGGTTAAGCTTCTTCACTCTGGACAGATTCACAAGCGCTGGATAGCATCTGAGACTGATACCCAAGCTAGTTGGAGGATAGAGAAAAGTTAAAATAGCCAACATAAGCCATGACCTGAGGTAATCTTCATTTGCATCCTTATTAGCTTTAAGCCTTTGTACTATTTGACGTACTCTAGGAGCATTCCCTGAGGTAAGATCATATAGGTCTATTATTGAGTTGATACAATCCACGTCTTGAACATACTTGACTTCATCACCTCGTTTTGGCAGGCCCAAAATGGTCGACACAGAGTCAACATTCACAGCAATTCTGCCTCTGCCCGGCAAGACAAGCTCACTTGTATTGTATCAGCATCGAAACAGTGCACCATTAGCCAATTTGCTAACTCCGCTGGGATTGTGCCACATGCTATCTGAAGCAGCCCTCCAAACCCAACCTTGCGTATCATCTTCTTCTGGTCATCTGACATGTCCTTGTACAGTTTTACAATCCTAGACGGTGAAGCCCTCTGTCTACGAACAAGACACTTTGAGGAGCGGTTGTTAGTTCTAGAAACTGATCCTCCCTCGTTCCTTCCTCTAGTAGCCATGTACTATGATATTGGGAAGGCACTACAAGGGCGGAAAACAAATGTATATTAAAAGGCATTTTAATACCAACATAAAAGCATTATTGATATCCTATAGGCAATTTTATTTCTCAAACAAGGCATTTCAATGATAGAGGTAGAAGCATTTTAGTAAGACAGTAAAGGAAAAAAGAAAAAGGGATATGGGGCGAGGATCGCACGTACCTGCAGCAGCGGATCTGCTCTTGCAACCCAAGGTCCAAACACAAGTGCACTAGGTTAAGATTGAAGATGTATTGCTCGCCACATAGAGAAATCCTTGCCACAATTCAATCCTGCTAAATGCTCGATAGCTTCCCGTGTCATCAGGAGGGGGAGGGGTTGAATCCAAAAATTAAAAGCATTGCAAAAAGAATGCTGAATCTGTAAAACCTGGAGGCAATACACCTGAAAAATACTATCTGTGAGCTAGCCATATATGTCATCAATGGAAAGAAGACCAGATGTTCCACAAAATATGTCCTTCCACTGCGAGTTATTGTCAGCATTTTCTTACCTACTAACTAGGCCTTATTTACTTATTTTTATTTGTTCTATACAAGTATTTTAATTAATAATCAGTAAGCATTCTAATTATATTAGTTAAGCATTTTAGATGCTCATTAGGAGTAGTTTCAGTTAAAGTTTCAGTTAAAGAACACGCCATAAACTTGTGAGCTTATACTAGACCTTGCAAATGAAAAATAACATATAGCTATCTGACACATCAGTGGAGGACTAGCACATTGAGATAGGGATACATACAAAATTGTCATCCGGATATGTTAAAGTGCAACTGATCTGTGTGTGGTGTGAATATACACACCAAAATAAGCAGAGTTCTAGTTTTCCAATTAGTATGCTTGCATAACCAGCATTCCTGTTGAGTGCCTTCATTTTTGCAATGAAATCCCAAGCTGATTAACAAAGCTATGCTTGTCTAACTCATGTAGGACATAAAACAGTAAGCTACATAGATCTGACAGTGTTTTAAATGAAAGCCTTCTAAATAAGACTAAAATTGATTGTCTAATAAACTATGCTTTGGTCAATAGACTTTTCTACAAACTGGACTACTGAGATAGCATTACAATGATACAAATATAATTACGTTCATGACTCAAAAAACTGATAACCATGTTACTTGTAGTGATGATAATTCTATGAGTAAATGACTTAGACTACCAAGATAGCACTACCGAGATAGCACTATTGATATCTTGTAGGCAATTTTATTTCTCATACAAGGCATTTCAATGATATAGGTAGAAGCATTTTAGTTACACAGTAAAGGAAAAAATAGAGAAGAAGGGATATGGAAGGTGGATCACATGTACCTACTGCACAGCAGCAGATCTGCTCCTACAACCCAATGTTGAACAAAAGTGCCACACAGACAAATCCTTCCCTCGATTCAGCCGTTCTCATCGCTGGATAGATTCCTGTGTAATCGGGAGGGGGAGGAGTTCGATCCAAATCTTCTCCCTACTGCTCCTCCTTGAATCCAACCGAGATAACGCGTGTCTCCTACAAACCCTCATCGCCGGAGATGACATGGAAGATTCGAATCAATCAATCAGAAAGGGGAGAGAGATTGAAGGATATGGTCAAAAGCACACGCACCTGTTGGGGAGGACAGTGCACCTGATCTGCCGTCAGGGGTTGAAGATGATATTGCTCGGCGTCGGGGGTCGAAGACGATATTGCTCGCCGACGTGCAAACCTTCGCTGCGGTCGAATCCTCTTCAATCCTTGCCACCTTCCCTTCTCGATGGGGTTCAATCCTTCTCTCCTATACTAGTCCGTCTGGATCCGGATCGGGAACAAGAACAGCAATGTGTAGAAAAACAAGGGTCCGATTAGAATAGAAATCAAGTGAATCTAGACAAAAGAAATGAGGGGAACGAAAGCGAATCTCACAAGAGGAAGATATAGTCGCCCTGGAGATGCTGGGAATGGAGATCCCGTTCTCCGCGGTGAAGGTAAATCTCACGGTGCGACGACTTTTGTCGCCGTGGTAGTGCCGACGATGCAAATCCCTCTCATCGCCGTGGCAGTGCCGACGATGGAAACCCCTCTCGTCGTCGTGGTGAGGGATTCGCTCTGCTCCTGCTCTTTGATTCCGGGCAGAACACTTCTCGAACTCGTCAGATTGCCAAACCCTAGCGGCGAAGAGAAATGGGAGCATTGGGGAAAATGGGGAGGGGAAGAGAAACGACAATGCTAAACCGGAAAATGGAGGAATAATAGAGTAGGCGTGACTCCCGAAGTCCAAACGATTCCTCTCCCAGTCTTCCGTCTCTCTGGGTCCACAAATCAGTGAAAGGTTGTCTTCACTGCAATGTGAATGGTCAGCATGGTAGGATGAGGCGTAACGGGAAGAAAGCAAAGACCAGGTGGGCCTGATCGGACGGCGCGGACGGTGTGCAGTCGTGTCGCGCGCACGAGCAAGCAGGAGCATTTACCAAATATATTTTCCAACCTCAGTTAACACCACACTGACGGAATTGAGATGGAAATGGCACTGAAAGGAAGAATCAAAATTTGTATGGTATTGATGGAACTTCCAAAATTTTGTGGCACTAAAAGAAGAGCAAATTTTTTTGCAGCATTGAGGGAATTAGCTCATACAAAAATGAGTTTTATTTATCATATGACATTACCTCTCTGATGTATTTAGATTTTTAAAACTACTAGCTAATATGTCCGTGCGTTGCAACGGGATTAACGAATTCACACTCACTTAACCTAATAAACATGGCCTAGAGCCCATTCGATAACTGTGTCAAAATTAGGGATGGATTCGGATGTTCAGACATCTGAATTATCCGTATTCGTATTTGACTGAAATGTCAATATAGATATCCATATTCGTATTCGATTTTAATGTGGATGTTAAATAGAAATATCCGAATTTATTTGTTGTTACTTTTCTCTATCCGAATCTATATTTGTATTCGAATAAAATGTGAAATATCCGATATTATCCGTATCCGTGAAGAATTAACACGTGATGAAGCCATCTATCCGAATGTGAATCCGTATTCGATGTATTCATTTTGTATTCGTATTCGACAAGAATGGAGAACATTCGCATCCGTATTTGTATCCAACAAGATTCTATTCGATTCATATTCGAATTAAAATATGGTAAAAAGTGATATCCGAATTCGATTCCATGCGTATTGGATCCGAATCCATCCCTAGTCAAAATTAAAATGGAAGAGACTTAGATTAGTAAGCCGAGTGTTGCAGTGGCTGCAGAGGATTAGGAAGAGAAGTGCAACTATTCTTTTTAAGTGTACCATGCCAGTAGCATGTACAAGATTCCAAAATAAACACAGCAAGATCTTTAGAATTGCAAACTCAACAATTGGTCCATGTATACATAGTAAAGTTAGCCCAACTTTATTTGAATAAAAATCTTAGAACAAAACAATGAAAATTGGTGAGTTTTCGATCTTGCTTATTTTCTAGAAAGGACTTGTCAATCTGAATTTGATGAGTTATACAAAGGGTTCTTCATTGCGATGGAATTCTTACCAGAAGAGTCGTGTTGAATTGCACGACATGCTTTTTCATGGTTTCCATTTGCTTGTTTTTGCTCCGATGTCATCTTTGCATATAGCAACTTCTGATGGTCACATATTGCCTGCCTTTGCTCAGGTGTTAAGTTTGCATAACGTGCCCTAGCGTTTGCACGTCTTGCTTCAATTTTCTCAGGTGCGAGCGGTAGCTCTACACTAACTTTCTTTTGTTGATGAGCTTCATGATGTTTTTAAGTAATTCATTCTTCTGCTGGTAAGATAGTTGTGCATATCGTTCTCTTTCTCGCTGTCTCTTACGTTCTCTAGGATCTGGGCGAGGTGGCGGGTCACCAGATATGGTAGACCCACTTTCATTGATAATGTTGTCGCCATCTAAAAATATAATATGCAAAATTAGTTCTGTAGTATCAGATACTGAACATTTATAGACAATAGTTGATCAATATTACTTGTGCTAGTGGTAGTGCTTATGTCTTTGGATGGAGTGATGTCCTCATATCGTTTTGAAGAAACCACATCTGCAATACAGCTAGTGCATGGTCAATGTTTTAGTAACAAATGGTATGCTAAACTGAATGTAATAACAAAATTAGTTTATTATAAATATATTTGTTGAAAACAATCGATGGCATGAAAAGAGAGATTGAGTGGGGAGGGGGACCTTGCCGTGGTACAGAAGTGCATGTGCATGCATTGGCTAGTAGTCTATGTCTGCACTGTAATAATAAACATGATGGGTCTTAGCCTCTTAATTAGGTGCAAACCACGGGAGGATTTTGCATTGGGCCGGACTTGAACAGGACTCTAAACCGACTGCATGAGGGACTCTAAACACAAGAAGAGTTTTGACGGACGGCCTGTTTTGAGAGACGGAAAAAATAGGAGGGCCTTGGAAATTAGTTTATTATAAATATACTAGCATAGACGTACGTGCGACACGCATGTGGTATGAAAAATCGCTAAGTAATTGTTGATGTCTTTTACGGTCAACACACTGAGTTACGCTAGCTCGTGTGGATCCTCAACGGATCAGTCACCAGCAGCAAGCCCAGCAAACCGGTTCCACCGGTTTTGGGATTCCGGTTCCACTGGTTTTGTAGGGTTTGCTGCATGAGCCTAAGATCGCTGGCCCGGGAGGGACCCCGTCAGGGCAGGCGCGCCTAGGGTTGCTCTGAGGTCGGCAGGCCACTCAGAATGCCGTCAACGCCGTAGAGATGAAGTGGAACAGCAATTAGGGTTGGAAAAACTAGGGTTTGGAGATGACAAAAAGTAAAGATATTTTGTGTTTATCGATTGGATTAAACTTCAATCGGCCGTGACCCTTTATATTTATAGGGTGGGGAGGTCTTGCCCCGCAAGGAAAGCCCTGTTACAACTCGGATCTACAAAGAGTCCAAACCTATTAGAACTCGGGGAAAACCGGTTCTACCGGTTTCTAATCCGGTGCTAGGGGTGCCAATTAGTAACCCTTAGGGGCACCTCCAACCCTCTTTAGTTCAAATATTAAAACTACTTTTTTAAAATGAGGCCTCATTTTGAAAAAGTAGTTGTAATATTTGAACTAAAGAGGGTTGGAGGTGCCCCTAAGGGTCACCAATTTGCACCCCTATCCGGTGCCACCGGATTGCCCTGCCTGACGGGCAACAGGAACCAAACCGGTTTCATCGGTTCTTGAATCCGGTTTTACCGGTTTTCTCTGTCCAATTGTCTTGTGCCAATTTTGATCGTCAACACCAATTTTGAATTATGTATATTAAAAATGCAGGGCCGGTTATTGGTGATGACATCTAGATTTTAGATGAAGAAAATTAGCATAAAGCTAGCACTATAAACATTAACACAAGTAAATTTGCCAATTATCACGTAGGACTTACAATTCATGGTAACCAATTCCTATAGAATCGTTTATTACCAACTTGCGAGCACACAATTAGCAGTGATCGTCATTGGTCAAAGATTCATTGTATCAATTAATCAAAGATGCAAAGGCATGGAGCTTCTATCTGCATAGCATCGAATGAATTGTCTGATGACATACCGTTACTGCATGCAGCGGTTCGATTCGTGTACACATGCAATCAGTCTAGTCACCCATTGCTGCGCCTGGTCCTTCTCCTCGCCTCCTCGGTGGCTCATGGTCATGGCTCGATCCAATTCTAGATCGGACTATTGGAGAGCCGTAGGGCGCAGGTGTAAAGCAGGCCAATAGCCTACTATGTGTCTCCACGAATCATGGTATGGCACCGGCCGCTTGCCACTGCCGTGCTCATCACTCGTGGCTTGCCAGACGCCAGGAGCCAGCACGCATCGAACAGAGGTAGGTCTGTGTCAATCGAGGGCTGCTGACCTACGGTGCATGATCATGCATGCAGAGCCGATGATTAGATGAGGACATGGTCCAATGCCGGCAGCGCTCGCCCAAGACACAAGGAGACGGTCAAGTGTAGGAAACCTCGGCTCGTTTTTGGGCAGATAAGCGCATGTGAGAAAAATAATTGGTTTTGGGCAGAATCATTTTCTAACTCTCAGTTTCTATGGGTCTCGGTCCTTTTCCACCTCATTTGGTCCTGAAAGATGGGTCCAACGTGAGGGGTACGATGGACCCAAATTAGGTGATGAAAATCGTTTTCAATTGTTTTCGTTTTTTATATTATAGATTTGTTGAAAAAATCGACGGCATGAAAAGAGAGATTGAGTGGGAAGGGGGGAACCTTGCCGGGGTACAAAAGTGCATGTGCATGCATTGGCATTGGCTAGTAGTCTATGTCTGCACTGTAATAAACATGATGGGTCTAGGCCTCTTAATTAGGTGCAAACCACGGGAGGATTTTGCATTGGGCCGGACTTGAACAGGACTCTAAACCGACTGCATGAAGGACTCTAAACACAAGAAGAGTTTTGACGGACGGCCTGTTTTGAGAGACGGAAAAAATAGGAGGGCCTTGGAAATTAGTTTATTGTAAATATATTTGTTGAAAAAAAATCGACGGCATGAAAAGAGAGATTGAGTGGGAAGGGGGGGAACCTTGCCGGGGTACAAAAGTGCATGTGCATGCTGTTGTAAAACAACAGGACTCGACACTGGAAGGAAAGAGGGACTAGAAGTCTTAGTCCTTGTCCTATTACTTGTGGGCTCTTACTAAAACTCTAGGACTAGATCCGGACTATATATACAAGAGGAGCACCCCATTGTATGATATCTGATTGAGAAATAAAAAAGAGAAGCTCCACCTATGTCTTTGTGTCTTGTCTACTTTCTACTTGTGTTCTTGTTCTTGTCGTGAGAGGCGTGAGAGGGAGAAGATCCAACCGTTGACGACGTGTTTCATAACATGTTATCAGCATGACCGCTCTTCGTTGACTACAAGCGCCGGAGGAGTCGCCATCAAGCTCGATGCCGGCGATCTCGCTGTCGTCTTCTTCATCGACTACTTCGACGACGTCGACTACATCTACGTCGTTAGCGGAACGGATCCGCTGCCTCTACCTGCTACTGATCTGCACTGCATCGATATTAACGTCATCAAGTATGCAGGTCTACGACCATGCCTAATGCCCTACGCGTTTTGCTCGTATCCGTGACCGCGCGAATAAAAAACAATCTGCTCTCTACCGTACCTGCCATGAAGGCTAGTACAGCCCTATACATAAGCTGAGTACGTCGGTCATGTATTCATCTATACTGAACCGGGACATACAAGCAAGAAGCGAGTATGCGCACATGCAAGCAAGAAGCTGATTATGCATGAAAGACGCACGCAAGCAAGAAGCTAAATATGTATGCATGATCGACGCATGCAAGCAAGAAGCTAATAAGCATGCTCGCACAACCCTAAAACAGCCACTGCACGTGATACCGACTTAAACACGGGCCACGAAGACCACAAAGGCAGTACGTATATATACTTGGTCAAGCATACTACGGTACCTTTAGCCCCACGACTATATGCATTGCATGTATTCTCTGTTAAGGAGGACCAGCACTGTATGTGAATTGTTCTATCTATGAAGCACATGGATCGATTAGTACAACCTTAACGGTAATACAATCGAGTTGCTAGATTGAGTATGTACAATCCTATCAGAGAACCTTAACGAACGTTGGCACAGAAGACCGTTTGTTCTGGAGCATAGCAACTGCTGGCACGCAGCCGGCCGGGGCATGTACATACACGCAGCCATGCAGTGTGCATCCCGTGCACTACTTGTAGACCAAAGCCGAATACCATTGTACTCGTCGGCTCGTGCGCAGTGCCACACAAAGCCGAGCTCTAGTCCCGCACGCAGCTGAGGACAAGCCCAAGTCCCGCTTATAGCGAGACCGAGCCTGAAACTAACCCGTAGGCCGCAGCCGAGCTTGCAGTCTCTTTGCCGGATCAAGTCCACCCCTGCAACGGATGTGGAGGTTGTTTCGCTGATTTAGCCCGCATGCGGGTTAGAACGAAAATAAAAAACAATGTGTGGTTATTTTGCGGGTAACTCTCTGGCATAAAGTAGATATATGGGGCACGGTACCAGAAGCTTGCCGCTTCATAAAATTAAGTTTTCTTAGTGTTTTCAAGCAGAAAACACACCTTGAAGTTTTTTTTTTGGCACATCAAGATATTATATTTTATTGGCACTTCCTTTAATTTTTATGAAACTGATTTACTGTTTTAAATTTATGACATATTTGTTATAATTGCTCATAATTACAGTAAATAATGCCTTTAATCATAGAAACATGATTTTAGGTATATGAGCTCTCTAAATTTTGAAACCCCTTTGAGGCTCATATTTCCACTTTTTCTAGCATGTTTAATGGAAAAATAATTTTGAAGATTGAACCATTAATCCTTGAAGTGGCTAGAAATTTACCTTTAATCATAGAAATTGGTTTAAGGTTTATGACCTCTCTCAAATCTTGATGAACCTTGGACATGCTACCCCGGAGAGTGTCATATGTATTTATTTATTCCTGGC
>CM014274.1:44491532-44501622 GCA_004135705.1 Alloteropsis semialata | reverse complement strand
CTTGAAGAATCATATTATTTGCCATGTAGGCATATATGCAATTCTAGTAGAATATGAACAAACTCAATCTAGATAATATTTATGCAACAAGAAGATGCATAAGATAATATTTATGCAACAAGAAGATGCATAAGTCATAGAACTGGAAGGAAAATGATCCATTCCTGAAGGGATGTTAGGCTCAGGGGGAGATGCATTGAGAACAAGAAGTTTCATTCTCACTCGTAAACCCAAAAATGAATTGAATTTCCTACATAAGCTGCATTATTAATTATATTCAGGAAGAATTTGGTTATACTCATGAAGAGAGAGAACTTAACTTTTGCTTGAAACGTGAAGTTTAGCATTAGTTTAAGAATCTTTCCCAGAATAGAAGGGCCATTTAACGAATTGGTGTTTAATTGCTTGTAGCAATTTTTACTAAGAAGTAACCTCTCATGGAATAAAAAAAGAAGTACATGCTGAACAATGTAAATTGTCTCAAATTGCCTATTAGATAACCTTATCTTGTGCCCACATTGCTTGTAGCAATTTTTACTAAGAAGTAACCTCTCATGGAATAAAAAAAAGAATTACATGCTAAACAATGTAAATTGTCTCAAATTGCCTATTAGATAATCATTTTAATAATATTTCCACTAAATGCCTCACATAGCCATAAAGGTTATAGTTTATTTGTGCATGATTACCATGCAGGTAGAATGGAAAATGAATTTCCATAAAAGCATATGAATTAATGTAATATACTGGCTTTTTAATTGATCCTTTGAAGGTTCAAGTTTGCCACGAAATTATATATTACTCAATTATGTACCGAATACATAAGCCCTTAACATGAAGTTTATTCAACCCAATTTTGTACATTGAATAGTACAATGAACATATGAATTAGATACCACATTTTGTATATACTAGAAGTATATTCAAAATTTTATGGAACATTTGAAATGATTCATAGATCATGCATGAAGCATAGCCTCACTTGAAGTGCAATTATGGTATGAAAATAGGATGAAATTTGGGTCATATAGGCATATAAAGAATATGGATAAAAGTTGAAATGTCTAATAGACATCTCAAATCTTGAAGATTGTTGGTTTTAGATTGGTGGACAAACCAACGCGTAAGTTGGCTCGTAGCCGTAGTCATTGAAATGACTAAGCATCAAGTTTAATCGCATAGTTTTTGTAATCTGTATATCACTGTATCGCTAAGAATGATAAGTATATTAATATTATTTCCCATATGTGTGACTTTCATGTCATCACATAAATTAACTTGCCATCCTTGCATGGACGTTAATTAAATTTCCGCTTCATGTTGGCTTGTAGCCACATGATATTCCTATTGTTGCACTTATTTGCATGCTTCCCAACACTTTATGAATCAGCTAGCACGCTGTTCATCTATTGCATCGTATGCATATGTATAAAAACGACAAGCAGTCATTAATCAATCTCTAGACATGAAGACTGAGATTAAGGGGAGAAAATTGATATGCAATCAAAAGTAATTAGTTAACCCAATTAGAATGGGTTTGCGGATAAATGGAAAGAAGATAGACTTGTTAGTCTATTATGTGGGAAATATTTTAATATTTATGGATACAAATTCTAAAGTATATGTGTGAACGCTTGAATGAATGAGCAATTATATTGGAAATTCCATGAAGCGCATTTTGCATAATGATAAACATGAAGTTTATTTATCCAAATTAATTGAAGGTATGAGTATTTGGATCATAATTAAACAAAGAAGCTAGACAACTAAATAAGTTTTTGAAGACTTCAAGTTGTGCAAAGAATAGGGGGAGAACACCCCATATTTGCATACTATGAAGTACATGTAGTATAAAGTCTAGCAAACTGCATATATGTATACTTGATCTGAATATGTGCGTGAACATTTATGAAATAATTTCACCAATTTATCATACATGAATGGGCTACCACATGAAGTTGGAGAAATATGGATATGAATAAGCTTACGATACAGGGATATCATATGAAAAGTGTGCTATTAAGAATATCTAATATCGGCAGGGGAGAGAAAACCCATTCCTATCGAATGCCTTATATTAGAATTTAAATATTCCTAGAAGCAAGAAGCATGAATATAATTACGCACTAGAAATTCAGAAAGAAACAATATCTTAGCATGAAGCTAAAGATCATGCCAGCAAATTAATTGTGAGGAAGCCCATGCATATGGCACCACATGAAGTGGATACACTAGAAGTGAAACTTTTTGAAGAAATTACTCCTAGTGAGAATGTGCACATAATGAATACTCACGAATGGGAGATCAGAATTTAGGAGAAACAACATGAAGTTATTAACTCGAAGTTAAGTTAACTCGAAGTAAACAAAATGCTATGTGTGGTATACCCCGGGTATCTAATAGTATACTCACCATGACAAATGACTTGATCATTAATTTAAAATCACAGGGACGCCTGTTGGTTTTTAGATTAAGTGAGCTTGTCAAAGAATCTCAATGAAATCTCCTAAAACTCCAAAAAGAAGACTGTTACGGTCAAATACCTCACAAACTAAGAAATAATCATCATGAAGATGAATATCCAACACTATATAGAGCGCGCAACATTTTGTGTTGGGATAGCAGTTGACTATATAATAGTCTTATCTTGAAGATATGGGAGAAAAGAATGAATGTCGACAATATTATCTCAGTCATTGCATGTGTTTTCTGTGAGAACATGGCCACAAATAAAGTCCATGGTAGGGTTGCACGAAGCACTCACTTCAGATTAATGAAAGAATGCAATTGAGGTCGAACTATGAAAAAAGTATTTGAACATAGAAGTTCAAACTAAATCATTATGAAGTATTGATATGGTGAAATGAAATGGTTCATAAGTCTTTTCCAAAGACTATTAAACTCCCATTATACATGAATGAATATTATGCTACATATCTGGCAAATAACATGAATGAATAGAGTTATGCAGTTTAATCAGTGGACTATGAAAATCCATGAGAAGTGATCCTCGAAGGACTCATTATTTCCTTGAAGGAATAAATAAAAGATATAAATCTCATACCGATTTAAATGTCTAAGGTGGATAATATTCTTGAAGAATATTTAAAGTCTCAAGAAGAGCAAATCCATGAAGGAAATAAAGTCATCGAAGGACATATTGTGAATAACACTTCCTGAATAAAGAGTTTACTGAAGAGCTCAAGTTAATATGAAAAGGGATTGTGTAAATCACTTCTCTCTTGCATGAGAGAATTTCTCATAGAAGAGAAATACTATTCTTGAAGAATTAGAAAATCCTTGAAGAAAGTAATCAGAAAATGACTTATCAAGCAAGTTATGAATAAACACCAACAATCTCGAAGATATGGATGAATTATCGTAGAGACCCGAGAGATTGAATTAAGAATGAAGTGAGGAATCACATGGCCACGAATGTGCCATATGAGCACTTGTAAGTGCATATTGCTACCTAGCACTAAATAGCTAGCAAGTATTCTCACATACCATAGAAGGTATATATTGGTGATTGACAAACTGAATTATCCCCGTCAATGCAAAATGGAGACTGATAACATATAATGAAAAATGCTAAATCTTGAAGACCTACTGAATAGATCATTGGCTGTAACACTAGAAGTCTCGAAGACAAAGTTGCTAATATTTAACTTCAAATATTGAGGTTTGAAATGTATACCTAGAAGGTAAACAACCATGCAACTTATTAACCCCATATTCCTATAAAGGATAAAATTTTATTTGTTTTGCCCAATTAAATGAGTGGTTATTAAATGCTTGAAGCATTGCTCCTACATAACCTAGAAGAATTACTAATTAAGTCTTTGAAGGACTAAATATAAACATTATGGTAATTGAATACCATTTCTTATGCTTATTCATGAAGAATGTGACTATAAGGGATTTTGAACACTGAAGTTCAAAGCATGTCGTTATGAGGGGGAGCATATATTTCATTGTATCCACATATAAAATCTTTATGTTGTATTACCTAGAAGGAATCAACTTGATGATTGAATTTACCATGAAGGTATACCACTTACTTATTTAAGATCGTGTAGATCTTTCTTGCAAGAAACACGAAGTTCATGCATAAATCTTGAAGATTATTTAATGAAGAATAGAAATATAGAATATTATTTAACCAAGAAGGTTTAATGTTGTACTCTTTTTCCCTTTGTGAGTTTTTACTCGAAGGTTTCTCACATAACGTTTTTAACGAGACAACATGTGCAATACTATAGCTTTTGATATGTACTCTTTTCTCCATAGTCGTTTTTCCCACTAGGTTTTCGAATGGAGTTTTTGATAAGGCATATGCATTCGCGGTAATCGCCCAAGGGGGAGTGTTGTAAAACAACAGGACTCGACACTGGAAGGAAAGAGGGACTAGAAGTCCTAGTCCTTGTCCTGTTGCTTGTGGGCTCTTACTAAAACTCTAGGACTAGATCCGGACTATATATACAAGAGGAGCATCCCATTGTATGATATCTGATTGAGAAATAAAGAAGAGAAGCTCCACCTATGTCTTTGTGTCTTGTCTACTTTCTACTTGTGTTCTTGTTCTTGTCGTGAGAGGCGTGAGAGGGAGAAGATCCAACCGTTGACGACGTGTTTCACATGGCTAGTAGTCTATGTCTGCACTGTAATAAACATGATGGGTCTTAGCCTCTTAATTAGGTGCAAACCACGGGAGGATTTTGCATTGGGCTGGACTTGAACAGGACTCTAAACTGACTGCATGGAGGACTCTAAACACAAGAAGAGTTTTGACGGACGGCCCGTTTTGAGAGACGAAAAAAATAGGAGGGCCTTGGTCCCGACGAACGATGGACGAAAGGCAAAACCAACGAAGATTTCTTTCTTGCTTTAGTATTAGGGTAGAGATAGAGATTTGCAAGATTCACGCATTAATTTTGGATTTAGAGGTGACTCATGTTGGTAATATTTCTTTACAATATTCGTCTCTAGAAATAAGAATATCACATAAATTAACTTGGAGGCTTAAAGAAAGCTTCCGATTGTGATTCACAAAACTTTTAGGTATTTTTTCGGATGGTTTGCTGGATGCACAAAAATGATGATTTGTCTTAAAATTATTTGTATCCTTTTATTATAAGAGAAAATACCAGGAAACTATAAGTCACCTTTGAGTGCTCTTGCTCTTTTTTAGTGGGGTGCATTTTTTATTTACTCATTTTATTTCTAAAGATTTCATAATACAACATGCAAAACTAATTTTGTAATAAATATTTACTCCTCAACTTTGGCGAGTTAAAGTGTTTGGCTTAGTTCATGAGGCAAGTCACACCAAAGTGGTTATCGTGGATAGCTCGGTGTGACTGGCCTCTTGAGTCACACCAAACACTTTGGCGCGAGTGCCTAACCATGAGGGTTACCTTTTTTATTTTTTTTCAAATGTGGCAAATATTACATGAAAGAATGGAATTGTCAATTTGTTGGCTTAGTCTATACATGGAGTATCGTGTAGCTTGCTCGTGTGTTACACTCCTAATCTACTCCGTAAATTATAACTCCTTTTATCTTTGTCGTAAGTCAAACATGTTTAAAGTTGAGGCCCTGTTTAGATTCGCGAAAAGGCACCAATTCAATCAAAAGGCAACGCATTGAACTACGTGCCCCCTCTCTACTTTTTCAATTCCCAATGCATCTCCAATCATTGAATTCAATCGAATTCACCCAATCTAAACAAGGCCTGAATCAAATTTGCAGAAGAATATATTAATATCTATATCAAATAAATGCACAACAAATATATGTTTCAAGCATACGGACTAGATGCAGAAGAACAGATGCACATCTTACCGAAAGGTTCTGCTCCAAATTGTCCTGCTCCTCATTTGCCTTCAGGAGGGGGGGTTGTTGGCAGCAGAAACGGGGGTACGGTTACGGAGAGCTGCCAGTCTTGCACGTCCACCGCCACCCACACTCGGAAAGGATCCCAGTTAGACAGTGGGATTGGACAGACATCCATAATCCAACTAACGATGTCCAATTATAATACAGCTACTATCTGGTCCAATCCAATCCAACACCCCTTAAATCCATATCCATCCAATTAATCCAATTTAGGACTGCAAGCAGCAGCTAGGTATTCTCCGGCGAGAGCCACGTGCAATAACTAGTTGAAAATAAAATGAAGCCGCGTGGCTCTGGGTCTTGCGCTGGCGGCGGGCTGGAAGAAGAGCAAGGGGATGCAGTGAACAGAGGGCAGGGAGAGATCCATTGCAGGCTGCCGGCTGCCGCTCGGAGGAGGCGCCGCCGCCGACAAGGCTATCGTGCCTCCGCTCTTTTTTGCAGGCAAGTCCAATAGGTACTGGATTATCTGATTTTCTTTTGTCCAACAGAGTCAAACACTCCAAAAGGAATGGATGTCCAAATTCAATAGGGTCCAAATCCAGTAAAGTCCAAATGCCAAAATCCAACTAGATGTTGGATTATATTAAATCCAATCCCAGGTCTAATCCGCGTGCAGCCTCGGATCCGCCACAGCCTGGATTTGCCACGACGACCACCTCCGCGCGCAGCCTCGGACCTACCGTCGGATCCCGCCACCGCCGTTCTGACGAGCCTGGAACCCACCACTCTGACGGGGAGTCCGGATCGACGCGAGAGGAAGCTGTGTGTCGCTTTGACCTCCATCCGACTGCAGCAACCCCGCGCAGGCTTCTGACGGACCAAGATTCATGGAAGTTTTTATGGGCTATGGGCCCACTAGAAAAATTGGACCGGCAACTCTGACAGATACAAGGAAGAGACGTACAGTTTAAGGAAACTAGTTGGCTACTGGAAACAACCCAGTCTACTCATGTTAGGACTCTGTGTATTGTATCTAACTAGGAGTTTGTGTTTCTTACCTTGTAGATCCTGTCTCCCGAGTATATAAGGTGAGGCAAGAACCCCTTGTAAACTCATAATCAACAAAACGAAACGATCCACCATACAGGATGTAGGGTATTACGCTTTCTACTCGAGGCGGCCTGAACCTGTCTAAATCGTCTCGTGTTCACCATCGTGCTCCCAGTTCTGGTGAGGCCCTCACGAACAACACGACTACTTAGGGACCCTCTATAGTAGGCTATTCGGTATAAAAAACCGACAGTTTCCATATGAGGGTAGTTATAGCCTTGTGAGTTGAGATCTAGGTTCTCCATTTGTGCCATGGGATACCACAACGCCTGCTTGAAGCCCTCGTCACCGGCGGTGGCAGATCTGCGACCGTAGAAGTTGGAAGGCGGCGAGGAAGAACTAACCTGGGAGAAAAAGTCATGGAACCCGCCGTCTTGCCCTTCCATGGTGGATCCGGGGGAGTGAGGGACATCGGTGGCGACGTGGAAGGAGTGTGGGTAGAGGCGAATGGAGGACCATGGGTGCTGGCGACGGCAGCAGCGACGGAGGGGAAGTTGAACGAGAGAGAGAGGGAGAGAGGCCCGGAGCGAGCGAGCGAGAGAGAGAATGTGTGGGAGGGGGATGAGGATAGGGTTGGGAGGGGGCAGTAAATGAGGGCACGAGGTGAAAAGAGATAATTTTTGACAGTTTTAGCACCTCTTTGGGTGCTAGAGCTGCCAAAAAAAATAGACACCTTTTAGACATGAGGTTTGGTTGTTTAGACCCTAAACTGTATAAATTTTGAACAACTTTGCTTTAACACTGGTAAACCACCCCCTAAACCACGCAGGACACCACCGTCGAGAACATTTGCCTTGTTGTCTTCTGAGCTTGCCGAGGAGCCAGCAGGACACCACCGTCGCCCATGCTTCCTACTTTGTGCTTGCCTTCCATGGCGACACCTTTATTAGGCGAGCGTTTACCGTTACGAGTCTGCAACGATCAATTTTTCCTTTTACTGTTGTTCTTCCTCCTCCACTTTTCTTCCCCGCACGAACCGCCGGCCCCGCGACCTCCCCCCGCGGCCGGCGGCGACCTGCCGCCGCACCGCTCCGCCCACCCGCCGGTCCTCCCCATCCTCCACTAACGCACGTCGAAAGCTCGCCCCCGTCACCGACCCTTCCCATCAGCTGTCCACCACCGCCGAGCGAACGAGCGCCTTAGCCGCATCGCTCGCCGCCGACCACCTCTACAGTCGCCGAGAATTGGAGCTCCCTAACCCTAATCCACTCCTGCCCCACTGCCGGCAACGGCCTCGCCGCCGGGCCACACCGCCCAGCTCCCGCCACGCACTCTCCTCCCTGCCCGCCTCCCCTCCGAACAACGTTGCCGCCGCTTGAGAGACGAGAGGATACGGTGGAGTGTGAGCCACTTCGCGAGCAACACGTGTCCATTCGCTGCTGGTTGCTGGCAACACACGCTCGATCTATAACATGAGCGCTTCCATGGAGCTAGCATTCTTGCTACTCAAATCACGCTTGTGATTTCGGTAAATAAGAATATGGCTAAATTCAGACTGACGATAATGAAAATATAGTAATGTAACGGGTACAACCATAGTGTATTCGTTCAATGTGCCTCTGGCTTTTCATGTACGCATAAGTGCTTAGTGAATAGTGATTAACAAAACTTAAAATACAGAAAGTGTGGCATCAGAGCGCCATGAGCTATGACAGCAGCAAATGATTGATTACAGACAATCTGTAACAGGCACGGCGTGCCATTCTTAAGCTCTATCAACCAAAGGTGCTCAAAAGGCATCTTAGACTAGTTTTGATTAGATGGCAAGGCTAGCTAGGGCACTATAGGAGCTGACCAAATGAAGCTCTAATAAACCCTGATTTTTCATCTCCCACGTGCTGAATTGGTGTCAAATATATCATTTTCCTCTATATTGTTGCATCTCCTGCAAAACACATTTCAAACGCAATCAATTACAGAATCTGACTATAGCGCTCCAACAGCTTTAGGTCGATGTCATGGTGTACTATGTGCGAGGCATAGGAAAGAGTGATCGCTAGCTTACAGGTCATAATAATAAACGGGACAAGTCAACCCCCCCCATCATCATTTGCTTCCAATACTCTGCACATATAAAAAAAGTTGGCTTAACTCATCACTAACTTCAAGGAGCAACACCATCAAGGTGCACTTAGATATAAAGCATGAACAAATGAGATAAGCATGATCACAATCATTACAGACCAAAATGGTTAACACAGAAAAAACCATAACAACAGGATAAACATAGTGGTTATTAGGCCAGTCTCAGTGGGGAGTTTCATTGCACAGTTACCTAGACTGAGAACTAGGTAACCCACTCAATTAATTACCTTGCCAAGTCAGCAATTTTGTTGATGTGGCATTGAAATTTAATGCTATGAAACTCTCATGAAACTCCCTATAGAGACTGGCCTCACCCAACAAAGCAGTTATAATCAGTTAAACAAACAATAAATGTCAAAAGTTTATAATAAGACTGCAGATTTCATATTGGAAAAAGTCTAATATAAAAAATAACTATAGCCAGTGTCCGGATAACCCCCTAAACTATCGTTTGGTTCATTTTACCCCCAAACTATACCATTTGGTTCAAATTACCCCATAATACAATTCATCTTTTTCATTTCTCCATGTACAGGTGGAATTTTAATTTGAAATTTTGCAAAATATACACATCATAACCCGTGTTAGAAAAATAACATCATAATTTTTTATTATTATTTTGATAGGTTAGGATATTTAATAATAAATTAATCATTGAATTCAAAATTATATGAACAATAACGATGAAAATATTATAACATATTTTTTGACATGCATTGTGGTGTGTACTACTACCATGTAAAATTGAATCATTGAATTCAAAATTATATGAACAATAACGATGAAAATATTATAACATATTTTTTGACATGCATTGTGGTGTATACTACAACCATGTAAAATTGAAATGGGGAAAAAAACAAATTGTATTAGGAAGTAAAATGAACCAAATGTCATAGTTCAGGGGAAAATTGAACCAAGTTATAGTTTAGGAGGTTATTCAGACTTTAGCTATATTTCAGGAGAGTAACTTGGACTTTTTCCTTTAACATTTTTTAGTCTACTTCATTTGGTCAACCCTACATGAGATAGGGCATAACAGCACCATAGATAATAC
>CM014274.1:44440630-44488868 GCA_004135705.1 Alloteropsis semialata | reverse complement strand
GGGGGGTGTTATCCCATATCCAATATGAAATCATCATGGCAGATGGGTCCGATCGCTCGATTCTGAACCTCAAGCTGATCCTCTACTGCTTTGAATGGATGTCAGGGCTAAAAATTAACTTCCACAAAAGCGAAGTATTTGTTTTTGGGTCTCTCAACAGGAAAAAGAATCTTTCGCCAACATGCTCAATTGTAAGCTTGGGGCGGCATGGCCCATGAGCTACCTGTGTATTCCAATCTCTCAACATAGGTTAGGGATTGCGGCTTTTGCAGGTGTTAAGGAAAAGATGGTCAAAAGGCTTGACCCGTGGAAGGGTAAACACCTGCCATCCAGAGGCAAACTGATTCTAACGAATTCCTGTTTAACTAGCTTGCCCATTTACACAATGGGATTTTACCTGCTCGGCTGCTCCCGAAAGGGACTCATGAGTCTATGGATGCAGTTAGGGGGAAATTCTTCTGGCAAGGAGCCAAGGAAGAGTTCAAATATCGAATGGCCAAATGGGAAACTATTAGCAGATCGAAGGACCAGGATGTTCTAGGGATTATGAACGCTAGGACCATGAACGAGTGCCTTCTGGTCAAATGGATATGGAAGATTACTAAGGGGTCGGAAGATCTCTGGTATAAACTGCTGCAATCCAAATACATGCCGGATGGCAATTTTTTCACATCTAGGAGTAGAGGGACTTCCCAATTCTGGCAAGGCCTCCACAAGGTGAAACATCTCTTTAAATGGGGTGCTGTATACAAAGTGAACAGGGGTGATAAGGTCCTCTTTTGGGAGGACGTCTGGCTGGGCAATACTCCCTTGAAGATCCAGTTTCCCGATTTGTATAAATTCTGTGAGGATACAACGGTTTTGGTTGCAGACTGCCATGGCCCAGACGGGTGGGAGATAAACTTTAGACGGTCGCTGATTGCAAGGGAGGAAGAGCAGAGGGTCGCTCTCCTAGACATGCTGCAGGATACGCGCCTAGACGATTCTCTCCTAGACAATGTGTGAGTGGGCCCTGGACAAATCCAAACACTTAACTACCAAATCCTTGTACACATTCATTACACACAGGGGTGGGTGTGTGGCTAACACGAATAGTATATGGAAAACAAAACTCCCCCTGAAAATTATTATTTTTTTATGGCAGCTATCCAATAACAAACTCCAAACCGCTGATTCCCTGAAAAAGAGGGGGGTGGAAGGGAGATATCCACTGTTGTCTCTGCAGAGGCGTGGAAACTGCTGACCATATCTTCTTTCAATGTTCTCTGGCACAATTTACATGGTGTTGTGTCTGTAGTATTTTCAACTGGACGGATTTCCCTACGAGCTGGGACAAACCTGCAAGGGGGCTGGTTGTCCAACAAACTCGGCTTACCCAGAAGACAGCCTCTCTCTGTTTGCAGGTCTAGCCTGGGCTTTGTGGAAGTCACACAACAAAATGGCAATTGAGGAGATCTTCCCTTCAAATCCACTGGATGTAATTTGGTCTGGTATCGTGTTTGTGCATAAATGCCAAGGTGTTGGGCAGGATGAGGACCTGGCTGAACGGCTTCAAGACAAGCGACGCCGTGTTCTTTGACGTCGTTGAAATTTGAGGTTACTCATTGTAATAGGATAGCTTCTGTGCTTTAAGATTACTCCTGTTTGCTTTTGGCCCTGTGGGCGTTTACCCTTTGTATCAAACAATTATTGCTTTCTACAAAAGCAGAGGTGATCTCTTTTTTAAAAAAAATGTGCTTGACCAACCAAATGTTCAGTAAATGAACCAACGCTCTTTCTATTTTTAAAGAATACATCGTTCTGTTCTATTTCCTGTTTAATGTTTCTTACTAGAGTGATGCATGCTCCCATCTCCAACAGTGAAAACATCTGCACATCTAAGGCAATGTGGCGTTTGACAGTGCTTGAATTACTTACAGCACATGCTTCAATACATTTTAATTATGGTTAATGACACATCTATGTGACTGTTTTTCAATATGAGCATGAGAAGCTCATCGAGCTAATGAATTTATTTATTAGGGTAGGTGGAGAAGACGAGATAAAACCAAACACCCAAAGATCAACATTTTGCTTCAATTGAGGTTACACCATAAAAAGAAACTCAATGGGACTGCCTTGAAAAATGACCACTAATACACTCCCTCTGTTCTGTTTTATATGACGCTAGTTAACTCAAATTTTGATCAAACGAACGTCTATAAAAGAGAACAGAGGGAGTACATAGATCTTCCATGCAATTTATACGCTCATAAGGCCCATACAGATAAAGAGGATTTTGTACCTGTTTTCGCCAACGGAGAAGGGCTTATATGAGGAATCATCAGATGCTGGCTGGCTTACATTACTGGGTTGGATATTGGCAGATGGATCAGTATCATCAAATATGTAGGAAGATGATTCTTCATCCTGCACATCAAAGATACAAACTAAGAAAATTGTGCATGTCATGCTTTGAAATATTGTATCAGAATAGCTATTGTTTATGAATATAGTGCATCGATAGGCCATACTCTGGAAACAAAAAAGGCTACTAAACAAAATTATAAGTTGGCTTGAAAGGTCCTCTAGAATGCAAAATCTAACAACACAGCAGGTGAACAAAAAGAATAGATAGACAATATTCATGGCAAAAGGCAAATACTCCCCAGACTTCTTCAGCTAAAAGAAACATGGAAAAAGACACTCTTAGTACTCCTAACAACCCTGCTTTTTTAGAATGTATGCAGTCAAACTTCCTAAAACAAACCTTGGCAAAAACTTGTACAAGCTCCCTTGCTGGTATTATCAAAGTCTCATGTTTCTTGACAACATCAGCAGAATATATTTGTCCTCTGGCAGAACCATCCTTTATGACCTGAGCCATTTTTAAGACAACTCCTGTAGAAGAAGCTTGAAGCTAAGCATTGGAGGAATGTGACAATACAATTTAGGAAATGGGACTTAAAAGCCATAGATAAAAGATTAAAAAGAGATGTGTACCAAAATCTTTGTCAGAGTTTGTTGCATGGAAAATTCCAGAGATTATAGACCCATTTTTCACATGGACGTCCACATGATGCCCAACAAATTGTGTTAAAACATGGATTAGCCGATCCCTCGAGTGGCTTGAATGCCCTAGGTTGGTGTCATTTTCTTAACAAAAGGAAAACATTGTCAACAATATAATTTTTGAAGTATTATAACATTTATTAATATGCGGTATGATGTTCACCTGCACCACCAAGACCACCAGATGATGACCTCACCAAATTTGTTTTATTGTCATGCCTTCCACTACCCTCCCTGTCCACCTTCGGATTGGGGAATCCATTCACAGAACCCCTCCTAGGAGAGGCCATTTGCTGTTGATGGATCATCATTCCTGTATGTGAAACCCAAAATTAATGCTGAGAAAAATTTTGCATACACCAGATGCAAATTGCACTAATAGTGACAAACAGATTGGAGAACAAGTATTTAGAAGCTGGCTATCATACTATGATATTAAGGTTACATGTAAACATATCCTATGTAAATGGCTGCACAAGATCTGTGCAGTTACATACACTCTCTTTACAAAAAGTCTGATATGGAGGCATCTAGATCAGAAGTTGTAGTTGACTTGTTACAAAGAACCTTGTTACAAAGCTACTAAAAAGTGCTAGCTGGACAACCAGATTGCTCATAACTCATTTGGCACACAACTAACAGGTCTTGCAATGGCGATTGGATGAATTTATGTATGTAAATGATTGTGGATGCAATCCGCTACACAATGTACATAAATATACCACTCAAAAGTTAACTACTGCAAGCCTCAATTATCTTTCCAGAAATATGTCTGCTGCGTCAAACATATAGAGATGACAACATATGAACAAGCAAATTCACAGGAGTTCCTTTCGTGTACTAATCATCAGAGTATGCAATTAGAAATTGTGTAAGATGTTGAAACCAAATGAGTCATATGAGATCCTTCTTCCTGTCAGTACCGATTTCATGATCACTTGCAGCTTCACTTGCTAGTTCAGCTTCATAAGCCTTTTTGTCATGCTTGATCAAACGGAACAACTGCCGCGCCGCCTGACACCTAAGTTTACGAGCCCAGTATATATCATTATAGGCTACCAAGAGAGGCACCTTCGAGATCTTATTTTCATATTGAGGTGCACGTTTCCTAAAGATCTTCAACTGTTCTCTCGAAAAGAGCTGAATGAAACACACTAGCATTAGTTGGCATTAGTTCAAATGACAAATGTCAAACGCATACATTCACAAAATATTACGGCTTACCCATCGGGGAGCTGATATTTTTTCTTCAGGGCAACATATCATTATGAGCGCAGTCGCAAGTTTCAGTAAATCCCAATCCTTAGTGTCAGTCTGAAATATTTCCACAACTTGCTCAGCAGCAGCGAGCAAAAAGTACTTGTATTTGTTCACACATTGGTCGCACATATTCAAGCTGCCTGCCATCTGAATAATCTGTTTAGTAACCTGGATACAAGGGGCACTGCTATATTAATAATACACGACGCAATGAAAATTCTAGAAACAATATTGCATCGAAATTTAGAAGAGCGGAATCCAAATATAGTGTTGAACAAGGCGTAACAATATGTGCAGCGTGCTTGTTAGGGGAAAATTTTGAATTACAACGAGCTAGATTGAAATCACATGGTGTTTTTCGCAGCAGTCCAAGGGGTTGGTTCACTATTGGTCATGCTACCTTTGCTTTGCTCTTTTTCGGTTGTTCAGAGATGTTTTTGCTGGTATTGATCCAGACTTGGACGCTCAAGTGGAATTTGGAACGTTCCAAAAAGTTAGAGATCCAAATACAAGGAGACAGCCCTGATATCACATTGCTATGGTATCTTTCACCTCTCTTTTTTTATTTGACATGAGAAACATCTCATGTTCTTTCTTTGACTCTTTTTTTTCTTTTTTTTATTGGGAAATGATCCCAAACGATAAGTGAATAGGTGTGGTGAGTCAGTGAAATTAAAGGCTTGGAGTACAAGGGGAGCAATAAAGCAGTAAAGTATCAGACATATGGGAAAGGAGGTGATGGGCTCACCATCATATCTGGTTTAATGTCAAAGCTATGCGAGTTCAGGAAGGATTTCATTCCTTGACTCATCAGGAGGCGATCCTCATTAGTCAGTCCAGACTGTTCTGCAGGCACAAAATTCCCCATCGAAATCTTCAAGCCCCACATTAACTCCTCAACAGCCGGACAACACAGGCACATTATATCCTGAAATAATCCACAGAAGTTGGTGCCAAAATCGTTCATAGACGTAAGCAAACAAGGGAGTTTAACACTAACCATTTTATCTTCAATTATTTTTTTATAATCCAGATTTCCAACAGCAAGTTTCTGCCCAGGCTCCCTGTGATCCAGAATCATCTTAGCAAGCGCTTCACTGACACCAGTATCTTCATTAATGGCGCTGTCCTTGTCCTCAAATGTTCCATAGTCTAAAAGACGAACAACCTGTTAAAGAAATGAACAACGACAACCATGTTAAAGGGAGAATACACAATTAGTGAAAAAGTCTTCACGCCTCTGCTGGGGTGGGGTGTTAATTATGTAGTTACATGCATCAATTGTAATGACAAATCCTTGTTCAAGTCCTCAACAATTGCAGTATAAATCATAATAAGTTCATGTGTTCAGCTAATGCGATGTGTTTTGAAATCAGGCTATACTGTGTTCACTGGTATTAGTACCATCACTATTTCAGGCCTCAAAATCATCCCTTGATAGCAGTTACTAATCAGAAATTGGCATATGCCAACAACCCTACATATCATCAAACTGTGAAGAATTATGTTTCATGCTTTACAGAGAAAAAAATGAGTTGCAAAATCTGTTAAATTAAGAATTAAGATTCTCTTCACATTCTTCATTCAATGCAAAGAACAAACAAATAAATAAAAGTTGGCAAACATGAACCATGCAAGATCACATCTCAGTTTAAATTGAGCATAAGCCTCGCATAAAGAATTAGATCCAGTATGAGAAAGGGGTACTAACATCATTTGCAACAGAATCATTCACAAAGTCTGCCCAGATATTCTGCACGACAGAGAATATAGAAAAATTAGGTTGATACAAAGAGGACACGAGCAAACAGGCACATGAGTAAATCAAACTGGAATAATCAAACAAGTACCTGGCAGGCATTTGGTAAAAGGAGCTTGATACCATCATATCTAAAAATTGCAAAGCCAGATGGCATCTCAAATAGCACCAAGATCACCCCACCATTCCCCAACTGGGCAGCTGGTAAAACAGAATTCAAGCAAATTCAGGCAAGCAGAATTACAAGGAAAAACGTAAGTTAACTAGTGGACTACTAGACATCAAGCATGAAGTCAGTTCGTGGCATGGAATCAGTTCGTGGCTCAGACGCCAAAGGCTCCTTTGCACCCACCAGATCCGCCAACGTAGCCTAACCACAAATAACCTTCCGCCTGCCAACCCGCAACTCTGGAGTCGACACCGGCGATGTGGCCCCCCGCACTGAGCAAGCCCTCCGCATAATTCAGGGCTCCACCAAACCCCAGAACACCAACTGCAAGGTAGGGTTTCCTTCCGGCGCAGGTGGGGGACTAAAGAGAAGATCCTCGGGGAGATTTAGCTTACCTAGACCGTCGTTGCACCTCGCCGCCGCCGCCTGCACCGCCGCCGCCGCCTCCTCCCGCGCCGCCGCCGCCGCCGCCTCCTCCTCCTCCTCGTCCTCTGTCTCCTCGTCCTCCGTCTCCTCCTCGTCCTCCGTCTCCAACAAATCCCCGTCCGGTTCTGACAACGAATCCGAGGACGTTTCCCCATCCTCCACCACCATCTTTGAAGCCATCTCATCCCCCTCCGCCGTCGAGGCCGTCGAGTCCCTCCAACCCCTCGCCATTGACTGCAACATCCAGACAGATCTCAGGAGAGGAGGAAGAGGTTTGCAGCCGCTCGTCTCCAACAAATCCAGATCTCAGGAAAGGGACTCTCGGTAGTTCGGTAGGGTTAAACTGCGCGGATTCTTCGGGTGGCGTGGCGTCTGGATAGGTTATTGGGAGGACAGGGAAATGTACTGGGTTATGAAGGGTTGGGTTAGGTTTTTTTTTTAAGGGGTTGGTTAGGTTAGAGCATCTCCAGCAGCATATGTAAAACTGGAAACCTAAAACTTGGTTTAGGTCTAGGAGAGAGACAAATTTTAGGTAAACTCTGTGCTCCTCTCCAACAGTATACCTAAAACTGGATACCTATAAAACATTTTGCTCTTTCTCTCATGTCATTGTGCATATGTATTCCCAATTGAGTTAGATTTCATCAATAATTTAAAAATTTGGACATAAACAGATTCCAAAATCTGAATTCAGTGTCATGACAAAATACAAGCCAAAATCATACTGCATAGTGATAACACAAAGTTCAGTAAATTGATCACTTGCCACAAAATTAATGTAGTAGTACTGATTCAGTTCACCTTTTATATGAATAGCTGACATTGTGTTTCTCAGTACATGGAACTCAATAAATAAAATTTGGAAAGAAAATATTCTCAAAAGCGCCTAGATATAGCATCATAGGGTGCACAAAGGCCCTGCACAAGCATTCCAGGCAAGTATAGAAAGTAACTTCATTCACTACCATCACCACCAGTGAATGTGGAGCCCTCAGTGCCACCAAAAGAGCCATTGCCAGCCAAGTTAGTGGAGCTCCCATTGCCACGAGTACCACCATTGCCACCAATGTCAGAGCTCCCATTGCCACCATTGCCACCATTAGCACCGAACACGCCCATGAATCCTCCCGTGCAGGACCCTCCCATGGCTCTTGCTGCCAAAACCTGATCCCGTATAAGCTCCAAGTAGGCTCTTCCCTTTTTATCGAGATTTGTTGGGTCCATGAACATGATTCTTTGCTCTTGCTCTTGCTCTTGCCTTTTGGCCATCTCTTCAGCCGCCACCCTCCTCTCTTCAGCAGCAGCCCTCCTCTCCTCAGCAGCCGCCCTTCTCTCCTCAGCAGCTGCTATCCTCTCCTGCATTTCTTTGAGCTCTGTCCACCTTGAAGTCTTAAATTCCTTCCTTTCAGCAGCAAGCTCTTTCCTTGTTAACGCCAGATTGTCCAAAGAGTCCTTGTATGTAGTCTCTCCTACTTTCTTCAACTTATCCTTCTCTGCCTTCCTACCAGGTGGCCTCTTTGTTGCTCCTGAGGTTGGAGTAGGGCTTCTCCTTCTATCAGAGTCCTCATCATCAGATTCATCAAGGTTTACTTGGTCATCATAAATTGGAGAGCAAGAGTTGCTTGATTTTTTACTCTTTGTTGGCACATCATTGTTTCTTGTCCTCCATTTCTCATGATGCTCCAGCAAGACCCAACAATGCTGCAAAGCAAAGGCTTTTCCCGCCTTTCCACCTTTCTTCTTTGGCTGTCCCTTGTACAATTGTTGAGCAATGTTTACCTTCACATATGAGGAAACATAATTAGAGAAGGTATAAACATAGATATGAACCTAGTGAACAATGCCAAGAAATCATCACCTTATCTTGAGCATTTGCTCCACTTGGATTGAGACGCTCAACTTGCTCCAGACATGATGCCCACTTGCTGCAACTGGTTTGTATTGTTTGCCATCGATGCGTGAGAGAAATTTGAGACCGAAATATGCCACTGTTGTTGTTGCGCTGAAAGTGATCATATATGCGCTTCCAGTAGGTTGCTCCATTTTGTTCATCTCCTGTGATTGCATCAAGAGCGATGGCCTGCCATGCCTTCACCACCATCTCGTCCTCAGCAACTGTGAAATTGACTCCCCTTGAACCTTTCTTCTTGGGCAGCAATGTCTCCTCCTCAGCCTCTGAGCCAATGTCCTCATCAATGGTGTTTGGATCAACACCAAGTGCAGAGTTCATATGACAGTCAAATGTTTGTCCAGTCATCATTTCGAGAAAAGACTCATTATCCATGCTACATAGAAAAAAAATGAATTATACATCACAGTGCATATTGATCCATTGGAGCCAACTTCAAAAAAAAATCCTTTACTCGCATCACAGTGCATATTTATGCTAACTAATGCAAACCACTGGCTATATATACTTTCTTTATTAAGGTATCATCAATTTCAGGAAGTATAATTCAGACATAGTACTGTGCAAGCAACTTCAATCCAGAATCCCTCTAATTAGCATTTTTCTTTTATTTGGTTCAATTCTGGTACTCTGCTACTATATCTCCAACAAAACTGAAACTGACACAGGGACAAAACTGAAATCATGTTATACAGAAGTGCATTGAATGTGTGATTTCCAGGGTCAAGTTGCTACCCTTTCAATGCACCCATATGGCTGCCGTGTAATTCAGGTGAATTGACTGTATATTATATTCAAAATTGGTGATTCTGGTGCGGTCTTTAATGTTTGTCACACTGGGCAGAGAGTTTTGGAGCATTGTGGTGGTAATTCACAAGGCCAGTGCATAATAGATGAGATATTGCAGTCGGCATGCATCCTTGCCCAAGATCAGTATGGCAACTATGTTACACAGGTAAAATCTGGTATTGTACAATTCAGTAATTTCTCCATCATCCCTTTCCCTCTTTCCGGACCCAGAGTGGTCATGAATTAAATGCTACAAGGAACTGGCTCAGTAGGAAGATGACATATATGTGCTAGCTCCTAGCATCCTAATCAGATAGGAACTGGTCTCAGTTCCCTCACTTTCACAAATGAACTTGAGTCTCTTTCCTTCTGCAACTTTGCTTCCCTTTGTCTGAATGCTAGGTTATATTCTAACTATTTGTTATGTTCAATCAGGTAATGATGAAGGACCAGTATGCTAATTATGTGGTTCAGAAGATACTCGAAACATGCAATGAGAGTCAGAGGGAACTACTCCTGAGCCGTGTGAAGGGTTCAGAAGATAATCGAAATATGTGGTTCAGAAGATACTCCAAACATGATGAAGATTGTTTTTACCTTTCCTGCATTTCACCGAGCACTTCCGGTGCATCTAGTGAATTGACGGTGAGGGTGGCTGGATTCGACGAGATCGTCGTGGATGGAGCGCTCAAATCAGCTGTGGACGTCGGCAGAGCCGTTTCGAGCAGTGGCCGGGCTGTGGTAGTTGTCCTCACCTTGCGCGTGGAGGAGGCCGGCGAGGGGTCACGGGGTGGCCGTTTGCGAGGCAGCGTGGCCGCGGCCCTGTTCTCCGCGACAGCGGCGATTCCCTGAGACTCAACAGGGGTGTCGGAGCTGGTGGCGGCCGGTGGCGGCGGCGGCAACCCTAGGCGCCTCTGCGCCTTGCGCTTCGGGGCTGAGCCGGCGGCCGGAGGCAGGCCAGGAGGGGCGGCGGGTGGTGGAGGGAGCTGGGTAAGGTGAGTGTGATCTTCCATGGTGGCACCGGTGGCCGGAGATGGTGGCGACGAGGGGCGGCGCGGCGGCGTATCCGCCGGAAAAAAAAAGAGGCGCGCGACAGTTGCCTCTTTCCCGTGCGTGGATCTGTGTTTTGGGTCGTAGCGTAAAATCAGCGGGTGGATAGGTATATTTGGGCTGAGGTGAGAGAAAAATAGGTTGTAGCCTAAAAAATTTAGGGATAGCAATCCATATAGGTATACTGCTGGAGCAAGTTTTTAGGCTTTCTGATAGTTTTTAGGGATAGCAATCCAATTTACATATGCTGCTGGAGATGCTCTTAGGGAAGTGAGAATCCAAACCTACTCTTTTGTTCGGCTCAAATTGATTAGGTTTACGTTAAATGGGCTTCATAAGGTAAAAAAAATACCGAGTCCGAGCATCTTCAAGAGTTTTTCTAAACTTTACTCTCTAAATCATCTTTTATAGAGAGGCAATTCTATAAAATCGTTTTCTATTTCTTTTCACTTTTCAATAGTTTTTCTATATCTTAGAGCAACTTCAAAAGACTAGCTAAATCCATTTGCATGTGTAAAAAATGAAAAAATACTAGAAAAAAACATATCCAACAGCCTCTCTTTCCTCCTCTCTTCTCTATCTGACTAGGCATCACCTCCCTTCCGCTCGTCATCTTACTAAGTGCTCCGACTCGCCATCTCCCTCGCGCGCCACGCTTCTCTTTTACCGCGGTGTTTCCTCCTCTCGCGCACCCTCCCACCCCTCTGCTTTGTTCCCGTGCCCCCTGCTGAAGCCGCCCCTTCCAGCCGTTTACATCGTCGTAGACGTATCTGCTCGTCGCTTCGCGCCACCGCTCTTGCCACATCTCTGCAGCACGCTATTGTGTCGGCGTCTCTGCAGCCACGCCGCCAGCCGCCTGTCGTCCTCTGCGGCCGTACCAGATGCCACTTTCTTCCGTGTCCATGGCTCGATTACGACTTCCACGTGGACAAGTAGGCGTCTGTTTAGTCGTCAATATACTCATGAATAAAGGAGAAAAGATATTTCTTATATACATATTTTATTCAAATAATGTAGTTCCACTTGTCCTTGGAGATTATTTGGTTACAGGTGAATTAGCACAAAATAAAGGAGAAACCAGCCTCTATTGATCCAAGTGATGCAAGCTCGACGAATCAGACGCTGCCACATGTACCTCGCATGGATTGAAGGGCCCACGGTTAACCAAATCGTCTCAATCCACCGTGTACATCCATAACTGACATAAGGGCCCATAGGACATCCACCCATATGAAGAAGGGCGGCATAGGCAGCACGTGGGGTTTGGCTGAACCGACCCTGTGTCGGCTCGCCATCTGCTTCTACATGTTGGCCTGTGGTTGGTCCTAGAAGGCGGTGGAGTGCTGCACGGGGTGCTAAGACGCGCGGATGCTGGTGTTCTTGGGCCTATAAATAGAAGGGGAGGGGTTTCATATGAAGACAGACAACTTTTGATTCACTTCTCTTCCTTTTGGTTTCTAGGCTAGTGGAGTAGGCTAGAGTAGCTCTACTTCAAGGTTCCAGATCTCCTTGGGATCAAGGGTATGAGTCTTGTATCTTTTATTCTTAGGATGACTTTGATCTACTTCGTTTATACATCTTCCTTATATAATGTTGTGCTTAGTTCATATATGTGTGATATGATCATGTGTTCTTCGTCCATTCTTGATTCAGAGGCTTGTGTTCTTCACGAACACAACCCTTTGATCTTGTGGTATAGGTTTATATGCTCTCGTATCTGTTTATATGCCTAGCCTCGGTTTGATCTAGATTGTGTGTGTATATATATATGCCTTGTATAGCGTTAGTGTTTATGCTACGGTACTTGGTTCAATGGCCATTTCCATGGTGGCTTTTGCTTGGGTCACAATAGCGGGGGCAGCTAGAGTGTTGTTAACAATGCAAGCATGGTGCTTGGATTGCGTAACTTCGTTGATTATGAGCATGCCCCACAGATAGTTAGAGGTAGGCCGTCCTCCACGTTCGGGTATGCTTCGGAGTCTAAATATATGTGGTTTGCCGTGCCCGTAGGAAAATTGCTGGGCTTTATAGTCAGCCACTGTGGAATTGAGGCCAACCCCGAGAAGATTACCGCCATTACATCGATGAAGCCTCCCAAGTCCCTCAAAGATGTCCAGAAGCTGACCGGGTGCCCTCAACCGATTCATCTCAAGACTGAGTGACAGATGATTACCTTTCTTCAAACTCCTCAAGAAGCAAGACAAATTCGTGTAGACTAAAGAAGCTGATATGGCGTTCGAAGACCTTAAGAAATTCCTCCGAATACCACCGGTACTTACTGCACCAGTTGACCAGGAACCACTGCTCCTCTACATCGCAGCCACAACCCACGTGGTGAGTACTGCGATTGTAGTTGAACGGGAGGAACCCGTCCATGTATTTAAAGTAAAACGACCCGTCTACTTCATCAGCGAGGTGCTCACGGAGTCAAAAGTATGCTACCCCTAGGTCGAAAAGTTGTTATATGCTGTCTTGATCACATCCCGCAAGCTGCGCTACTACTTCGACGCTCACCGAGTTGTTGTAGTCACCTCCTTCCCCATCGGCGACATCCTCCATAATCAGGACGCGACTGGGCAAATCTCCAAATGGACGGTCGAGCTGGGTTCTCGTACCATCGACTTCGTCCCACGCGCCGCAATCAAGTCTTTTGTTGATTTTGTCCCGAGTGGATAGAGATACAACAAGCGACACCCGAAGAACCTCCAAAACATTGGATTATGTACTTTGACGGGTCAATGAAACTTGAAGGAGATGGTGCTGGCGTTTTCTTCATATCTCCAAAGGGAGATCAGCTCAAGTACATGCTCCAGATACTCTGGAAAGCCACCAACAACGAAGCCGGGTACGAAGCTGTACTGCACGGGCTACGCCTGGCTGCTTCCCTTGGCATCAAGCACATGGTGGTCTACGGCGACTCCTCGGTGGTCATTAACCAAGTCAACAAAGATTGAGACTGCACCAAGGAGAATATGGACGCATACTGCATGGCGGTCCGCAAACTCGAGAAGCACTTCCATGGACTCGAGTTCCATCACGTCCTTAGGGACAACAACATGGCTGCTAACACACTTTCAAAGCTTGGTTCGCACCGAGCGCAAGTACCGGGCGGCGTTTTTGTCCAAGAGTTGTTACAACCATCCATCATGGAGCAAGAAGTACAGCCGACTACAATGACCCCTCATCAGCACCTCATGGTGATTACACCCGAGTGGACAAAGCCCTTCATCGAGTACATCCTACATCAGAAAGAGCCCGAAGATAAGGTGAAAGCAGAGCAAGTCATCAGGCGAAGCAAGCACTACGTAGTAGTCAGCTCCACCCTATTTCGACGCGGCGCATCGACTAGCGTCTTGATGAAGTGTGTCCCTCCAGAAGTTGGACGGGAGATCCTTGAAGAAAATCTATGCTAGAATCTATGGCAATCATGCTGCCCATTGCACGACCATCGGCAAGGCCTTCCGATCCGGGTACTGTTGGCCATCAGCAGTGGCCGACGCAGAAGAAGTAGTAAATACTTGCCAGGGCTACCAATTCTTTGCCCGACAAGCTCACGTCCCTGCAACGGTCCTTAATACCATACCACCTTCCTGGCCATTTGCATGCTGGGGGCTGGACATGGTCGGGCCGCTCAAGAAAGCGTTAAGGGGATTTGAATATCTCTACGTGGCAATCGACAAGTTCACGAAGTGGATTGAAGTCAAGCCGCTAGTCAAAGCTACAGCTCCAAAGGTGGCAGAGTTCATCCAAGACATTGCCCACTGCTTCGGTGTTCCAAACCGCATTATCAGTGATCTTGGCTCCCAATTCACAGGGGACGAGTTCTTTGACTTTTGCGACAATCTGGTTATTGAAGTTCGCTACACATCTTTGGTGCACCCTCGTGCCAATAGACAAGTCGAGAGAGCCAATGCCCTCATACTCCAAGGACTCAAGCCAAGGCTCTATGAACCACTCAAAAAGTACAGCAGCAAGTGGTGCAAGAGTTGCCAGCCGTGGTCTAGGGGCTGAGAACCCAGCCTAGTCGCGCGACGGGCAATCACCCTTCTTCCTGGTCTACGGCTCTGAGGCAATACTCCCGGTGGACATCGAGTAGAACGCTCCAAGAATTCAGAACTACTTGGAGGAGGCGCAGAACAGAGCAGAGCAGAAGATGTGGATATGCTAGAAAAAGCAAGGCTAGCAGCGTTGATCAGGACAACCAAGTACCAGCAAGATCTTAGGAGATATCACGACCAAAACGTTCAGTCAAGGTCATTCAACATTGGTGATTTGGTCCTCCGAAGAATTCAGAGTACAAAGGATCAGCACAAGCTATCTTCGCCTTGGGAAGACCTGTTCATAGTATCAAGAGTTATCAGCCCGGGTACTTATCAGCTACAATGGGAAGACGGAACAAAAGTGTCCAATACTTGAAATATCGAGCACTTGTAGCGGTTTTATCCTTAAAGTTTTTTAGGAGTTGTTAAGAGTCAATAAAAGTCAGTCTTTTCAATGTACTGATGTCGGCTTTGAGCCAAATGATAATAAAGTGTCTATATTCCATTGTCGTCAAGCTTGAAATTTATATTCCATTGTCATCAAGCTTGGAATTCAAATACGAGTATTATGCTACGCTTGCTTGCCAAGTAACGCATACAAAAGAGTTTTTGAATCATGCCGAGTTGTTTAAACACAATTCAGACAGGCTACATTCATAAATCAATGCCATCTACTTTCTATTTTAACACAGAAAGTTCGAGCGGTTCAAAATACAGATAACAAATACTCTTGTCAACAAGACATCAGTATTTACATCTAATTCAAAGTTCTTTACAAAGGTTTCTTTTACATGACAAACGAATCTAGAACTTAAGACGATAAACTATCTTCTCGGCTATGTCCTTCTCCTCCTCCATATATGCATTGAACATATCTCGGGTGCATGCTGGATTGATCTTACCCTAAGTAATGCTTAATTGCTGGGCAGGGAACCATGATCGGACCAAGCCGAGTACTTGCCTAGTGCAAGACTGGGCGATCCATTGGCAATAAGCCCACACTTGCCCAGGAGTAGCCTGGAGACGATCAACCAGCGGAGGAGCAGGACTACCTGTGGGTACTTTGGCGTACGTGTCGACTAGCGGAGCAGCAGCCTCCTTAAAGGATCCGAGTTCCGCACCGAGTCGGTTGACCTCCGTGCGAAGAGCATGGATTTCGTCTTCCTGATCGTGGATCTTCGTCATGTCCTAGATGAGTTGAGCATCGGCATCCTTGCGCATATGTTTTTCCTGAGCAAGCTCTGCCATGCAATCCCGCTCCCGCTGTTCGGCTTTGTTCGCGCGTTCTTGTTGCCGATAGAACAGATTCTTCATATCGGTGACTTCAGCCCCAAGCGCCTCGATCCTCTTCTCTTTCTCTGCATATACAATTATATTTTTTATGAGAAGAAGCTGGTAATTTACTTGCAAGTTTCTGCCTAAGCGACTTGTTATTTTCAACAACGTCGACACGCTGGTCCTGGTACAGATTTATCTTTTGATATGCCCCATCCAGTTGTAGTCCAGTTCTAGGCGAAGCTTGGCTCGTTCTTCTTCCATATCAATTAACCCTGCGCCAAGTCCTCCTCCGCCTTCTCTGCGCGGGTAAAGCAAGCACTAGCCCTACGGAGTATCTCCGACTTCTGGTGTGAGCGATGAAGGATACTCTGTTTTCAAGAGAAAACAAGTCGGAAAAGCTATCAGCATAACAACCAGTGGATCTAAGTATACTTACAATATTAATTTACTTTATACTGACCTCTGTGAGCTTGGCAAGTTGCTTCTGTAGCTCTGCGGCTTTCTCAAGATCTTCCTGATCAACCTGGGAGTTGAACAGGAAGGCGTTGTCATCATCGGCGCCTGCGCCTGGTGTTCCCGTGTAGATCTGGAATGGTTCAGGCGACGATGCTCGGACATTCTCCTCCCGGATGATCTCTTCAATGGCGGCGGCTTTGACAAGACCTGCGGCTACGTCAAGTTTCTCGGTACGCAGACCAGCCATCCGAGTACTTTCTATAGCTTTTGGCCATACGCCTTGTGCAGAAGTACCCAGAGCGACTTGCTCTGTTACTTGGGAAGATGACGAGCCTTCGGTCCTCGCTGTTTGAGGCTGCGGCTGCGGTGCTACGGGGGGGCTCGACTCTTGCTCTTCCTCCGTCTCCTTAGTTTGAGTATCCACGGATGGGTTGTCCTCTGGGATCTCTGGCGATTGGGCAGGCTTGGGAGTAGGCGGATGGCTATACAAGATGCAAGAGCAGAAGTTCAATACGATGGACATAATAGATGATCAAGTGTTGTGCCTAACAAAACACACTACTTACCTGGCGAAGTCCATGTCAAACTCACGATCGTCCAGGTCGAAAGAGATCCCTCCGGCTGGGATGTCTTGAAGCTCGGGAGTTCTCTCCTTTGGTGAGGGCACTCTCTCTTGTGTTTGCTGCACAAAAAAGAACTCGGATCAGTTCAAGATGCAAGATTTTGAGTACTACTAAAATACAAGATAGACATACCTTGGGAGGGGACGTGTGGAGAGGGATACCCATCGGTATTTCTACGTCTTTCTCGGCTTCTGTGCCGACCTCCTGCGCCTCAGGCAAGCTGCAGTCAGCTGGTCTTTCAACAGACGACCTGGTTCTTTTCTTCACCGTCCGCCTCTTCTTGGTGAGTTGGGGGGTTCGGAATATCTTCAACAGCGGCCCTCTTTAGGTTGGATCCACCTTGACCAAGATCACCAAGACGGCTCGGCGGTAAATCTTCATCTGATGAGTCATCTCCGACAACTACCTCCTCTTCAGCAGCTGGTCCTGTAAGCTTCTTCCCTTTTCCAGAGCCACCAGCGTCTTGCTTGGGCGGCGAGGAGAGGGGTGGCTCGGGCAATCCAGTTTGCGTTTCAACGACGGGAGGAGGGGTAGAGGCGAAACTTGTTTGCAAATCCTAAGAGACAGAAGAAAGCAGACTCGTCAGTACAAGTATTTTTTAGACTACATTACAAAGTACTTGGTATACGGAGAATAGTTACAGCGGGTGTCGGATGTTTGGACCCGGCAGTCCACACAGGGTAGCCTACGTGGTTGATTTGTCGAGGGACAGATCGAGGATCAGAAGTCGATGGTAACACAAGACGCAAGGATTGAACAGGTTCGGGCGTCGAGATGACGTAACACCCTACGTCCTGTGTTGGCGGCGATTGTATTGCTGTGTATGAAGTTCCTGGAAGGATCTCCGTAGTTGGGTTCTGTCCTAGGGTTGTATGATCGTGGGTTGTAGATGTTGTGTTCTGGAGGGGGGTCTCAAGGCGCCTTATATAGTCCGGCTGCCTTGAGTTACAAGTCGGCTAGAGATCGTAACCTACCCGAATTACAAGGATTCGATCCTATAACGATTACAGATATCTTTCCCTATAATTCCGGCTAGTTTATCCTGATCTCCGAGCTTCTTGCGGGATACGCCGTGTGCTTTCCTTGCGCGCGTCGTCGCGCCCATCCGGTTCGTCCGACTGGTGGGCCTCCCGACTGGTGGGCCACCCAGTCTGACAAACCGGTCCAGTTGCACTCGGATTGGGCCGCCCCTTGCTGGTTGGGCCAATCCGCCTGCTGGGTACCCCTGGGGGTCTACCCCCGACAAGCCCCCGAGTAGTACGTGGTTGAGAGACAAGTCGGCGAGGTCGTGCTGTCTGACGAGCGTCGAGCCTGCTGCAGTTGGAAGCGAAACCGCGTGATACTGGAGAGAAAAGAGCCGTTTCCCAACGGATACGCCGCGAGGTGCGTCCGTTGGCCGTAGCCCCCGAGCCTTGAAGCGATTCCGAAGGAATCGGTCCAAGGGTTAGTAGCCTTCTTCTGAGGTCGTCAGACAATCAACGGATGCGCCGTGAGGTGCGTCCGTTGGCCGTAGCCCCCGAGCCTTGAAGCGATTCCGAAGGAATCGGTCCAAGGGTTAGTCAAGGAGCATCTGGCTAAATCATCCGACGTTAATTTCGGCGTCCAGCCCCCGAGCGTGAGGGCCGAGCACGCCGAGTGGTCGTCCCGGCGCCAGCCCCCGAGCGTGAGGGCCGGAGCACGCCGAGTAGTCGTCCCGGCGCCAGCCCCCGAGCGTGAGGGCTGAGCACGCCGAGTAGTCGTCCCGGCGCCAGCCCCCGAGCGTGAGGGCCGAAGTACGCCGAGTGGTCGCCCCGGCGCCCAGCCCCCGAGCGTGAGGGCCGAGTCGAGCCGTCCGAGGCACACCGAGTAGTCGTCGCGGCGCCCAGCCCCCGAGCGCGAGGAGGGTCCGAGCACGCCGAGTGGTCGTCCCGGCGCCAGCCCCCGAGCGTGAGGGCTGAGCACGCCAAGTAGTCGTCCCGGCGCCAGCCCCCGAGCGTGAGGGCTGAGCACGCCGAGTGGTCGTCCCGGCGCCAGCCCCCGAGCGTGAGGGCCGGGTCGAGCCGTCTGAGGCACACCGAGTAGTCGCCCCGGCGCCCAGCCCCCGAGCGCGAGGGCTGAGTCGAAGGTCCGTCAAGTCTTCGTCTTCCTCGTCATGCGGTAGCGCCAGCCCAATACTCAAAAGCACTCAGCTAGCGATCCTTGTGGAGTGTAGCGCCAGCCCGAGTGCTGCAAAGCACTCGACTAACGACCGTCGTGGAGTGTAGCGCCAGCCCGAGTGCTGCAAAGCACTCGGCTAGCGACCGTCGTGGAATGTAGCGCCAGCCCGAGTTCTGACTGACTCGAGTACTCAGCTGGCGGCGATGCCGGAGTGGTCCAGCCCCCGAGCGTAACAGGCAAGCTCGGGATCCAAAACATTGCCCTGCAATGAAGATATGAAGGATAGGTAGTATATGGTGTAGCAAATAATAATTCTGGAGAAAACATTCGGCGTTGTATGTTATAGAATTTCTACTTCCAACTCTTTAAGTCTATTAATTTCCTCGGGTAGTTTTCCTGTTACGTTTATGCACCTGATCCCCGATAGCCGTAGTCCATAGCGCAGGGAGCTGGGCCGCATGCACGCGTAGGAGCGTAGGCGTACGGAAGAGTCGAGGTTTCACGGATTAAGGCGTGTGCTTCCCAAGTACTTTAGCGACTTGTACATGAGTGGAAAAAGAAATAAACGATGGAGAAAAATGCAATATGCATCCGTTAGGTGTAGCCCGACTGCTTGTGTAGCGCTCGGGCTGTATAAGCAGTCGGGAACAAACCAAGGGTAGTCGGCGATGATCATGGAGACAAGTATATGGAGATACGTGGTGATCGAAAAATATTGTGAAAGTATTTAAATATGACTTAGCTTGATTTGTGTCGGAGTTGGAGAATTGGCGTGTCGTCCTCACTTGTGGGTCGCGAAGCCCTTGGGCCTCATCTTGTCGTCACGTCCGAGTAGTTCGGAGTTCTGGATCGGCGTGTTGGCGAGTGGCGTAGCGGAGTAAGGATTGTAGTCGGCGAATTGGCGCGGCCGTGCTTATCGCCTGGAGAAAATAAGTTGTACATGCTTGCAACGTTGGTTCATGTCCGTATGCATGGCCTTCTTATGTACGTAGCTTCCTTGCTTGCTTGTTGGCGTTGGACATGCATATGCAAGTGCGCGACTGTGTACTCTAATCAGGCCGGCAATCTTTTGGAGAGTTTGGAGTGCACATGGCCTTACACGTGCCAGCCGGCCGGCGTGGTCGTGCTGGTGGCTGTGTCCTGGAACTCGGCGACTCGGCAACTCGGCCTCTCGCTTGTGGCGTCCTCGCGCGCGATCTCTGGCCCCAAAGTGTGTTGGCAGCGTTTGCGGCCGGTCTTGTTGATCTTGACGAGGATACGACCATCGAGTCTGCGCCGCGAATCGCATCGAGCATAGATTCGCCGGCGGGATGCTCGTAAGCCAGTACCAGCCACCCACACATGTACATGTGAACAAAAGAGAAGAGATTAGAAAATACTACTTAGATCCTGCATGCATATTCGTACAAGAAAAGAAGCTAGAGAGGCAAATTAAATTAGAAAAATAATTTGAAGCATGCATCCTGTAGATGGATACGGCGGTCCCCAGTTGGAGATCAAGTCGAAGATTCGTCGAAGATACAGGGCCGAGGGCCGATGTAGCGACACGGCAGTACGACGCCGCAAGACGAGTTTTGACGCCGCGTAACGGTGCCTCGGTGGCGTCCCGAGTCCTCAGCAGCGGAGAGGTAGTCGGTTTGTTGGAGATAGATCACGCAGGAATCGCCGGCTCGCGAGTTCGTGGGTGTCGACGGAGAAACTTGACGACGGAAAACAGGCGTGCAGCTCGTAGGCATCGGTGTTGATGACGGACATGCACAAAATCAGTATAGAATTGTGAATCAGTCCGACTTCTTCGTGGAATAGAATTTGAAATAAAAAGAAAGGGAAATTAAGGAACATGGAAATTAAAGAGCTTTCCTTTAGCACGTATCCCCGCATGCGCACGTAGTGGAGCTCCAGGAATTTGCATGCAGAGACAAACTTTATCCACGTGTAGTAGCAGCTTGGTCTGGTTCGGCACCAATGACGCGCATGACGCCAGGAACCGATCTGTGTATGCACAGGGCTCTGCTATGGGAATTCCGCCGCAGAATAATGCCACCGCAGTAGATCCCATTGATGCATTGACGGGGTCTCTTCGCGTTACCGAGTTGTTAACGGAGTCGGCGGACGGCGAACAACTCAGGCAACACGATTCCATGCCGCCGCCGAGCATATGTGTCGTCACGCCACCATGCGGAGCTCCATCACGTCACGCCGCCACGCATGTAAGGCTGTGTCGCCGTAGCCGTAGTAGATGAATCTGCCATCGAGCTTGTAGATTGATCTCGTCGATCAACCCCTACCTGGCGCGCCAACTGTCGGATGTTTGGACCCGGCAGTCCACACAGGGTAGCCTACGTGGTTGATTTATCGAGGGACAGATCGAGGATCAGAAGTCGATGGTAACACAAGACGCAAGGATTGAACAGGTTCGGGCCGTCGAGATGACGTAACACCCTACGTCCTGTGTTGGCGGCGATTGTATTGCTGTGTATGAAGTTCCTGAAGGATCTCCGTAGTTGGGTTCTGTCCTAGGGTTGTATGATCGTGGGTTGTAGCGTAGATGTTGATGGATGTTCTGGAGGGGGGTCTCAAGGCGCCTTATATAGTCCGGCTGCCTTGAGTTACAAGTCGGCCAGAGATCGTAACCTACCCGAATTACAAGGATTCGATCCTATAACGATTACAGATATCTTTCCCTATAATTCCGGCTAGTTTATCCTGATCTCCGAGCTTCTTGCGGGATACGCCGTGTGCTTCCCTTGCTGCGCGCGTCGTCGCGCCCATTCGGTTCGTCCGACTGGTGGGCCTCCCGACTGGTGGCCCACCCAGTCTGACAAACCGGCCCAGTTGCACTCGGATTGGGCCGCCCCTTGCTGGTTGGGCCAATCCGCCTGCTGGGTACCCCTGGGGGTCTACCCCCGACAGCGGGGGAAGGACGTTCTGCTGAGTACTCAGGTACTCGGACAGATAGGTCATTGGTATCCATGAAGAGCGCACTTATGCGAAGTGCTACTTCATCCACAGACAAGTCTTCAGCGCTTGTCCGGGTTGGGTCGTTCAGACCAATATAAGCATAGCCAGCGTGAGCCCTTTTCCGGCAGGGCTGCACGCGATGGCGAAGGAAGGAGCCGGCGATTCCTATCCCTATCAAGCCTCTCTGTTTCAACTTGGCTATGTTGTTCAGCAAGCTCGGAATACCTTTAGATTCATCCTCGCTCACAGCCTGGTTCCAATTGGCTTGGGGGCGAGGCAGGTGGCCCGAATGCTTCTTCAGTCTCGAGGGCTGGTTCTCAACATAAAACCACTTGTCCGCCCAATCTTCGATGGAAGCATTCAATTTGAAATCAAAATAGACCTTCTTCATTCCTTGGCGCAGTTGAAATCCTGCCCCGCCGACTACTTTGTTCGAGTTAGGTTTAATGCGGTAAAGGAGGCGGAAAAGGTTGAAGTGGGGATTGATGCCAAGGAAGGCCTCACAAAGATGGATGAACATAGAAATTTGAAGCATGAAGTTGGGGTTGAGATGGACGAATTCTAATCCGTAATAGGCAAGCAAGCCTTGGAGGAAATCATGAGCAGGGGTGGCAAACCCGTGTTCATAGAAGGAAGTGAAGACAACTATCTCATGAATTTCATCAAATGGCCAAGGCTTACCAGTATCGGTTCGCAAGGAGGAAATGGACTTGTCGAGTAGGTACCCCTGATCGACAAGTTGTTGCACCATCTGGTTTGTTGCCTTGGATGGTTTCCAGACCAGAGCGGGGGCGGGGGCTGTCTTAAAGACAGGCATTCCGGTGAATGGAATTTTGGAAGCTTTCTTGCCCTGCGTGGGTTTGCTTGGCACTGCTTTCTTTCGCATCTTTCCAGCTGCGAATCTTCTAGCGCACAGAGATTGCTTGAGCGGGGCTTGAGTGGATTGGAAGGTGCGCGCGTGAGTATGGAGGATTTCAGATTTGGGAGCATTAACCCTTGTTTTTTTAACGAAGTGGTAACCCTAAGCGTATTTTGTGAAAGCCGTTTTCTCCAATACACCAACAGTTATGTATTCTCGGTTTTCAACCAGATGCATATCTGTGCGGTTTTCTCCTAAGGGCTAAGTCTTTTACCGAGGCATTGTTATACTTGGGGGTTGATGCTTAATTGGATGAGTTTTTTCTAAATCAAAGAATATGCTTATTTCTAGAAAAGCCTTTAAGCTTATTGTCATTAGCTTTAAGCCTGGGGGCTGGAGGGGAAATAATATATTTCTTTTGGAAAGTTTTTTCATTAAAGACCCTGGAATTGTTTTCAATCATTGAAAATATTTTTAGGCTCGGGGGCTGACCCATAATGGGTCCATCTTTTTTCAAAAGTTGGACGCCATTATATTAATTGAGATATTTTTGCATCATCTTTGATTTAAAAATCAAAACCTGGGGGTTGATTGCAAAAGAAGTCGGTAGAGAGCACATCATGTTCACTTCTGAAGGTTTTCAATAAAGGCGCAAAGTGACAAGGAAACAACTCGGCTGATGCTCAAATTGCTGAGAAACAACTCGGCAGGCATGAAGACATGAAGATGCTCGGGGGCTTGACGGACCAAGATCCATGGGAGTCCTTATGGGCTGTAGGCCCGCGAGGAGATTGGGCCGCCAACTCTGACAGATACAAGGAAGGGACGTACAGGTTAAGGGAACTAGTCGGCTACTAGAAAACATCCCGGCCTAATCATGTTAGGACTCTGTGTTTAGTATCCTGTTGGGGATTTGGCCCGCCGACAAACGCCTTCTACTTGTTTTGCTCTGTTTTCACACAAAAACGGCAACTGACAAAGGGGAAGAAGCCAATCGGCTTCTTCTACTTGATGAGTCCCACAATCGGCTTCTTCTACTTGAAGAGTCCCACAATCGGCTTCTTCTACTTGATGAGTCCCACAATCGGCTTCTTCTACTTGATGAGCCCCACAATCGGCTTCTTCTACTTGATGAGTCCCACAGTTGGCTTCGGTCATTGAAATGAGCCAAAGCCAATCGGCTTCGGTCAGTGAAGTAAGCCAAAGCCAATCGGCTTCGGTCAGTGAAGTAAGCCAAAGCCAATCGGCTTCGGTCAGTGAAGTAAGCCAAAGCCAATCGGCTTCGGTCAGTGAAGTAAGCCAAAGCCAATCGGCTTTGATCAGAGAAATAAGCCAAAGCCAATCGGCTTTGGTCAGTGAAATAAGCCAAAGCCAAACGGCTTCGGTCGGCTTACCTGGTCATGCACCAAAGCAACGTTATCCAAATTAAGTTAGAAGCCAATTCGGTGAAGTACTAATACTATTGAGTGCCAAAAGCTATGATTGAGTCATTGGCTAGCTTCGGTTCGCTCTATATTGCAGGTTCTTGGAGGAGCCATCGGCTTTTGGATGCCGAGAGACGGCTTCGGGTCGACACGACTCGGAAGAAGCCGAATCCAGGAGCTACTGAGCTTTTCCCAGCCAACGAAGCAGGCGTGGACCAAGTCCAACAAGACCAAGTCCAAGCCAAGTCAAACACGGGATCGCAAGTCTACGCATTCACATTGGGAGGAGTAAATGTACCAAAGTGTCCCTAGGCCATTTGTATTGTATAGTCTAGAGGATGATGCTTGATCCCAGGGGTATAATGAGAATGTAAAGCCCTTGGTCTCCCTATAAAAGGAGACCCCCCTTCCCACATGTAAGAGGACGGTTGATTCCAAGAATACTGTTGATAAGTGATATTTTATTGCTTGTCTCTGTTGCTCAGTTTCAATCGTTGCTTGGGTTCATTAGCTTCGGCTTCTGTCCCAACAACTGGCGCCCACCGTTTGTGCAGTGCACGAACAAAACCCACGATAACCACCATGCCACCAAAAAAGCCAACCAAACCAACCAAAGCAAGGCGTGTTTGGCACGTTGATTTTTTTCTTTCTAGAGAGATGAGAATAAAGGGAAGAAGAGAAGGAAGGTAACACCAGCTTAATTGCATGTGGGAGTTTCATCCATTACCTTCATTCGCTTATTTGATACAAGCCCACATCCATAATGAGCAGAAGAAGCCATTCCAAGCAAAAAGGCCACAAGCACATCACCTTCGGTCCTCTACACGGCAGCACAAAACACCACGTAGAGTGGCCATGCAAAAAACCTTTGTATACTCACTTATTGTGCCAACGAAGCTGTCCTAACACAGCAAGGCACAAGAAATGAAGGCTACCAGTTCCACTATTTTGTGTTCCATAAATAATATCTTCCTATATTCATCTACAAATGCTTACTCTCAACAAGAGTAAAAGGGGCTTCATTTTCAAAGACAAGCCCAAAATAAAAAAAAATGCTTACTCTCAAGACGAGTAAAAGGAGCTTCGTTTTTTTTAGACAAGCTCAAAACCTTAAAATGCTTACTCTCAGGAAGAGTAAAAGGGCTTCGTTTTTAGACAAGCTCAAAATCTTAAAATGCTTACTCTCAAGAAGAGTAAAAGGGGCTTATTTATAAGACAAGCAAGCTCAAAAAGTACAAAAGGCTTACCCTCAAGAAGAGTAAAAGAGGCTTCGTTTTCAGAGACAAGCTCAAAATCTCAAAGGCTTACTCTCAAGAAGAGTAAAAGGGGCTTCGCATAAGTCGTGATAATACCAAAGGAAGGTAACCTGCCGATTCAATATGTAAAACGAAGGTAAATACCTCAAAAGCCAAAATGAAAGAAGAAGCCGTTAGCTTCTTTTCCTTGTAAAGTGAAGGTAAATACCTCAAAAGCCAAAATTAAAGAAGCCGTTGGCTTCTTCTTATGGTCAAATGAAGGTAAATACCTCAAAAGCCAAAATGAAAGAAGCCTTTGGCTTCTTCTTATGGTCAAATGAAGGTAAAGACCTCAAAAGCCAAAATGAAAGAAGAAGCCGTTAGCTTCTTTTCCTTGTAAAATGAAGGTAAATACCTCAAAAGCCAAAATAAAAGAAGCCGTTGGCTTCTTCTTATGGTCAAATGAAGGCAAATACCTCAAAAACCAAAATGAAAGAAGAAGCCGTTTGCTTCTTTTCCTTGCAAAACGAAGGTAAATACCTCAAAAACCAAAATGAAAGAAGAAGCCATTGGCTTCTTTTCCTTGTANCCAAAATGAAAGAAGCCTTTGGCTTCTTCTTATGGTCAAATGAAGGTAAAGACCTCAAAAGCCAAAATGAAAGAAGAAGCCGTTAGCTTCTTTTCCTTGTAAAATGAAGGTAAAATACCTCAAAAGCCAAAATAAAAGAAGCCGTTGGCTTCTTCTTATGGTCAAATGAAGGCAAATACCTCAAAAACCAAAATGAAAGAAGAAGCCGTTTGCTTCTTTTCCTTGCAAAACGAAGGTAAATACCTCAAAAACCAAAATGAAAGAAGAAGCCATTGGCTTCTTTTCCTTGTAAAATGAAGGTAAATACCTCAAAAACCAAAATGAAAGAAGAAGTCGTTGGCTTCTTTTCCTTGTAAAACGAAGGTAAATACCTCAAAAGCCAAAATGAAAGAAGCCGTTGGCTTCTTCTTATGGTCAAATGAAGGTAAATACCTCAAAAACCAAAATGAAAGAAGAAGCCGTTGGCTTCTTTTCCTTGTAAAACGAAGGTAAATACCTCAAAAACCAAAATGAAAGAAGAAGTCGTTGGCTTCTTTTCCTTGTAAAACGAAGGTAAATACCTCAAAAGCCAAAATGAAAGAAGCCGTTGGCTTCTTCTTATGGTCAAATGAAGGTAATACCTCAAAAGCCAAAATGAAAGAAGAAGCCGTTAGCTTCTTTTTCTTGTAAAATGAAGGTAAATACCTCAAAGCCAAAATGAAAGAAGCCGTTGGCTTCTTCTTATGGTCAAATGAAGGTAAATACCTCAAAAACCAAAATGAAAGAAGAAGCCGTTGGCTTCTTTTCCTTGCAAAACGAAAGTAAATAGCTCAAAAACCAAAATGAAAGAAGAAGCCGTTGGCTTCTTTTCCTTGTAAAACGAAGGTAAATACCTCAAAAACCAAAATGAAAGAAGAAGTCGTTGGCTTCTTTTCCTTGTAAAACGAAAGTAAATACCTCAAAAGCCAAAATGAAAGAAGCCGTTGGCTTCTTCTTATGGTCAAATGAAGGTAAATACCTCAAAAGCCAAAATGAAAGAAGCTGTTGGCTTCTTCTTATGGTCAAATGAAGGTAAATACCTCAAAAACCAAAATGAAAGAAGAAGCCGTTGGCTTCTTTTCCTTGCAAAACGAAGGTAAATACCTCAAAAACCAAAATGAAAGAAGAAGCCGTTGGCTTCTTTTCCTTGTAAAACGAAGGTAAATACCTCAAAAATCAAAATGAAAGAAGAAGCCGTTGGCTTCTTTTCCTTGTAAAACGAAGGTAAATACCTCAAAAACCAAAATGAAAGAAGAAGTCGTTGGCTTCTTTTCCTTGTAAAACGAAAGTAAATACCTCAAAAGCCAAAATGAAAGAAGCCGTTGGCTTCTTCTTAATGGTCAAATGAAGGTAAATACCTCAAAAGCCAAGATGAAAGAAGCCGTTGGCTTCTTCTTATGGTCAAAGGAAGGTAAATACCTCAAAAGCCAAAATGAAAGAAGAAGCCGTTGGCTTCTTTTCGTTGTAAAACGAAGGTAAATACCTCAAAAGCCAAAATGAAAGAAGCCGTTGGCTTCTTGTCAAATGAAGGTACCTCAAAAGCCAAAATGAAAGAAGCCGTTGGCTTCTTCTTATGGTCAAATGAAAGCCAAAATGAAAGAAGCCGTTGGCTTCTTCTTATGGTCACAAAAGCCAAAATGAAAGAAGCCGTTGGCTTCTTCTTATGGTCAAAAGCCAAAATGAAAGAAGAAGCCGTTAGCTTCTTTTCCTTGTAAAATGAAGGTGAATACCTCAAAAGCCAAAATGAAAGAAGCCGTTGGCTTCTTCTTATGGTCAAATGAAGGTAATACCTCAAAAGCCAAAATGAAAGAAGAAGCCGTTGGCTTCTTTTCCTTGTAAAACGAAGGTAAATACCTCAAAAACCAAAATGAAAGAAGAAGCCGTTGGCTTCTTTTCCTTGTAAAACGAAGGTTAATACCTCAAAAGCCAAAATGAAAGAAGAAGCCGTTGGCTTCTTTTCCTTGTAAAACAAAGGTAAATACCTCAAAAACCAAAATGAAGGAAGAAGTCATTGGCTTCTTTTCCTTGTAAAACGAAGGTAAATACCTCAAAAGCCAAATTGAAAGAAGCCGTTGGCTTCTTCTTATGGTCAAATGAACCTCAAAAGCCAAAATGAAAGAAGCCGTTGGCTTCTTCTTATGGTCAAATGAAGGTATAATACCTCAAAAGCCAAAATGAAAGAAGCCGTTGGCTTCTTATGGTCAAATGAAAAATGAAAGAAGAAGCCGTTAGCTTCTTTTCTTTTTAAAATGAAGGTAAATACCTCAAAAGCCAAAATGAAAGAAGCCGTTGGCTTCTGATGGTCAAATGAAGGTATACCTCAAAAGCCAAAATGAAAGAAGAAGCCGTTGGCTTCTTTTCCTTGTAAAATGAAGGTAAATACCTCAAAAACCAAAATGAAAGAAGAAGCCATTGGCTTCTTTTCCTTGTAAAACGAAGGTAAATACCTCAAAAACCAAAATGAAAGAAGAAGCCGTTGGCTTCTTTTCCTTGTAAAACGATGGTAAATACCTCAAAAGCCAAAATGAAAGAAGCTGTTGGCTTCTTCTTATGGTCAAATGAAAATACCTCAAAAGCCAAAATGAAAGAAGAAGCCGTTGGCTTCTTTTTCTTGTAAAACGAAAGTAAATACCTCAAAAGCCAAAATGAAAGAAGCCGTTGGCTTCTTCTTATGGTCAAATGAAGGTAAATACCTCAAAAGCCAAAATGAAAGAAGAAGCCGTTGGCTTCTTTTCCTTGTAAAACGAAGGTAAATACCTCAAAAACCAAAATGAAAGAAGAAGCCGTTGGCTTCTTTTCCTTGTAAAACGAAGGTTAATACCTCAAAAGCCAAAATGAAAGAAGAAGCCGTTGGCTTCTTTTCCTTGTAAAACAAAGGTAAATACCTCAAAAACCAAAATGAAGGAAGAAGTCATTGGCTTCTTTTCCTTGTAAAACGAAGGTAAATACCTCAAAAGCCAAATTGAAAGAAGCCGTTGGCTTCTTCTTATGGTCAAATGAAGGTAAATACCTCAAAAGCCAAAATGAAAGAAGCCGTTGGCTTCTTCTTATGGTCAAATGAAGGTAAAATACCTCAAAAGCCAAAATGAAAGAAGCCGTTGGCTTCTTCTTATGGTCAAATGAAGGTACCTCAAAAGCCAAAATGAAAGAAGAAGCCGTTAGCTTCTTTTCCTTTTAAAATGAAGGTAAATACCTCAAAAGCCAAAATGAAAGAAGCCGTTGGCTTCTGATGGTCAAATGAAGGTACCTCAAAAGCCAAAATGAAAGAAGAAGCCGTTGGCTTCTTTTCCTTGTAAAATGAAGGTAAATACCTCAAAAACCAAAATGAAAGAAGAAGCCGTTGGCTTCTTTTCCTTGTAAAACGAAGGTAAATACCTCAAAAACCAAAATGAAAGAAGAAGCCGTTGGCTTCTTTTCCTTGTAAAACGATGGTAAATACCTCAAAAGCCAAAATGAAAGAAGCTGTTGGCTTCTTCTTATGGTCAAATGAAGGTAAATATACCTCAAAAGCCAAAATGAAAGAAGAAGCCGTTGGCTTCTTTTTCTTGTAAAACGAAGGTAAATACCTCAAAAACCAAAATGAAAGAAGAAGCCGTTGGCTTCTTTTCCTTGTAAAACGAAGGTAAATACCTCAAAAACCAAAATGAAAGAAGCCGTTGGCTTCTTCTTATGGTCAAACGAAGGTAGTATCTGAAAAACCAAAATAAAGGAAGAAGCTGTTGGCTTCTTCTCATGGTCAAACGAAGGCAAGTACCTCAAAAACTAAAATGAAAGAAGAAGTCGTTGGCTTCTTTTCCTTGTAAAATGAAGGTAAATACCTCAAAAGCCAAAATGAAAGAAGCCGTTGGCTTTTTCTTATGGTCAACTGAAGGTAAATACCTCAAAAGCCAAAATGAAAGAAGAAGCCGTTGGCTTCTTTTCCTTGTAAAACGAAGGTAAATACCTCAAAAACCAAAATGAAAGAAGAAGCCGTTGGCTTCTTTTCCTTGTAAAACGAAGGTAAATACCTCAAAAACCAAAATGAAAGATGCCGTTGGCTTCTTCTTATGGTCAAACGAAGGTAAGTATCTGAAAAACCAAAATAAAGGAAGAAGCTATTGGCTTCTTCTCATGGTCAAATGAAGGCAACCTGAAAAACCAAAATGAAGGAAGAAGGCGAGGCGGCGACGATGGCACGCGCAATCAGTCTATGTCCACCACAAAGCTCCACGAATACAGCCACCAAGCATGCACCATCCATCAAGCCCAAGCAAGCCACCGTGGTCACCTGCTCAACACAGCACACAGGAATTAAGGCATGCGTACATAGCTTTCGCAAGCATCGCTGCCGAAACCTAATGAGTCACATCGAGCTGCATCACTGTTGCACTTACGTGCATACATACAAAGCTGCCGAACAGCATGGGACATTCCCAAATTGCCTGAACATATAGTCCATATGTGGAACTCCATCATCACCTTCGATTCGACATTCCATGTTCGAATGACACTGCTAAACATGCATATGCTACGACTCCAAGCGAAGCTAAACAAAGCTAGCTGCTCTACAGAGCAATCACACCGAGGCCTCAAACCAAAATGCGTACACGCTAACTCAGCGTCAAAATGTAGCTGCTTTGCTTGAGGCCCATGCAGGCCCAAAAGAAGCTGTCGTGATGGCAACCTAGCAGCTTAGGCTCGCTGAGGGCGCGCATACAGCTAACATTTCAGCTGCGAGAAAAAGAACGCAGGCCAGCATTCAAAGTACCAAGCTGAAACAAGGAAATGGCGTAATAAGAAAGTAGTGAGAAAAGACATCAAGGTAGGGGACTGGGTCCTAAGAAAAAACCCAAGCATGCCCGCTGGAAAGCTGAAACAAAAATGGGAAGGCCCATTTTTTATCGTCAAAAGCAACAGGCCTGGCTCATTTCGCTTAAGTGACGACGAAGGCAATGAGCTGCCGCATTCATGGAATACAGATAGCTTACGCAAATATTATTTATGAAAAAGATGTAAAATGGCTTCGTGTTCTATAAACGAAGTCATTAAGTAGAATAGCATTTTTACTTTCTTTCCAAAAGCCCGTACTCTTTTCCTCACAAGGGAACCCTGCCCAAGGGGTGAGGTTTTTAACGAGGCGGTGCTTACTGTAACTCATCAAATCATAAATGAACGAGGTATTCCCCACAAAGGCAGCATCGAAAGCGATTGGCTTCGACCAAGTCGCTGGTATTCGATAACTTAAATAGAACTGAATTGACCCTACTAAGAGTAAGGCCAATTCAGATCTAAGGAAAAGCTTACTCCAAAAAAGAGTAAAAGGGGCTTCGGTCCAAAAAAGCTTACTCTAAAAAAGAATAAAAGGGGCTTCGGTCCAAAAAAAAAGCTTACTTTAAAAAGAGTCAAAGGGGCTTTGGCTCAGACAAATATTTTAAAACAAAAACAGATTTGGCTAACAGTATTCTAAACGCTTGAAAGCAAACTCGTTTATATAAGCACAAATAATAGGGGCTTCGGCAACCCACGCAAAGCACATCCCTGTACACATGTACAAAACACTTGAACGAATAAAACCCCGTTTTGGGGGGGGAGGAGGCGTTTCTTTCGCAACGAAGCCAAATCGGGCTTACATTCATTCAAGTGTTTCGAATCAAAGACCAAGCGAATTACAGTGTGTTTTACAAAGAGATGATTTAAAACATCTCAAAAACATAGCCATCAAAAAGCTGGCCTGATCTCCTAAATCTTGGAGCATTAAACACATAAGAAAAATCCCTAACACCATCTAAGTCTTCTGGCTCGACCTTAACAGGAAGCAAACGTGCAGCTTCGGCGTTTCTTGCACGAGCAAGTTCAACACGAGGCATCACTTAGTATTACTTTATAGCAAAAGCTAAAGCGTTACTTCACAGCAAAAGCTAAAATGTTAATTTACAGCAAAAGCTAAACAAGGTGATAGCCTCAACAAATCTACACCTTCGGCTCTCCATCATGTCTCTCATCAGCACCGGCATGAGATGATGAAAGGCCAGCAGCTGCAGCTGCAGCTTCAGCTTCGGCTTCAGCTTCGGCTTTCTGCTGCTGCTCGAGGGCAAGTTCCTCTTTGTACTGAATATAAAGATAAAAAACACTTAGGGACTTTCTCCAACAAGGAGGAGGCGTTTCTCGGACTGGCAAGCAATCCAATGTTCGTGAGCTCGGCCTGTTGATGAAAGCCCTCGTCCTCGAGGAGCTACTGTTGGGGATTTGACCCACCGACAAACGCCTTCTTGTTTTGCTCTGTTTTCACACAAAAACGGCAACTGACAAAGGGGAAGAAGCCAATCGGCTTCTTCTACTTGATGAGTCCCACAATCGGCTTCTTCTACTTGATGAGTCCCACAATCGGCTTCTTCTAGTTGATGAGTCCCACAATCGGCTTCTTCTACTTGATGAGTCCCACAATCGGCTTCTTCTACTTGATGAGCCCCACAATCGGCTTCTTCTACTTGATGAGTCCTACAATTGGCTTCGGTCATTGAAATGAGCCAAAGCCAATCGGCTTCGGTCAGTGAAGTAAGCCAAAGCCAATCGGCTTCCGTCAGTGAAGTAAGCCAAAGCCAATCGGCTTCGGTCAGTGAAGTAAGCCAAAGCCAATCGGCTTCGGTCAGTGAAGTAAGCCAAAGCCAATCGGCTTCGGTCAGTGAAGTAAGCCAAAGCCAATCGGCTTTGATCAGAGAAATAAGCCAAAGCCAATCGTCTTTGGTCAGTGAAATAAGCAAAGCCAAACGGCTTCGGTCGGCTTACCTGGTCATGCACCAAAGCAACGTTATCCAAATTAAGTTAGAAGCCAATTCGGTGAAGTACTAATACTATTGAGTGCCAAAAGCTATGATTGAATCATTGGCTAGCTTCGGTTCGCTCTATATTGCAGGTTCTTGGAGGAGCCATCGGCTTTTGGATGCCGAGAGACGGCTTCGGGTCGACACGACTCGGAAGAAGCCGAATCCAGGAGCTACTGAGCTTTTCCCAGCCAACGAAGCAGGCGTGGACCAAGTCCAACAAGACCAAGTCCAAGCCAAGTCAAACACGGGATCGCAAGTCTACGCATTCACACTGGGAGGAGTAAATGTACCAAAGTGTCCCTAGGCCATTTGTATTGTATAGTCTAGAGGATGATGCTTAATCCCAGGGGTATAATGAGAATGTAAAGCCCTTGGTCTCCCTATAAAAGGAGACCCCCTCCCACATGTAAGAGGACGGTTGATTCCAAGAATACTGTTGATAAGTGATATTTTATTGCTTGTCTCTGTTGCTCAGTTTCAATCGTTGCTTGGGTTCATTAGCTTCGGCTTCTATCCCTAGGAGTCTGTATTTCTTGCCTAGTAGACTCTGTCTCCTGAGTATATAAGGTGAGGCAGGGACCCCTTGTAAAATCATAACCATCAATACGAAGCGATCTACCATACAGGACGTAGGGTATTACACTTTCTTTTGAGGCATCCTGAACCTGTCTAAATTATCTCGTATTCACCATCATGCTTCTGGTTCTGGTGAGGCCCTTGCGAACAACTCGACAACTCAGGGACCCTCTGTAGTAGGCTAGCCGGTATAAAAAAAATCAACAAGTGCTGGACCGATAATCTATACAACGTGCATGTATGCCTTTCGTGTATCATCTATGCAGTATGTAGTTAGTACAATAGAACCTAGAGCTAGCTCGTAAATGTTTAACTCCCTAGACCTTAGTCTCCTAGAGATGAATCAACTGTGTGTCACACTACCCCCACATTATCATCTATCTTACCCCTGTATTTGAGTATTTGATTCTCTCTACTCATGATTTATATTCATTGCAATAGTATGATGTTGTTATCCTACCAGCCTTCATTGGATTCGATACGCTTGGAATACTCCTAGGGGAAATGCTACAATGGTATATCTATGCGTTTGCGGATTTATTTGTGATGACCTTAAGAAATAGCAACAAGCATTTCTGGCGCTGTTGCCGGGGAAGGCACTGGTTAACAGAGATTTTACTTTGCACATGTTTATAACCATGGTAGGTAGATCAATTCTCAATGCAGGCTAACCTTGATTTGTCTTCCCTATCTTTGATATGAAGACAGGTAGTGTATGACTCATTTCGACTTACCGACAAATTTCACTGAGAATCTAGAGTCACTTGTGAGAAGGGTACAATCTCGTGTCGTTCCTCCTCAGTGTACTCTCTCGGCAGTCGATCCAGCTTCCTTTGTACCATCAACATCAACCGCTATGGCCTAGAAGATGCTTCGCGATTACTTCGCTTGTTGACGGTCATTAAGTACCACTTTTGACCGTCGACTCCTAAAAGAAATATATCAACTAACTATTTCCACAAGTGCTGGTGTTTTACTGTGATATGTAGGAAAATGATACTATGGGAGCTAAAAATATCACTATCACAAATTATCCCAAATACCAAGTTGGGTTATACCATTTTGAAGATCTCGTCAAACAGATTCAAATGGATATATTCTGATGTGGCATATAAACGATATAAATATAGAAAAGAGAGATAAACCAAAAGTGGTGGGACCCAGCTGGGCCCACGCGCTGATGCGGCTCAACCACGCGCAGGCGGGAGCATGCGGACAAGCAGGGCCCAGCATGGTCCAGCTGCCGCTCACGAAAGAGCAGGCCCAAGCGAGGCCCATACTCCCACCGAAGCAGCACCCATGCCCGCAGATCAGGATGGCGCGGTCAGCGCCTGCGTGTGAGGCCAGCAGGGGACACGTGGCGGCCAGCCAGTGGCCGCCACCATCGACGTGGTCGTCCGCTGCGTGAACGTGGGAGGCGACCCGGCCCGGGACGTGTGGCGCGCTAGGAGAGGGCCGGCCGCCGGATTTACTCGAGGTCACATGGTCCAGGAGCCCCGAGGCTAGTTTTGATGGGTTTTGTGCCAGTTTTCTAGCAACCGACGTACAGAGGAAGAGAGGAAGCTGCGGTGCGCCCGGTTTCCTCTGGTTCTCTGTGGTTTTTCTCCGGTTTTTGTCCCCCACCGACTCTGGAAGGCACGAATGAGGTTGGCGTGCGAGTCCTAGGGCGGACCGACTGTTGGAGGTCGGTTCTAGGATATGTGGAGGCAAGAGAGCACTTGGAGGAGAATATTCCCCTAGAATCCTTGATGCATTTCTACTCTCCCAAGACACCTCCTCTACTATAAATAGAGGGCCTCACCCCCTCATTCAACACACACCAAGAAGGAAGAGCTCTCCATGCCACAAATTATAGTCTTAGTTAGTAGTGAAGTAGTCTTAGGAGTTAAGCTTCTACAGGCTTCCGAAGGAGTCTTGGTAAGCCTAGAGCTTAGTTATCTTGTATCTTTTGTTCACTTATAAGACTTTGAGCTTTTAATGGAATTACTATCTTGCTTATGTTATTTGGCTTATTGCCTTGTTTGTTTATCACATAAGTTGTATGTCTTGCACCTTAGTTTAGCTGATGCATGTTATGGCAATGGCCCAATGCACCGCAAGATTGCTTTGTTTATCTGGACAATAAATAGAGTAGTATTTTGTATTGCAAACATGGTGTTTGGTATATGGAATACCGTTGGGGATACCCTACCCCACGTATTCAGAGGTAGCCCCTGGGTGGTGACTGCCCTGCTGGGCCTTTGTAATCCTCGCTGTTCGGGTTTGGGCGTTTGCAGGCCTTCGTGATAAACATCGTGACAGTACCCTTGGATGAGGGGATCCCATGACTCCTCGATTTTCCCTCTAGCATGTGTCCTTTGCTAAGCTTGTATAGTATACACTTAAAATGAATGTAACTGATATGTGAGAAGTACATAGAATCCCTGGTTCTCTCTTAGAATCTTCATATTAACTAGACTTATATAATGAGCAATGAAACCTTCTGTGCACACTGCCCCATTATCAATGTTTACCCCTTGTTAGACTGTGGTATATTAATAGTGTTATGATTGAATACAATGGATAACTACTCTATTCAACCACCGCCTTCTCTGTGGATTCGATACCCTGAATACTTTCGAGTGAAAGCTACAACGGTATTCGTGCACTTACGGATTTATCTGCGACCGTAAGAAATACCAACAAGCTTTCTGGCGCTGTTGCCGGGGAACAGTAATGGTTGAATAGTGTTGTTAACCCATGTACTCAATTAATAGCATGGTTAATTACCACTGCTCCAACAGGGTTACTATTGCTCTATTTCTCTTTGATGTGGAACATGGTAGTGATTGACTGGTCTTGATCTGCCAATGAATTTCATCGACAACCCAAGATTATCAGGAAATACGATCTTGCATCGTATCTTCCTAAATAATCTTATCAGCAGCAACTCCAGTCAATCCCACACCAATGTCGACAAGTGCTACTGCCAAAAGAATGATTCACGAGTTCCCGATTCACTCTGGTTCGCAAAACCAACCCAGAGCTGAACATGAGAGACGCCGCGTTCGATCTTAGGCTGGCATCTGTCAAATTGGTGCACGCCAGCCCATTACATGGGAAGACCAACGCGAATAGACCCAAGGCCAAGGCTCAACACCAAGGCCTACACCATCCCGTCCGAAGACGACAAACAGGTATGGCAATACAAACCATCTCCAAATGTTACATAAAGTCAAAATTTTTGATGGAGATGTCCTCACTCAACGGACGTAAACCGACAAGTCCTTGCTGATAGGTAAATAGGTATGTATCTCATATTTACTTCACATTGCATTTTTGAATTCCAATCTCTACATGTTTAAATTCCAAATCAATTTTGTGCATTGAAATTTAAACTGGAGCTGTTCTCTTGAATTCCCTTTGGATTCCTCAATTCTTGTGTACACATACATAACCTTAATGGGTCAGGACCACATAGGATAGCCGAGCCAGCTGGGCCGGAGAGGTACCAACAGCCCGTTGGCCGACCCCAAGGATCGCCCGACCTGTGACGACCTCTCCTGTGACGCATTCACTCATAATCAAAACAACATTTGCATCTGTACACTGCTACGAAGACTCAGCAGAATGGGTCCCGCGCCAGAGTCGCCCGACTCCATCCGTCGGCCGACCTAGCCCTGGCCCTTCTGCAACGAATTCAATTGCCATCAGTTCACGCCAGCAAATCCAGTGCAACCCTTGAAAGCTTAGCTAAAACGGAGCCGCGCTAGGGTCGGCCGACCCCAGGCCTCCTCTGTTTAGTGAAAGTCGGTGCCCTCCATCGTCATTTCGCACCCCAGCTAAGCTACCAAGAGCCCTCAGCCTTTCTCCTATCCTCCTTAGGATTTTCAAGTAATTGACTCTCAAGTTTATTAAAAAAAATACAAATAAAAGCAAGAACATGTTCTAGAATAAGTTCCCCTCGGGTATTTTTGATAGCTAACTATTTCAGGTTGCAACTGAAAAGAACGAATGGTGCATAATGCTTAAGAACATGGAGTTACATCAGCAATAACACCTTGGTAAGTGTTGGACATGGAACAAATTTCAAACGAGGCCTACACACTTGATTTTTGGTGTGCTGCAATACACAAAAATCCAAGTGTGGGGGAGGTCGGTAAGTGTTGCACGACAAGTTCCATTGGTACAAATTTTATCTTGGTTTTCAGGTGACGCTAGTTTTTGCATTTCCTGCTTAACAAAATTCAAAAAAAACATAGCCGATGAGTCTCAGTGGATCGAGACAACAGGGTGTACATGCCATTGTGGTGTTGCACCTCAATAGTCCCCATATGGCTCCTGGCCCCGCCTTGCCTTGCACCCTTGGTTCTTGTGCTTGCTTTCATGAGAAAAGACATCTACTCATGTTTTGCCGCTTTGCCAACTACTTGTTGGGGGGAAATCCCAACATTTAGTGTGCACTTGCAATCCACGTGCAACCGTGTCACTGTCAATGACATCACCAAGAGCCAAGGAACTACCGTGATGGAAATTTTAGACTAGTCATCCACTGCCAGCGGTAAGTAAGCTAAGTTAAGTGTCATGTCATGCATTTGACTTTAAACAAAGCCCTTCCGGGAGATAACCCAAAGTTCACCACTCGTATACTCATGATATCTCCATTTAAAAAATGCTTGGTCATATCATGCTTCCTTTATCTATTCTCATATGCTCTGGTTTGAATGTTTTATCGAGGTACCTCGAGGAACATTTATTGACCTTTTAAATTAAGTATGGTGCTTAGGTTAAAATGGTCTTCTTTGATCAAATTAAACATGGTGTCAAGTTTGATTAATGAACCTATGAGTAAATGCATGTATAGATATCTGTTGTATGCATGGACTAACCCCTGCTGGAAAGATTTCAAATTTGAGCAGGTAAGTCTTCGAGCTTGATTTGAATTGGAGACAAACCAAGGCATTGGATGCACTGCAACACATTTTGCACAACATACGAGGAGGTACATGACCTTCCAATGGTTCACTATGAGTATATTGCAAAACCCTCTTTGATCATGTTGATGCGATTTAAAATCCAGCCTCGTTTGAGTTATGCTTAAAGGAAAGTGGTGAAAATAAAATTTGAAAAGAAAAAGAGAACATTTGAGAAAAAAACGGCAAACAAGATTTACGCTTAACATGTGAAGGACCAATCTGTTTTTGAGCGTGGATGTGAACAACTAACCTGATGGCAACAATGATTTATTCTTTATAGTCCTTTGGGTATTCATTGTCCACTAACTTTTTGCAGGGATGAAGTAATGACTACAGGATGGCGAGCATAACTTCAACATTCAACATCTGTAGTCACATGGGAGGAATTTGCACGATGGAGCAAGATGAGCAGTAGACAAATCTTTTGGCACTCTTAAGCTCAAACTTTGCATTCGCTTGCAAGATTAGAGTTTGGGGGAATTCGCCAAGGAAGTATCCATAACACTTTGTGCAATTATTTTCCGTTAATCTCCCTGCTAAGTTACCTTGAAAGATTTGTTTGCCATGAAAACAATAATTCATAAAAAATGTCCATAACATAAAAATACCAAAAATATTTGAATTCCAATAAAGGCTCATGGTTTTTAAAACCATGGAGCTATTGTTTTGTTTCCACTGTGTGAGAATAAATGCAGGCAAAAGATAAAGTGTGGGTGTCTCTCCAGCTTTCTTACGTGCATATGATCGAGACCACCCACAGACAGGCTGCACAACATCGCACAAGGCTACACAAGAAAGATCAAGGAGGAACAGGCCCAGAAGGGGTCGGCCGACACCCCCAGGTCGCCCAACGTCCCTTTGGTACCTCTCGCTTCCCTTTTTGTCCAAAGCGATGGTTTGCACATCCTATCTCTCATCCTCTCTGATTCATGAGTTTAATTCAATCATATCCTGAGTTGATCACCAAAATTAAACTCATGATAAAATGAACTTGGATGCTCCTTTTGTTTACATGTCTATCATTGATTGGCTTGTATATACTATATTCCTTGCACATACACCTGCTGCTTGTGAACATATATCTTTAGGAAAACATGTGTATCTAAGTGGTTGGTGAATGAGATATGGTATGATAAAATGAATCTTGCTCTTTCTGTATAAAGTGCTTGGGATGATTTTCTTGCAAAAAATCAATAGCCTTACAAAGCTCCTTAGTGATGCCTTTCTCCTACCAAAGCCATATGATGTTCTTATTGATAAACTTTTACACATATGCTGCTTGCTATCACATTGAGCTTTGTCAAATTGTTGTGACCCTTGAAAGATGCCCTTCATGCTTTCTTGATCAAGATCACGTACACTCCACATACACATGCTAAACTTCTACACTGGAAGTTAGCAATATCCATTCATTCACCAAATAAATGCTCCATATGTCTTATGAATCTCGCTCCAAATATATACATGCACACAAAAGCATTGAGCATGATAAAAAAAAGAGAGGAAAATATACATAGCCATGTTCTCAAAATAAATTCAAGAGGGGAGATTATACAAAAAAAGGAGTTACAAATTCCATTCTTCCACACACATGCACATCTTGATCAAAATGTATGAATGGCTTTCTTCTTGGATCCACTCTTTGACTTTGCAATATATGTGATTCAAGTATGCCTTATTTTTACTCCTACCTAGAGCTTCAAATAAGCCTTTTAGAAGTAGGGTGAAAGAAGGCAAAGACATGCCTTGGTGAGGAATCATACACAATGAGCGATTTGAGAGAATCATTTGAGGGGCTAAGTAAGGTTTTGTTTAAAATTTTTTTATCGAAAACCCAAGTTACTTAACAGAAGAGTTGAGGTGACTTGAATCAAGGCCGTTCCGTTCCTCAACTACCCAAGGTTACATGATAGACACTTCAAAATTCACAAGTACATGTATGTCTTGGAATAACTTATATGTTTGCATCATATCATTTGGAGTCATGTTTTCCACCTTAGTCTTTAAGCTTCACTCGAGGACGAGTAAAGGCTAAGTGTGGGGGAGCTTGTTGACGGTCATTAAGTACCACTTTTGACCGTCGACTCCTGCAAGAAATATATCAAATATAATCATCAAACATAGTGGTAGAGTTTAGTACTAACTATTTCCACAAGTGTTGGTGTTTTACTGTGATATGCAGGAAAATGATAATATGGGAGCTAAAAATATCACTATCACATATTATCCCAAATACCAAGTTGGGTTATACCATTTTGAAGATCTCGTCAAACGGATTCAAATGGATATATTCTGATGTGGCATATAAAAGATATAAATATATACACATATAGAAAAGAAAGATAAACCAAAAGTGGTGGGACCCAGCTGGGGCCACGCGCTGACAGACAGGCAGGGCCCAGCAGGGGTGCCGCTCACGAAAGTGCAGGCCCAAGCGAGGCCCATACTCCCACCGAAGCAGCACCCACGCCCACAGATCAGGATGACGGGGTCAGTGCCAACGCACGAGGCCAGCAGGGGGCACGTGGTGGCCAGCTAGTGGCCGCCGCGGTCGACGCGGTCGTCCGCTGCGCGGACGCGGGAGGCGACCAGTCCCGGGACACGTGGCACGCTAGGAGAGGGCCGGTCGCTGGTTTTACTCGAGGTCGCACGGTCCAGGAGCCCCAGGCTGGCTTTGATGGGTTTTTTGCTGGTTTTCCAGCAACCGACGTACAGAGGAAAAGAGGAAGCTGTGATGCGCCCGGTTTCCTCTGGTTCTCCATTGTTTTTCTTCGGTTTTCATCCCCCACGGACTCTGGAAGGCACGGATGAGGTTGGCGTGCGAGTCCTGGGGCTGACTGACTGTTGGAGGTCGGTTCTAGGACATGTGGAGGCAAGAGAGCACTTGGAGGAGAATATTCCCCTAGAATCCTTGAAGCATATCCACTCTCCCAAGGCACCTCGTCTACTATAAATAGAAGGCCTCACCCCCTCATTCAACACACACCAAGAAAGAAGAGCTCTCTTTCCACAAATTATAGTCTCAGTTAGTAGTGAAGTAGTCTTAGGAGTTGAGCTTCTACGGGCTTCTGAAGGAGTCTTGGTAAGCCTAGAGCTAAGTTATCTTGTATCTTTTGTTTACTTATAAGACTTCGAGCTTTTAATGGAATTACTATCTTGCTTATGTTATTTGGCTTATTGCCTTATATGTTCATCATATAAGCTGTATGTCTTTGTTGACGGTCCTTATAACAGAAAATCCGACCATCAATAGGCTCAGAAAACAAATAAAGATAAAGCATAACTTAAACATTAGTATTCAAATAAGGTTATACATGCATATCTAGAATATATTTGAGTACAGGGACTACGGTGCAAAAGATGGACGAATTTGGGCTCAGGCCCAGGTCGGTCAACCTGGCTAGGTCGGGCGACCTGGCTTGGACCCCACTCGAGCCCATCCTCTACACAGGTCAAGAAGCACACTAGGAGATGATCATGGATGCTGAATCTTGGTCGGTTCAAATCAAGGGTGAGGATGAACCACGTGTCATTCCCATGGATTGAAGGGCCCACACCTCAACTCATTCGCACCTAAACGGAGTATACCCACCTGGAACCGTCATAAGGACACACATGGCAGTCTACCAGAGAAGAGTGGGGCCAAAAGGTGGTGGCACCCGCTAATTAACATGGTGTAGGCTAGCCCCTTCTGTGGGAAAGCCAATAAGGACGCCAGTGCTCACCTGCAACACTTCCTGAAGGTGTGCAGTACCATCACCATCCGAGGAGTGGATCAAGAGGCCATCAGGCTCCGCTTGTTCCCGTTCTCGCTGTTGGGTAGAGCCAAACAATGGTTCTATTCCAACCGTTATGCCGTAAACACGTGGACCAAGTGTTCCAATGCTTTCTTGGCCAAATTCTTCCCCATTGGGAAAACCAATGCTCTCCGGGGAAGAATTTCAAGTTTCCAGTAAGAGTCCGGGGAGACAGTTCCAGAAGTGTGGGATCGTTTCCAGGACAACATTCTGGCATGCCCCCGCCATGGCATGTAAGAGTGGCTCCTGCTTCAGAACTTCTACCATGGGCTGTCCCAGACAGCCCGGGAACATATGGATGTTGCTGCTGGAGGGGCATTCCTCTCCTTGACCATGGCCGCCGCTAAGTTGCTCATTGAAAAGATGGTGTCAAACTAACCTTGGAATGATGACCGTCTTCAGGGGCGCAAACGCGGTATGCACACTGTTGGCGATTCTTAATGACAACTTATTACTGCCAACAAAGATACAAAACATGATAAAATAAATAGACATAGGGTTGTTTACTAATGAATTCCACGAGTTTTGGTGCATATGTGCTTGCAGGAATAAAGTGGCAAAAGAAGAGCAAAAATGGGCTCAGGTCCAGGTCGCCCGACCTTCCCTGGTCGGCCGACCTAGGTTCAGGCCCAGTGAAGTCCATCTTCAGCCACCAACAAGAAGCACACTCAGGAAGTGATCAGGCACGTTGAGATCTCGTTGGTGGAAATAAAGAGATGGGATTGGGCCATGTGGCAAGCACATGGATTCATGGGCCCACATCCCTAACTTAACTGACACATCTTTGCCGTTACCCACCGGAAACCGACCAAAGGACCCACTGGAGAGAGACACTGATGAAGTGGGGCCGAGGGGCCACAGCCCTGGGTCGGCCGACCTAGCCAGGTCGGCCGACCGAGCCGCGCGCCCAAATCACCACCGCCTTCACTAGCAACTGTCAACCGTCTCCAGGAGTTCATCTGTGCCGTGGATCATCAAAGACGGTGAATCCTACGGTCGGCCGATCCCCCCTAGTCGGCCGACTTGGGCCCATCTCTGGACCGCCTCAACCGCTGCAAACCGACCCCAAACCGCCTCTTCAAGCTATAAATAGCTGGACTCGGGGCAGGGCTAATCATCATCGAGCAGAAGTGAAGATCCAAGGCGAAGCCCTCCTCATATCCAGAGTAGAAATAGGGAGAGAGTGAGGGAGGGTCTGGAGGAGTCCCGGCCTATCGGCGACCCTCCCCCTATACCTCGACGGATGCGAGCTACTCAGTAAGTATCCGGGATTCAACTAGTAATTAAGTCTGAGTTATAGATAAGTTAAGTCTCTATTGTGCTTGTGGATTCGTTGCTTTATTTATAAAGTATTCTAATATTTGATCAAGGTTAGGATAGCTGATATTATCTTAGGCGTGGTGCTTAGGTGTATATCTGCCCTCGTTTGCCTCGTAGCCCCACGGATTAGTAGAGGTAGGCGGCAGGTGGTGACAGCCTGTCCGTCCTTTGTAATCCTCCACGTACGGGTACGGCGTAGAGCTGTTGGCCGGCAATTTCCTAGAGGCCTAGGATACCCTGGTGCCTAAAGCAAGCATAGGAGAATTCTCTTAACTATAATCAGAGCCTTAGTGCTAAGTTATCCTCTCTACTCAGCCTTTATATACACTCGATCGATCCGGCTCAGCTTTAGTGATTAGATACACTTTTACGATCCCTGTGGATTCGATACCTGGTTTACTCATGGGTGAAAGCTACTTCGACAGCCGTGCGCTTGCGAACTTTCTATTTGCCACCGCTGGTGTCAACAAGCTTTCTGGCGCCGTTGCCGGGGAACGGTAGCTGTTATCTAAGATCTAAGGTTGCCCGTATATCTTTTATTTTATATTTTTTTTTATCAACCATGAATTCCACCCAAATTCATGAGTTCTCTGCTCCAAAGGGCGAATTATTGGAGCCGCACCCCTCGTCAAATCCTATTTTAACCGATAGCTATGAACTTCGCCCTGCCTTCATAGCTATGGTCCAGGACATATCCTTCTCTAGAGGTGATGGTGAAAACCTGTACCATCACTTGCACGAATTCGAGTTGCTTTGCTCGTGTCTGGTCATATCAGGCATGACGCAGGCAACGATTAGATGGAAGCTCTTCCCGTTCTCTCTCAAAGAGAGAGCAAGGAAGTGGTATGACCACACCGTTGCACTAACGAACGGTGAATGGGAAAAGTTACGGGACAAGTTTTGTCTTGAATACTTTCCTGTTCACCGGATTTGTGCACTTCGGAAGGAGATCATTAACTTCCAGCAACGAGAGAAGGAAACGTTCGCCAAAGCATGGGACCGATTCCAGGACTCATGTCTAACCGGAACAGATCTAGGCTTCCCAGACTACATGCTCATGCAGCATTTTCGGTCTGGGTTGAATAGTGAAGATGCCCGGTACATAGACATAGCAGCCGGGGGTTCATTCCTACACATAACCCCGGCCAGAGCAAAAGAAATCCTAGTAGCCATCCGAGAGAACTCTCCTGCAGACGCGACCGAGACTGAGCAAGAAGACTCACAGATAGAACCCATGGACTTGCCTAGTCCAATTCCTGAGACCCCATCCGTTGAGGAAGAGGAAACACAACCTCTCGGATTACCGTTTGAGTTCGAGGAAGATCTTTTTGAAGATTTTGGGAATACCTTGAACTACTCTATACAGAAAAAGCCTACGGTAAAGACCCCCTCCATCTATATGGAGAAAGAAATTTTGAACGAAACCGTGAGGGAGCTGATCGCCATCCTAAACACGGAATGGTCGAACGAATCTGAGTCTTCTTCCGAATTCATTCGGATTAACTCACCTTCGCAGACCATTCGAGGTTTCATAAGCAAGGTGGCCGTAGACATTCTGTACAACCCGACCGTTGGGGCAAACATCATGTCTAGTTCTTTCGCGTACATCTTTGGACGTCGTAAAAAGATGGCCCCAACGTCAAGACTTCTTAGAACACCCTCAGGTCGTATTCTCAAGAGTCTTGGCCTAGTACAAGATTTTCTCCTCTCTCACCACGGGATTGGGATGCCTCTGGACTTTTATGTCTTTGAGACATCAGATTTCGACCTCCTTATAGGACATCCTATCGAGGGCCTGCTACAGGATGTAACCTCGGAAGGAAACCTCCTAGCTAAGGTAGGAAGGAATCTTCTCACTATACCATTAGCTAGTGTTAAGAACTCCATAGTTGAACCTTTGACAGAACCTAACCCGGCTGAGGAAGTGAAATCCCTACAACATAGTGACCCATTTGAGTCATTCCCCGAAGAGAATGTTCACAACTTTGTAGAGGAAGAGGATGACGCTTCTGAGCCGCTTGAAACCGAGGAGCCACCTAAGACGCACGTAGAGCTAAAACCCTTGCCTGCTGGCCTTCGCTATGTCTTCTTAAATGAAGACCGGAACACCCCTGTCATCATTAGTGACAAGCTATCGCAGGACGAGAGTGATAGACTCATAAAGGTGCTTGAGAAACACCGCTCGGCGTTCGGGTACTCCCTCAAGGACTTGAAGGGAGTAAGCCCTGCACTCTGTACCCATCGCATTACCATAGATCCAGTTTCTACACCTTCTAGGGAGCCTCAGCGTAGGCTAAATAATGCAATGAGGAAAGTCGTAAAGAAGGAAGTTTTGAAACTTCTACACGCCGGGATCATCTATCCCGTCCCTCATAGTGAATGGGTCAGCCCTGTCCAAGTAGTGCCCAAGAAGGGAGGTATGACCGTCGTAAGTAACGATAAAAACGAGCTGATTCCTCAGCGTACCATTACTGGGTGGCGGATGTGCATCGACTACCGCCTACTTAACAAGGCAACAAAGAAGGATCACTTCCTGCTCCCCTTCATCGATGAGATGTTGGAGAGACTCGCGAACCACTCCTTCTTCTGTTTTCTTGACGGGTATTCCGGCTATCACCAGATTCCCATCCACCCCGATGATCAAGAAAAGACCACCTTTACTTGCCCCTATGGAACGTATGCATATCGTAGGATGTCTTACGGGTTATGCAATGCGCCAGCATCGTTCCAAAGGTGCATAATGTCTATTTTCTCAGACATGATTGAAGAGATCATGGAAGTTTTCATGGATGATTTTTCAGTCTATGGAAAGACTTTCGACCATTGTCTGCAGAACTTAGACAAGGTACCACAAAGATGCCGAGACAAGGACCTGGTGCTAAACTGGGAGAAGTGCCATTTCATGGTCCGAGAGGGAATAGTGTTGGGACACTTAGTGTCCGAACGGGGAATAGAGGTGGATAGAGAAAAAAATAGAAGTCATAGAAAAGCTTCTACCTCCCACCAATGTTAAAGGGATCCGCAGCTTCTTAGATCATGCGGGGTTCTACCGGCGCTTTATCAGAGATTTTCCCCAGATAGCCAGGCCCCTCACTAGCCTTTTAGCCAAGGACATGCCCTTTGACTTTGATGATGAGTGTTTCCATGCTTTCACCATTTTAAAGAACGCTCTCATCTCAGCACCAGCCATTCAACCCCCCGACTGGACGCTACCCTTTGAGATTATGTGTGATGCCAGTGACTATGCTGTTGGTGCTGTCCTTGGGCAGACCAAAAATAAGAACCATCATGCTATCTCGTATACTAGTAAAACTTTGACAGGAGCTCAACTTAACTATGCTACCACTGAAAGAGAGCTCTTGGCAGTAGTTTTTGCTATAGACAAGTTTAGATCCTACTTGGTAGGAGCTAAGGTGATTGTCTACACCGATCACGCTGCGTTGAAATATTTGCTTACCAAGAAAGATGCTAAACCACACCTTATCCGCTGGATTCTCTTACTCCAAGAATTTGATTTAGAAATTAAAGATAAAAAGGGAGTAGAGAATTCAGTAGCAGACCATTTGTCGCGTATGCAGTTTACTGACATGCAGGATCTACCGATAAATGATTTTCTACGTGACGACACCCTACTCAAGGTGACCGCCTCCGACCCCTGGTATGCAAATATTGTGAACTTTATGGTTGCAGGATATGTACCGCTAGGGGAGAACAAGAGAAGGTTGATCTACGAGAGTAGACTCCATCTATGGGACGAACCATACCTGTACAGGGTATGTTCAGATGGCATGCTCAGGCGATGTGTACCAACAAATGAAGCAGTGCCATGCAGCCCCATATGGAGGTCACTACGGGGCGTTCAGGACAAGGTCAAAGATCTGGCAGAGTGGATTCTACTGGCCCACAATGTATGAGGATACAAAGGAGTTCATTCGACGATGCCAGCAGTGCCAGAAACATGGAGGGATCACCGCAAGAGATGCAATGCCACTCACAAACAACTTACAAGTTGAGCTATTTGATGTGTGGGGCATTGATTTCATGGGACCCTTTGTCAAATCCTATGACAGTGAGTACATCCTGGTGGCAGTGGACTATATCTCGAAGTGGGTTGAAGCAATGCCATGTAGAGCCGCTGACTCTAAACACGCGCGAAAGATGTTCCATGAGATCATCTTTCCACGTTTTGGAACCCCCAGGATGGTGATCAGTGATGGAGGGTCGCACTTCATCGATAAGACCTTCCAGAAATTTCTGGTAGAACTGGGGGCAAAGCACAATATAGCTACATCGTACGACCCCCAAACAAGCGGTCAAGCAGAAACATCGAACAAACAGATCAAGAATATTCTGCAGAAGACCGTGACAGAAATGGGAAAAGGATGGAAGAGCAAGTTACCAGATGCTCTATGGGCTTACTGAACGGCGTACAAAACGCCAATCGGGATGTCCCCATACCAGCTGGTTTATGGCAAGACTTGCCATTTACCAGTTGAGCTAGAGCATCGGGCGCACTGGGCCATAAGAAAGTGGAACATGGATTTGCCAGCAGCCCAGCAGATGTGAAGGATGCAACTATCGGAGCTGGAAGAGTGGAGAGACAAAGCGTACCACAGTGCCAGAATCTACAAGGACAGAACCAAGAGATGGCACGACAAGAGGATCAAGGTGAAGGAGTTCCACCCCGGGGATAAGGTATTACTCTTTAATTCCAGGGTGAAGCTCTTTGGACATGGAAAACTTCGGAGCAAATGG
>CM014274.1:44409935-44440218 GCA_004135705.1 Alloteropsis semialata | reverse complement strand
GCCGACCGGCCCTGGTGGCCCCTCACGTTCTCGCTCGGCGGCGCGGTCTCAGTCTCCGAGGAGGACCCAGAGGCGTGATGCACGGGCATCAAGCCCGTACAGAAGGCCGATGACGGGGCAATTAACCCCAAAGAAGACACCGTCGGCCGCTCCGATCAAGGGGGATGGACTCCCCAAGCTTCAACCAAGGGAAAAGTTGAAGGAGGTGGTCAGGAACAAGTGGAAGGACGTCGTGGCGTATCACTATACGTCCGATGTGTCCATCTACTCTCCTGCCAGTACCTCGGAGCCACGTTTCGGATCTTTGGGGAAAGGAAACCCGAAGGTGGCTATGGTAAGGGGCTGTTCCCTCCCCTCACACCTGAGGAGAGGAAGGAGTTGGAGGAGTCGGTGGAATCTTCACCCGCCGGCAAGATCAAGAGGCATATCAAGCCTCCTCCAATTCGCAGGCCTGGGGGCCAATATGAGAGTGATGATGATGAGAAGGCCCCCAAGGCTCCCTCCAACGCTGAGTTGCTAGAGTTGATTAATCAACTCGGTCGCGACTATGCAAAGTTGGAGAAGAAGTTCGCTGAAGAGCGACTTGAGCGCATAAGCCTTCAAGACGACTTTGATATGCTTCGTAGATCAACAGTCGTGAAACTTAAGCGCTATGCCAAAGCTGCTGGGGATGAAAATCTCTATAATGCACCCTAGAAACTTAAGCGCTACCCTGTGTGGAAAATGGGCTCGATTGGGCTCCAGGCCCGGTCGCCCGACCTAGCCAGGTCGGCCGACCTGGGTCTGTGCCCAGTTTCGTCCATCTTTTGCACCGTGGTCCCTGTACTCAAATATATTCTAGATATGTATGGTATAGCATTATTTGAATATTAATGTCTAAGTTATGCTTGATCTTTATTGGTTTTCTGAGCCTATTGACGGTTGGATTTTCCGTTGTAAGGACCGTCAACACCAGGGAGAGGTCGTGGCGGTTTTGACGCACGCGCGGTGCGGGAGGACGCGGTCCGCCGGCCTCGGGCACGTGGCACCGCCTGACAGGGTGGTTGCCGGCCCAGTGTGGGTCGCGCAGGGGAAAAGTCCGAGCCGGCCGGTTCTGGGCCGATTTCCTTCCGGTTTTCTCCACCGACTTGCGCAGCAGAGACAGACGTCTGGTTTTGCTTCGGTTCTAATGGGGACGTGGGTGCCCGATCTTCCGTCAGGTGAAGGATAACTCATTTTGGGCGGAGGTGACGCACCGATCCGGCTTCAGATCTCAAAGACCCGAACTCCTGCAATCTTAGCACCACGATTCCTCTGGTTATCAACCGTGTCACAACCCGGTTGACCTCGCCACGAAGGCTAATCCCTGCCTGCAAACGAAGAACACAAGCAAGAACTCAAAAGACGCAGCTCATATATTAAGTGACAAACCGCAGATGAATGATTAAGCACATGAGTTGGGGTCTTACAAACCGACGAACAGCGAAACTGTTCTTGACAGAGTAATCTAAGCAAAACCTGAGGCTAAACCGGCGGCGGCTGCTGAGTTTATGGGGCAAACTAGGGTTGGGGGTGACCAAAGGGGGCGCCCACAACATGGGCTGAAGGCCCGACTCGATACAAGGCCAAGTTGGCCCAAAATAGGTGGCGCAGCACCTTGTTGTGGTCACACAGCATGATCCACGAGGCTTCTGGAGCTAGGACCAGAACCAAATCGACGGTGTCGTCGTCCCCTTTCCAACGGGTCCTTATATGCCTCGTTTCGATGTCGTATGATGGAGATATCGCCGAAACCATGCGGGGGTGTAGGCTGAATCCGAGACGAACGTGGTAGCTGAGTCGGGGACGAAGTCCAACGTGGGGAAGGCCATGGCGCATGCGTGTCCATCATGGTGATGTCCTCATCAGGTTTTCCATGGTTCCTGACCGGTTCACGCCCCTAGGGTCCGGTTATTGACCAGTTTTGTGGACCTGGGCGTAGGAAACGTCGTGGAGAGGCTGGGGGCGTGATTCTTCGGCACAACCGACGTCCGTAGTCAGTTCTGAGGGACAGGTGGAAGAGAGGGAGAGTTTGGAGGAGGAATATTCTTTGGAACCTTTGAAGCATCTCTACTCCCCCAAGGCACCTTCTCCACTATAAATAGAGGGACTGTCTCCCTCATTCAAGACACAAAGAAGTGAAGCAAGAGCTCCAAGATCAAATACAATGTAGTGTTAGAATAGGTGAGAGGTGAGGCGAGAGTCCGGGAGAAGCCGGGGATGTCGGCTCCTCTCTTCTTCTTGTTCCTCGGCGGGTGCGGCTCAGGTTCGAGTTTCATCCGGGTATTTTCTTAGTATTTTTGGATTAATATTTATTTAATATAGTTCAACCTTTACTTTATACTTGTGGGCTCCTTGCTGTGATAAGTGTCTTAGTAATTGCAAAGCTAAGATAGTATTTAATTGAGTATACGTGGTGTATAGTCTTTTGAATACCTTGGAGTGCGTCTAGTGCCACGGGTTTGTAGTGGTAGCCCTAGGTGGTGACAGCCCTGACGGCCTACGTAGTCCACCACGTGAGCAACACTAGAGTACAGTAGGACCATTGCTTGGCTTGCTTAGTCCCTTTCGCATCCCTTTCTGGACTAGGACGGTTGGGCGTCCCGAAACATGTAATATCATAAACATCTTGAGCTAATCCTTAGATTATCCAGAATACCTAGAAATAACCCTCTCTACCTTCTACACATTTATCACTTCTTTTGTCCTTGGTCGTTCTTAACTCGTCACTAGTACACACATGTTCCCTGTGGATTCGATACCCTGGAATACTCTCGGGTGAAAGCTATCGGTATCCGTATGCTTGCGGATTTATCTGTGATCGTTAAAAATACCAACAAGCTTTCTGGCGCCGTTGCCGGGGAACGGTTGCTGTACTAGTTTCGAACCGAGTTCGCCCATGTATCCCCATCCATACCATCACATCATTTCATTTATTTTACCATTCATTTTCATCACTACCCATCCATCATTCACATGAAAAAAAATAGCAAGAGCATGTTCTTCGGTTGAGTTGTCCCTCGGGTATTTTTGGTCGCTAACCATTACAGGTTGACACTGAAAAGAACGACGGATCTACAATACTTCAGAACATGAGAGCTACATCATTTACAACACTTCAGTAAGTTTTGGTGATGGAACAAATTCGAAGGAGGCCAACACACACTTGATTTTGTTGTCCCGAGACACGAAAATCCAAGTGTGGGGGAGGTTTGTACTTATCTCATGACAAGTTCCATTAATGCCAAATTTTTATCTTTGGTTTATAGATGATGCTAGTTCATGTATTCCATTCTTGCTATTAAAAAAATTAAAAAAAATCCCAAATGTTTGCTGGAGGTAACAAGGCATTATCCCTTGCATTCATTTTGCACATCATATTTGTTTCGAAGCATTCATGTAGCATCTTTTGCAAGCAAACTCTTGTGCCTTCTTTTTGAATGGGTGGCTCCTCGGCTTTGAACTGTATTCGGGCACTGTGCCTAGTCTAGGTGGGTGGCGAAATCTTTCATCACCTATCTATTCGGGTTCCTAGTGCCTAGTCTAGGTGGGTGGCAAAATCTTTCATCACCTATCTATTCGGGTTCCTAGTCCAACTCATGCAGTCCCTATAGGGTCGGTTAATTGCCAGAACGTGGTTGGTAGACCGATCAAATAGGGTTAAAGAGAACTGGCTCCCACCACGTCGTTTAGATATAAGGGTTGATCAGTTTGCGCTTTGAGAAACGCCAGGCCTCGAGTTTCTTACAAATTGCATATCATGTTTTGATTTTCTCTCATTTGGATTTCCAGCATCTCACATACTTGTTTCATTCATGCATTTTAAATTAGTTGGCATATTTATTTCCCAACCATGATTGCATTAAAAAACAAAAATAATAATAATAATAATAAAAGTCAGTGTGGCTCAATGGGATTAAGACATCTGAGTGTGCAAGCCACAAAGCCATTGCACCTTGGTAGTCCCCATATGCCTCCTGACTCCACCTTGCCTTACATCCTTGGTTCTTGTGTGCGCTTTCATGGGAAAAGGTGTTTGTTGCATGCTCGTGTTTTGCATTTGTTTCAACTACTTGTTGGGAGCATCCCAACATTTAGTGCGCTCATGTAATCCACAAGCGACCACATCACCATTAATAATGTCATCAAGATCCAAGGAACTACCGTGATGGAAATTCTCAACTCATCATCTATCGCCAGCGGTGAGTATGCTAAGGTAAGTGGAATGTCTTGCTTTTGACATAAAACAAAGTCCTTCCGGGAGGTAACCCAAAGTTCACCATTATTGTACAGACTCATGTTCATCACCATTTGAAAAATGCTTGGTCATGTGGTCATGTTGTCATGCTTCTTTTATCTATGCTTGTATGCTCTTGGTTGAATGTACATACACGGAATACATTCATAGGCTTTTTAAATTAAGCGCGGTGCTTAGGTTAAATAGTCTTCTTTAATCAAATAAGACATGGTGTCAAGTTTGATTAATGAACCTTGGAGTAATGCATTTATAGATATTGGTTGTATGTATGGACTAACCCTGCAGGAAAATTTTCAAATTTGAACGGGTAAGTCATCAAGCTTGATTCAAACTGGAGATAAACCAAGGCATTGGATGCACTGCAACAATTTTGCACAACATACAAGGAGGTACACCACCTTTTGAAGGTCGACCATGAGTATTCTGTAAAACCCCCTTGTGATCATGTTGATGCAATTCAGCCTTGTCTGAGTTGTGCTTAAAAGAAAGTGGTGAAAATAAAATTTGAAAAAAAAGAGAGAACATTTAAAATAAAAAGAATGGCAAACAGGATCTACGCTTAATATGTTAAAGACCAATCTTTTTTCAAGTGTGGATGTGAACAACTAACCCTATGGCAATTATGATACCTACTCAAATGGTCCTTCGGGTATTTGTTGTCCACTAACTTGTTGCAGGGATGAAGTGATGACTAAAGGGTGGCGAGCATAACTCCAGCATCTGAAACCCTTAGTCACATGGAAGAAATTTGCACAATGAAGCAGGATGAACAATGGAAAAATCTTCAGCACTCTTAAGCTCAAATCTCGCATTTATTTGCAAGATCAAAGCTTGGGGGGAATTTCATCAGGGAAGTATCCAAAATACTTTGTGCATTTATTCTCCTTTAATCTCCCTGCTAAGTTACCTTGCAAGATTTGTTTTCCATGAAAAAAATAATAAAAAAAATCAATAAAAATTTGTATAACATAAAAACACACAAAAAACATTTGAATTCAAATAAAGATCAGGCTCCCTGGTTTGTAAGGCCAGTAGAGTCATTGTTTTGTTTCCATCTTCTTTTGAATAACCGCAGGTACAAGATCAAGTGTGGGGGTCTCTCGTGCTTCTCCACGCTCACACATTCGAGACCACCTACAACTACCCTCACAACATCGCATGGACCGGCATCAAAAAAAGATCACGACGATCGGGCACCAGAGGGGTTCGAACGAATTCTTTCAACCCAAGGCTCTCTAGTACACCTCGTCTCCCACTTTGTCCAATGCGACGGTTTGCACGCCAATCCCTCACTCCCTCTCATTCATGAGTTTAACATAATCTTGAGATGATCATTAAAATTAAACCCAAATAAAACTTGATGCTCCTATGATCCCTATGCTCATCCTTGATTGGCTTGCATATTCTTTATTCCTTGTGCATTTACCTATTGCCTGTGAAAATATATCTTTAGGAAAGCATGCTATCTAAATGGTTGACGAATGAGATTTGGTATGATTAGATGAATCTTGCTCTATCTGTATGAAGTACTTGGGATGTTTTCCTTGCAAAAGTTTAAAACCATTATCCTTACAAAGCTCCTCAATGATATTCCATTCCTACCAAAGCCATATGTTGCTCACATTGAAAACCTTATACATATGCTGCTTGTTATTGCATTGAGCTTTGTCAAATTGTTGTGACCCTTGTAAGATGCTCTTCATGCTTTCTTGATCATGATCACGTACACTCCACATACAAATGCTAAACATCTACACTGGAAGTTAGCCACATTCATTCATCCACAAAATAAATGCTCCATGTGTGTTATGAATCTCTCTCCAAATATCCTTTGCAAAAGAGACATGGGCTATAGAAAAACATTTTCACACATGAAGGTCCAAAAAAAAGAAAGAAAAAAAGGGTACATGCTCATAAAAGCATTGAGCATGAAAAAAAAGAAGAAAAAAAAGATAGCCATGTTCTCAAAATAAGTTAAAGGGAGAAAGATCATACAAAAAGGAGTTATCATACACCTTCCATTTCCATTTTTCCACACACATGCACATCTCAATCAGATTGTATGACTTGTTTTCTTCTTGGATCCGGTTTTTAACTTTGCAATATATATGATAAAAGTATGTTTTATCCTTAACCCTATCATGAGCTCCACATAAGCCTTTTTAGAAGTAGGGTGAAAGGAGGCAAATTGTCGGGGTTCTCTACCGCCGGCAAGTAATATTTCTACGATCGCGTGTCAGAGCACCGGATGGTGGCTCAAGAGACACAAGAGATTATACTGGTTTGGGCCTCCGGAGAGTAACACCCTACGTCCAGTGAGAGCCGGTGTTCTCGAGTCCAAGTCTGTAGTAGGGGATACAAACTAGTCGGGAGAGGGAAACGACCCCAAGTCCCTGTGTGGTGGTGTGGAGCGAGCGTGTGTGCGTGTGAGTGTGCTGTTGATTGATCCACTGATCGACCGTCCGTTGTCCTCCTCCCCATCGGTCTCCCTTTGTCCCCTTTTATAGTCTCAAGGGGAAAAGGAAATGGGGAGGTAAAAAGAGAGAGTTACAAGACGAGTTACAATGCCGGGGCCTTCAACTCCGTCTTGCGTTCCGTGCCGTACGTGGAGTAGGTGTTGACGGGGTGGGCGCTCCGTTTAACCCGGGATCGTACATGCCCGGGTGGTTGGAGTATGGGGCTTCTCGGGTACGTCTCCGAGTAGCTTTCAGGTCGTGGTTGACTTGTACTGTGCCTGCTTGGACTCCAGGTGTCCTCCTCGGGCTCCAGGTGTCGTTCTTGGGCTCCAGGTGTCCTCTCCTGGGCGTGCATGTGTCCTGCTCCAGGACTGTAGTGTTCCTGTTCGGATGAGACGGGTGCTCCTGTGGCCGCCGTGGCGAAGGACGACGCCCATCCCATTCTGACATAGCTGGTACCAAGTGGGTACGGCCAGGATGGGCAAAAGCGGGATGGAGCCGAGAGGACCAGTCGGGTGGGGCAGACTCCCCGGGCGAATCGGAGACTCCTCGGAGGCGGAGACTCCCCGGGCGAATCGGGGACTCCTCGGAGGCGGAGACTCCCCGGGCGAATCGGAGACTCCTCGGAGGCGGAGACTCCCCGGGCGAATCGGGGACTGTTCGGACATGGAAGATCTGCTTGATCTGGGTCTTTAGCTTTTGTTTTTGAAGGGTTGATTGGCGTCGTGTCGTAGATTAGGGGCCTGATCGGTTACCCCTGATCTAGACCCTCGTCACAAATTAATGCCTTGGTGAGGAATCATACAAATTTAGCGATCTGAGAGAAATCAATTGAGGAGCTAGGTAAGGTTATGTTTTTGAAAATTTATCAAAAACCCAAGCTGCTTACCAGAAGAGTGGAGATTAATCGAATCAAGGCCGTTCTGTTTCTCAACCATCTAAGATGACATGATAGACACTTCAAAAATAACAAGTACAGGTATGTCTTGGAGTATTTTATATGCTTGCATCATATCAAAAGGAGTTATTTTGTTCCACCTTAGTCTTTAAGCTTTACTCGAGGACGAGTAAAGGCTAAGTGTGGGGGAGCTTGTTGATGGTCCTTAAGTACCACTTTTGGCCATCAATTCCTGCAGAAAATATATCAAATATATACACCAAACATAATGATAGGGTTTAATACTAATGATTTCCACGAGTGTTGGTGTTTTGACTTGTCTTGCAGGAAATACCCAAAATGACACCAAGGGTTTGAGATGGATCCAAATATGTCATTATCATAAATTATCTCAAATTCCCAATTGCAATTTGCCATCATTTAGAGCTCGTTGAGACAATCGAGATGAATATATTATTTGTATATTTTGGCGCACGGATGGAGAAGATATCAAAAGAACAAGTAGGGGGAGTTAAATGGGCCACTGACGTCACCATGACGTCAGCGACCCACATCAGCCGTCCAGCTGGGCGCGGGCCCAGACGGCCACACGGCCCACTGAGCAAGCGCGAGCGCACGTCCGCTCTCCCACGCGGGGGCTGGATCGGGCATACGTGGCGGCCAGGGAGAGGTCGCGGCGGTTTTGACGCACGCGCGGTGCGGGAGGACGCGGTCCGCCGGCCTGGGGCACGTGGCACCGCCTGACAGGGTGGTTGCTGGCCCAGTGCGTGCCGCGCAGGGGAAAAGGCCGAGCCAGCCGGTTCTGGGCCGATTTCCTTCCGGTTTTCTCCACCGACTTGCGCAGCAGAGACAGACATACGGTTTTCCTTCGGTTCTCCACGGTTCATGACTGGTTCATGCCCCTAGGGTCTGGTTCTTGACCGGTTTTGCGGACCTGGGCGTAGGAAACTCGTGGAGAGGCTGGGGGCACAATTCTTCGGCACAACCGACGTCCGTAGTTAGTTCTGAGGGACAGGTGGAAGAGAGGGAGAGTTTGGAGGAGGAATATTCTTTGGAACCTTTGAAGCATCTCTACTCCCCCAAGGCACCTTCTCCACTATAAATAGAGGGACTCTCTCCCTCATTCAAGACACAAAGAAGTGAAGCAAGAGCTCCAAGATCAAATACAATGTAGTGTTAGAATAGGTGAGAGGTGAGGCGAGAGTCCGGGAGAAGCCGGGGATGTCGGCTCCTCTCTTCTTCTTGTTCCTCGGCGGGTGCGGCTCAGGTTCGAGTTTCATCCGAGTATTTTCTTTGTATTTCTGGATTAATATTTATTTAATATAGTTTAACCTTTACTTTATACTTGTGGGCTCCTTGCTGTGATAAGTGTCTTAGTAATTGCAAAGCAAAGATAGTATTTAATTGAGTATACATGGTGTATAGTCTTTTGAATACCTTGGTGTGCGTCTAGTGCCACGGATTTATAGTGGTAGCCCCAGGTGGTGACCGCCCTGACGGCCTATGTAGTCCACCACGTGAGCAACACTAGAGTACAGTAGGACCATTGCTTGGCTTGCTTATCCCCTTCGCATCCCTTTCCAGACTAGGACGGTTGGGCATCCTGAAACAAGTAATATCGTAAACATCTTGAGCTAATCCTTAGATTATCCAGAATACCTAGAAATAACCCTCTCTACCTTCTACACATTTATCACTTCTTTTGTCCTTGGTCGTTCTTAACTCGTCACTAGTACACACATGTTCCCTGTGGATTCGATACCCTGGAATACTCTCGGGTGAAGGCTACATCGGTATTCGTACGCTTGCGGATTTATCTGTGATCATTAAAAATACCAACACCAGGCATAACCCGTGTAGTAGATCCTCGTACTCGGCTTCATTGTTGGTGGCTTTCCAAAGGATCTGGATCACATACTTGAGCTGATGTCCTTTTGGGGATATGAAAATAACTCATGCGACCGCACCTTCAAGCTTCATCGACTTGTTGAAGTAAATGATCCAATGCTCTGGAGTTTCTTTGAGTGTTGAATTCTGTATCTCTGTCCACTCAGTGACAAAGTCCACCAACGCCTGAGATTTGATTACCGCACGTGGGACGAAGTCGATGCTATGAGAACCCAACTTGACTGCCTATCTAGAAATTCGCCCGGTCGCATCTCGATTGTGAAGGATGTCGCCAATTGGGAAAGATGTGACGACCACAACATGGTGTGCGTCGAAGTGGTGCAGCTAGCGCGAGGTGATCAAGATAGCATAGAGCAGCTTCTCGACTTGGGGGTAGCATACTTTTGATTATATGAGTACCTCGCTGATAAAGTAGTCAGGCCTCTGTACCTTAAATAAATGACCGGGTTCCTCCCGCTCAACCACGATTGCAGTGCTCACCACATGGGTTGTGGCCGCAATGTAGAGGAGTGGTTCCTTATCAGCTGGTGCAGTAAGTACTGGTGGTGTCTGGAGGAATTTCTTGAGGTCTTCAAACGCCGCATCGGCTTCTGGAATCCATACGAATTTGTCATGCTTCTTGAGGAGTTTGAAGAAAGGTAATCCTCTATCACCGAGTCTTGAGATGAATCTGTTAAGGGCCGCCATACACCCTGTCAGCTTTTGGACATCCTTAAGAGTCTTGGGAGGCTTCATGGATGTGATGGTAGTGATCTTCTTGGGATTGGCCTCAATTCCACGGTGGTGGACTATGAAGCCCAGCAATTTTCCTGCGGGCACGCCAAACACACACTTGGTTGGATTGAGCTTCCATTGGAACTCCTTGAGATGTGTGGAAGTCTCGGACAGGTCGGCGATCAGACTGTCTATGTTGTTTGTCTTGACTACAACGCTATCAACGTAAGCTTCAACATTGCGGCTGATCTGAGCCTTTAAACAACTCTAAATTGCACGCTGATATGTTGCCCCTGCAATCTTGAGTTCGAAGGACATCGTTGTATAGCAATGGGCGCCAAACGGAGTGATGAATGCCATCTTGATCTGGTCTTCTTCATGCAGGATAATCTGATGGTAGCCTGAGTAGCGGTAGAGGAAACAGAGTAGTGAGCAGCCGGTCGTTGACTCCACCACTTGATCAATGCATGGTAGCCCAAAAGGATCCTTTGAGCAGTGATTGTTCAAGTCGGTGTAGTCGACGCACATTGTGACACCCCTGGTGTCACTATCGTAATTAGAAACCCTAATTAAATTAATTAAACCCATAATGGCATGCATCTTTCCATAATTGTATTGTTTGTGCATTTGTGTGTATGGGTGGATTAGTCAACCAAAATAATCAAAATAGTCAAAATACAAAAATTATACCAAAATGTCACAAATAATGTCAAATACATGTTCATGAACTCAATTGAGTATAGAAAGTTCAAACAGAAATTCAAAATTCAATTTTTAACTCGTTTGACCGTCATTTCATGTGTTGCGAGCTTTGCGTTTTACCCTTTTCGAGAGGCTAATATCTTTGTATTTTTCCTAAACACTTGAAATTCCACCAATATAAAAGTTAGAGTACAAAGTACCCTCTTTACAATGGTGGTGATGTGGATCAAGGAAAACTTTGTTTGATCACTCATAATCTTGGTCAAAATTGGGCCAAAACCAACAATTTCAGCACAGCCGAATTACACTAAGTCTGAAAACGTGAATTTTTGCCCAGATTTGTCGCCCCGTAACTTTCAAACCGTGGCCAAAAGTAGTGACACTCTTTGTAAGAGTTGAAGCCTAATGTACCAGGTACAACTTTTGTATTGGACGATCTCGAAGTTTGTATGTAAATCTTAGAGAAAAAGGTCAGCGAAGTCGGGTAAAAATCATTCGAATCAGACTTAGGATTTTCAGTCGACAGTTAACAGCTTTTTTTGGCCGGATTCTCCACGATTTATCTCTCAAACCATTGATCAAACACTATAACTCCCTTTGTAGAAGTTGTAGCCTGATATACCATCTTCACCTTTCGTATTGGTCGAATCAATTTTTTATGTACAAAAAGTGGAGTTTAAGGCCGACGAAGTTGGACCCGTGAGCTGCCAAAACTCTGAATTTTTCGGAATTTCGAATTTTGACTGAGATTCAAAGCCGTGCAACTTCCAAACCGTTGAGAAAATGATATAAGTGTCTTTGTAGGAATTGTAGCCCTATGAATCCTCTACAAAGTTGGTATTCGTTGCTCCTTGAGTTTCTACACGGAATCGAGCGAAAAATCGGAAAAAGTGCAGCTGTGTCGCTTGACCACGAAACTGAACCGTAAGCATTCAGTTCGACGCCGAACAGAGAGCACCTCGGCGTCGTCGACGCCGTCCATTGCCCTCCACCTGTCCAATGCCACGCGGCGTCCGTTCCTCGTTCCATTTGGCTCGTGCCAAAGGGGCATGCCGCGCTAGCAGTTGCGCTGGAAGGATAAACACTCCCGAGCTTCGAGGTCAGTAAAAGACCGCAGTACTCCCTCGGTCCAAATTCACCCCCCCTGATCCTCCATCCTCCAAATTAACCCTGTCATTCACTCCACCACCTCGCCAGCTCCGCCCTCGAACCCTCCGCTCACTCCGCCATAGCCCAATCGCGGAGGGATTCGCGTTTTACAGACCACATTTGCCGAGTTCGGCCGAATCCAATCCTCCCAAAATCGTAGCTCTACAATCGTTCCCTACTCGATTCAATCATGAAGACGCGTTCCCCGTAGTGCCTTTACCCTTCCCAACCTCTTCCTCCGCTTAAATCGGCCACCAGTGAGCCCAGCCGCTGTCACCACCGCCGGCAGCAGCCTGCTCGCGCGGGCAGCCCAGGCCTTGCGCCGGCCGGGCCCCTGCGGCGGTCCAGCAGGCTTGGGAGGGCCGGGTGGCGCCCCTGCAAACGCGCCCGGGCCTGGGGGGAAGGCCGGCGCCGGCCCTGCAGCTCGAACCGAGCAGAACCGAGCTGCTGCTCCTGTCTGTTCGAAGGTAGAAGATGATGGAGTAAAAGGTGAGAAGATAGAAACTATAGGGGGTTTTCCATAAGATTTAAGGACTTATGTGTGAGGTGGAAAACTTGCAGGGACCTGGTTGTAAGTTCTCATGGACCTATTCGCGAGAAAAGAACCGATCTGCAATTACTTTCAGTTTCCCGAGGGCCTGGATGTAAATCTCGATTTCACTATTCACGAGTTCTTCCCTTTTGAATTCGGCTGAGATTCATTAAATCACCAAAAATCACAAAAAAATCATAAAATCACAAACTTGGACTTTCTGGAATCCTTGAGAAATTATCTTTCCAGTGCCATAACATATGCATGTGTAATCTATGTGATTCCCAATGTATTTTTGAATGTATGAAAAGGTGCTTGAGAGGATGTTTATTGCTTTATAAATCATAGGAATGTGCTAAAAATGTAAAACCACTTTTGATGGGTCTGTTATGATCAGTAGAGTTGAGTTGAGTATCCGTTGGCCATAGTTTATACATGATTTTGGTAGATTTGGAATTAAGTTGTTTCTAGCTAGTTAAGAATGGTTGAATCACCAAATATTCTATATAACTCAAAAAAATCTGAAAAATTCACATAAAATGCCTCTATTAGAATTGTAGCTGCAGTAAAAATTTCAGCTACAGAACGTTTTTGTAGATTTTATTATGATTTTCTGATTGGTGGTAAATGTAGGCTGTTAAGAAAAATAGGAAATAAATAGGTAAAATGCTAGAAAATTCCTAAAAAATATGTTTAACTGTCAAGAACACAGAAACATGTTTACCTTAAGTTGTTTTTATGAAAATATATTTTCTAGGCTTTATTTGGTAAGAACTAGTTGAGAAATGCCTATTTAATAAATAGTTTTCTTGTGGTAAAAATAATTCTGCCAATGTGAAAAGCAACCAGGAGCACTGAATGTGGGAATTTGCAATTGAAACTCCATTGTATGCCTAGTAGCTAATTATGGATATTTTGTTTAACTTATGTAATAAGTTAAGTGGCTATAACACATTTAAAAAGAGTTAATAAGATTTCTTTATATATTATTTCAGAATTGAATTAAGTTTAATTAGCAACCAAAAGCAACCCACCCCGCTTTATTTGTGAGCTTCTTAATTGTGTATATTCCGTAATGATTGCCCCGTGATGTATTAGAGAATTGTTGCAAGTTATTCTGTGATTGTTTCTCGTGCATTGCTGCATCTCATGCATCCGCATTTTCCTGTAGAGCAAACCCTTGCTGACGGAGTGTACGAGATTGAGGTCGAGCACGAGGACGAACAAGCTGCTGCTGAGCTGAATCTTGCTGCTGCACAAGACCCGAACCAAAGTTCGGAAGGGCCCAAGGCCAGCGGTGATCAGGAAGGCAAGCCCCGGAGCATAAACCGCTGTTAATTCTAACCCTCTTTAATTTGTGCCTTAATTTGTGCATTTAAGTTTTGAGGAGTTGTTTGAAACCCTAGTTGCATGATCCCTAGGTACCTATGTCCTAATACTAGTATGTGTAGGTCGTTAGACTGCCATGCTTAATTAGGGTCGGTAGAAGTCGAGTGATTGTCTTGTCACTCGCGAGACATAGGTTTTACTTTATATCAGTTTATGAAGTTCGGCAAGCGGGGCTTGTGCGATATTCCTGTTTGATTGAACACCCCGCTTGCACAGAGAAATTATTGGCTAAGGCATTGAGTGTGTGGCCTTGTTGGTCAAGCTTTTGAAGGTACTAATCGTATGCCGGGAAATATGGTAAACTGGTAAACCTAGTACTTGATTCAAACTGACGTCTGACGGGTTTTATCACTCCCTTGGGCGAGGGGTTGTGGCGAGTGTAGCAGTGGCCACGGCACAGGTTTGCCTGGGGCACCTGGGGTCCGTTGGGGCGTGCACTCGGGCGGAGTGGTCCCTGATGGCAGATGGCAGGGAGAGATGGGAAAGGTTGCCTCGTGAGGTCCGGGGTGTCTCTCACGGGTCGTGCGATTAGGTTGTCCCATGCATGGTTAAAATCAACTCGAGTTGTCCGTCCTTCGCGGTTACATGAAGCTGCTTGATCTCTCACTGCACATCAATGTCCTTGGGCCAATGGGATTAAAAAGGGTGGTTAAATGAGAAATGTTTATATCATGATTAATCAATTGTTTTTCGACACTGATTGATATTAGATAGATTGGCAAATTTAGTAATAGTTAGTCTCACTTTAAAACTTGGCTAAAATATTGAAAATAGGGATCAACCTGTAGATGCTTTCGGCAAAAACAAACCCCTCAGCCAAAAAGCCTTCATGTCTAGTATTCAACCTTGTCGGGTAAGTCTTGCTGAGTAATTAGTACTCAGCCTTGCTTGTGGCTATCTTTTTCAGATGATGTTGCTGGTTATGACCCTGTTGCTGCTCTGACTTGGCCTGGAGTGCTCTCTGATGGTTGGACAGTTGAGTGGGGGCCGTCTGAGTCCGACTCAGGCCGTGGGGATTGAATGTCATATGTGGGCTCCATGTGATGTTATGTGTATCGACGTTTAGACTTCCGCTGTATTATAACTCTGGTTTGTAATAACTAAAACATATGCACTGTATTTGTATAATTATCTATGTGAACCCCGTGTTGTAAAATTTGTGATGAGTTGTACTGCCTGAGCCCATCTTCGAGTGGGACTGCTGCTATTTCGTTTCGGTCGAGAGAACAAGGTGGTTGAATCGGGAAGGTATCCGACGGATTGCACGATTAGCTCGGTTTAAGGGCGTGGAGCACTGCTGTGATAGTGGGCCCATGCTTTTAAACCGGATTAATTGGGGCAGTCTGCCACAGCTGGTATCAGAGCCGAAAAATAGGCAGCGGGTGGTATGACAAGTCTTAAAAATATTTTCTTGATTTGCAAAACCTAATTTGGACTTTTGAAAACACCGTTGGTTACGCTAGGATTGAAAAAAATAGAACATGAGCCCTAGGGTATATATGGGTAGTCTTCAGGTGGCTTATATAGTATATGTATATCACTGACTCCCAGCACATTTATTTTCTGCAATTTCAATTCTGTAACGACGCAAACAGACGTCAGGTGAGTAAATGGTCACCCATTGCCAGAGGGTGTGATTACTGGACGCTGTTCCCCAAGCAGTGGCCTACTTGGGGTGCAGTCAATATAACATCTTTGGTGTTATAATGACTGTAGTGCTTTTACTTTACTGGTTGAACCGTTGCTTCTATAATAAGCAACAGGATGTGGTCATCATATGCGGGAAACCGCATATGCGTCACCCATGTGGCGTGAGGTACATGGGGGCTGTTCGTGAGTGCTGACACGAACGGTTCAGTGATGAAAATTTTCTGCAGGTACACTAACCGCTAAACCCTAGGTGTGTGATCGATAGAATTTCGACTAGTTATTATAAGGAGAGACGTATTTATGTGCCACCGTGACTAACCGCGTAAGACCAAGATTACTTGGCAATTGTTTCTTTTATGAGGACGAATAGGTCGATCATGCATGCATCATGTTAATGCACAAAATACCTAAACTATGGGTTAAGGGACGAATGTAAGTTTGGTGACCGAAAGGAAATTTCGCACTCACTAACGATATCCTAGATTGTCTTTTAGACCTCCCTGTTGGTATGAATTTTTTGACCAACAAGATCACCTCAGCTGCAAAAGTTCATATTAGAAAAGTTGTTCCAAATCTTTTTATCCAGCTGCTGTGAAAATTTTGATATTTTTGGCCCAACCCATTTGGGAGTTATGTCAGTTTTGCCATTGTGCTGAAATCTGTCAACTTTGTGCAGAATTGCAGCAATGATTTCCCCTTTTTAATGATGTTTCCTGTGACACTCATATATAACAAAGTTGTTACCAACTTGATGCTCTATTTGTTGTAAAAAATTCAGGTCATTTGGCCCAGCGGATAAAGAGATATAGTCTTTTTACTAGCTCTCTGTTCTGCTGAAAATCCTGCCTACACCACTTACAAAACTCTAAGGACTTGGACACTTTACTGCTGTATTTAGCTATGTCCTAGAATACCAAATTTGTAGATAACTTATCTAGGAACACTTTGGTGAAATTTGAGGATTTTTGGCTCAGTAAATTCTGAGTTATGAATTTTTCTAGCTCAGCACAGAATCTGTCCTGTTGAATTGTTCCTTATGTATGGATAACACTTAACTATACCGAAATGGATCAATGGCCACAACAGTTGACACCACACGATCATCACTGCAATGTCATGCATGGCATCATGTTGCATCTTTGCATGTCACATGTTTAACCAGTGTCATTGGGAGTATATGCATCTTGGAGAAGGTTGTCGAGTAACTAACAGGGTATATTTTGTTTTTAAGGTCACTTGTGTTTGTTTCCCTCTATTCCCCTTTTCTTGCCGCCACTTCTACTCTAAGCCGGTTATGTATTGATTTATCTAGAGGTGACATCTGCCACACAACCAGGGTGCCGTGTCGGAACCTAGGGCCTCACGTGGACTGCAGCCACATGAGTCAACCACTAGGGGCGCACTGGTGCCTGGAGATGTGTGGGTGTGATTTCACTACGATTTTGTGCAACCCTTACCAATGTTTTATATCCTCTTGACTTCTTCGGCACAATGTGGAAACCACGGGGGAACTTGGCATGAGTGTATGCACGTCACACAAATTCTAACATGCATTGCATCATTTCATCGGTGCAGTGCATCATCACCATTTCATTTACTGCATGGGTCATTTCATTGATGCATTGCATCATTGCAACTATGCATCTCATGAGTGCACCATATAATTGCAGTCAAGCATTTGCACCATAACTGATGCATTGCATTGTCATTTTCATATCACAATGGCATTTCTGGCAGATAACTTAATTGAGGAACTAGTTCAACCATTTTGCTAAGCAAATTGCTGTCAAAAATTCAACTCTATTGGAGCAGTACAACCGAAGTTATGGTCAAAATACCATAGCAGGTTCTTCTGAAACTTAACAATTGGAATTAGCCCTTCCGCTGAATAAAGAAAATTCAGCGTATTATATAAGCTCTCTGCTGGCAAAGGATGAGAATTTTTGGGTTAACAGAACTCAGGATATGACATTTTCATTTCACTGCTGAAATTGCTAGCATACCAGATTTCACTCCATTGGTGAACTCAATCTTTGGTAGCTCCTTAAGCATTGTTCAGCAAGTCAGAATTTTGGCTCTCAATGCCATGGATAATGTTTTAAACTAACCAACAAGGTCAAAAGCAAGTGGCTCTTGTTCGACAAGGAAGAGTCAATTTTGTAACAATGGATCAACTTCCACGAGGCGCACCAGTTATGACGAGTGTAGTTTTCTCTCCAAATGCAAACTATGATTTTATTTGACCACCAGTTATCTAAGTCTCGAAAATTAAGTCTAAGTATCTAGCTTTCCGCACTAAATTCTAGCACCGGAATCTCGGGGACGAGATTCTTTTAAGAGAGGAGGGCTGTGACACCCTTGGTGTCACTATCGTAATTAGAAACCCTAATTAAATTAATTAAACCCATAATGGCATGCATCTTTCCATAATTGTATTGTTTGTGCATTTGTGTGTATGGGTGGATTTAGTCAACCAAAATAATCAAAATAGTCAAAATACAAAAATTATACCAAAATATCACAAATAATGTCAAATACATGTTCATGAACTCAATTGAGTATAGAAAGTTCAAACAAAAATTCGAAATTTAATTTTTAACTCGTTTGACCGTCATTTCATGTGTTGCGAGTTTTGCGTTTTACCCTTCTCGAGAGGCAAATATCTTTGTATTTTGCCTAAACACTTGAAATTCCACCAATATAAAAGTTGGAGTACAAAGTACCCTCTTTACAATGGAGGTGATTTGGATCAAGGAAAACTTTGTTTGATCACTCATAATCTTGGTCAAAATCGGGTCAAAACCAACACTTTCAGCACTTAGCCGAATTACACAGTCTGAAAACGTGAATTTTTGCCCAGATTCGTCGCCCCGTAACTTTCAAACAGTGTCCCAAAAGTAGTGACACTCTTTGTAAGAGTTGTAGCCTAATGTACCAGGTACAACTTTTGTATTGGACGATCTCAAAGTTTGTATGTAAATCTTAGAGAAAAAGGTCAGTGAAGTCGGGTAAAAATCGTTCGAATCAGACTTAGGATTTTCAGTCGACAGTTAACAGCTTTTTTTGGCCGGATTCTCCATGATTTATCTCTCAAACCATTGATCAAACACTATAACTCCCTTTGTAGAAGTTGTAGCCTGATATACCATCTTCAACTTTCGTATTGGTCGAATCAACGTTTTATGTACAAAAAGTGGAGTTTAAGGCCGACGAATTTGGACCCGTGAGCTGCCAAAACTCTGAATTTTTCAGAATTTCGAATTTTGACTGAGATTCAAGGCCGTGCAACTTCCAAACCGTTGTGCAAATGATATAAGTGTCTTTGTAGGAATTGTAGCCCTATGAATCCTCTACAAAGTTGGTATTCGTTGCTCCTTGAGTTTCTATACGGAATTGAGAGAAAAATCGGAAAAAGTGCAGCTGTGTCGCTTGACCACGAAACTGAACCGTAAGCATTCAGTTCGACGCCGAACAGAGAGCACCTCGGCGTCGTCGACGCCGTCCATTGCCCTCCACCTGTCCAATGCCACGCGGCGTCCGTTCCTCGTTCCATTTGGCTCGTGCCAAGGGGCATGCCGCGCTGGCAGTTGCGCTGGAAGGATAAACACTCCCGAGCTTCGAGGTCAGTAAAAGACCGCAGTACTCCCTCGGTCCAAATTCACCCCCCCTGATCCTCCATCCTCCAAATTAACCCCGTCATTCACTCCACCACCTCGCCAGCTCCGCCCTCGAACCCTCCGCTCACTCCGCCATAGCCCAATCGCGGAGGAATTCGCGTTTTACAGACCACATTTGCCGAGTTCGGCCGAATCCAATCCTCCCAAAATCGTAGCTCTACAATCGTTCCCTACTCGATTCAATCATGAAGACGCGTTCCCCGTAGTGCCTTTACCCTTCCCAACCTCTTCCTCCGCTTAAATCGGCCACCAGTGAGCCCAGCCGCTGTCACCACCGCCGGCAGCAGCCTGCTCGCGCGGGCAGCCCAGGCCTTGCGCCGGCCGGGCCCCTGCGGCGGTCCAGCAGGCTTGGGAGGGCCGGGTGGCGCCCCTGCAAACGCGCCCGGGCCTGGGGGGAAGGCCGGCGCCGGCCCTGCAGCTCGAACCGAGCAGAACCGAGCTGCTGCTCCTGTCTGTTCGAAGGTAGAAGATGATGGAGTAAAAGGTGAGAAGATAGAAACTATAGGGGGTTTTCCATAAGATTTAAGGACTTATGTGTGAGGTGGAAAACTTGCAGGGACCTGGTTGTAAGTTCTCATGGACCTATTCGCGAGAAAAGAACCGATCTGCAATTACTTTCAGTTTCCCGAGGGCCTGGATGTAAATCTCGATTTCACTATTCACGAGTTCTTCCCTTTTGAATTCGGCTGAGATTCATTAAATCACCAAAAATCACAAAAAAATCATAAAATCACAAACTTGGACTTTCTGGAATCCTTGAGAAATTATCTTTCCAGTGCCATAACATATGCATGTGTAATCTATGTGATTCCCAATGTATTTTTGAATGTATGAAAAGGTGCTTGAGAGGATATTTATTGCTTTATAAATCATAGGAATGTGCTAAAAATGTAAAACCACTTTTGATGGGTCTGTTATGATCAGTAGAGTTGAGTTGAGTATCCGTTGGCCATAGTTTATACATGATTTTGGTAGATTTGGAATTAAGTTGTTTCTAGCTAGTTAAGAATGGTTGAATCACCAAATATTCTATTTAACTCAGAAAAATCTGAAAAATTCACATAAAATGCCTCTATTAGAATGGTAGCTGCAATAAAAATTTCAGCTACAGAACGTTTTTGTAGATTTTATTATGATTTTCTGATTGGTGGTAAATGTAGGCTGTTAAGAAAAATAGGAAATAAATAGGTAAAATGCTGGAAAATTCCTGAAAAATATGTTTAACTGTCAAGAACATAGAAACATGTTTATCTTAAGTTGTGTTTATGAAAATATATTTTCTAGGCTTTATTTGGTAAGAACTAGTTGAGAAATGCCTATTTAATAAATAGTTTTCTTGTGGTAAAAATAATTCTGCCAATGTGAAAAGCAACCAGGAGCACTGAATGTGGGAATTTGCAATTGAAACTCCATTGTATGCCTAGTAGCTAATTATGGATGTTTTGTTTAACTTATGTAATAAGTTAAGTGGTTATAACACATTTAAAAAGAGTTAATAAGATTTCTTTATATATTATTTCAGAATTGAATTAAGTTTAATTAGCAACCAAAAGCAACCCACCCCGCTTTATTTGTGAGCTTCTTAATTGTGTATATTCCGTAAATGATTGCCCCGTGATGTATTAGTGAATTGTTGCAAGTTATTCTGTGATTGTTTCTCGTGCATTGCTGCATCTCATGCATCCGCATTTTCCTGTAGAGCAAACCCTTGCTGACGGAGTGTACGAGATTGAAGTCGAGCACGAGGACGAACAAGCTGCTGTCGAGCTGAATCTTGCTGCTGCACAAGACCCGAACCAAAGTTCGGAAGGGCCCAAGGGCAGCGGTGATCAGGAAGGCAAGCCCCGGAGCATAAACCGCTATTAATTCTAACCCTCTTTAATTTGTGCCTTAATTTGTGCATTTAAGTTTTGAGGAGTTGTTTGAAACCCTAGTTGCATGATCCCTAGGTACCTATGTCCTAATACTAGTATGTGTAGGTCGTTAGACTGCCATGCTTAATTAGGGTCGGTAGAAGTCGAGTGATTGTCTTGTCACTCGCGAGACATAGGTTTTACTTTATATCAGTTTATGAAGTTCGGCAAGCGGGGCTTGTTGAAAGGACCTTGATGTCGACTAGAGGGGGGGTGAATAGGTGAATCTGCAAATTACAAAAACTAATTCCAACTGTCAGCACCAAAACCGGTATTACCGGTTTCCCAAACCGGTAAAACCGGTTCCTATACAGATTGCCCTAACAAGTATAATTCCCCTCTACGAATTCTAGCACAAACCACAAATGGTGTGAAGCTTCCAGGGATGTTTCCAAGTGTTCCAATGAAGCTCCTGCACACAGCTCAATACACCAAAGTAGATCGTAGCGGAAGCACAAGTAATATGATAGAAAAGACAATATGAGGAAAAAGCTCAAACCAAGAGACAAGAGTTTTTCTCCCGAAGTTCGGATTCACCGCTCGCACCAAGCAGCCACCACGGCACGGTGAATCCTACTCTCCGTTGAGGAAGTTTATACGACCACCCAAGGTCAAGCTATCTCCTCCTTCCACTAAGTGACCTCTTCCCTTGCGGAGGCGAGGTGAAACCTTCACAAACGATCCCGTGGCTCACCACACAACTTGGTAGCTCACCGGGCGACGCCTAGCCGTCTAGGAGGAAGAACCTCCAAGAGTAACAAATGCTTCAACAGCTGATCGACGAAACCACAAGTGCTCAAGGAATGGATTGCTCTCCAATGCTCACACACAAGTCACTCTCTCAACCCAACTCAAGAATCTCACAAGAATAGCTCAAATCTCACAAAGAGAGGTTGGGGAGAGCTCAGCTGGCCTCAGGAATATGCAAGGGACGCCAAAGAACCAGCAGCCCCTCAATGAGGAGCTCATGGGTATAAATACCCATCCCACCAAAAACTAGCCGTTTTTCTGTCAGAGAAAACCATTTTCACCGGTTACCAAAACCGGTTTCACCGGATTTCAAACAAACTAGCCGTTAGACGCTCAGGCCACATAAACCGGTTTAACCGGTTCCCAAAACCGGTAAAACCGGTTTACCCAAGGAACCCCCACTAAGTTAGAATCTCTCATGGTTAAACTCACAAGGGTTCACTTGAGCACTTTTGGAGATTGTCATTCAACCAATGTTGCATCCCTCTTGATAGTACGGCATACCTATACTCAAGACATAAGATAAATCATAATTCAACTACTTGAGCTTGTATGTCAATGATCATGCCATTACTTGATCAATCACTTCTTTGAGGGATTTTCAACATTGTATCTTCAACTGAGCATATCCACCTTGAGCTAGTGACTTAGGATTTTCCATAACTTATATTTGAGTTCACTTTAATCCTTAGGTCACCCTCTTTATCAATCATAACATATATATGCATTGCATTGCTTTTCTTGATGAGACTTGGATATGATACTTCGAACACACCCCGGATACTAGATGCTTCACCCTAGCAATTTGCATCTTAGCTTGCTTAGTCCCTCGCTCTAGTCATCTCGATTTGCTTCTTCATCACTTACCCTTGTATCATCAAGTTGACTTTGCTTTGCTTTTGAATGAATTCCACTTGAAAGAATCTTCAAATGCTTGTTCTTGATTGACAAAGAATATCCCACATAATGCAAGCTTCCAATTGAAGACCAATATGTAACACATATGCTCATGTCATTTTTATCATTCATACATAAAGTCTTGCACTATCCAATCTTATTGCAATATCCAATCTTATGCAATAATTCTTCTTTTCTCAACTGATCCATGGATCTCTATCTTCATCATAGTGATAGTGTCTCATGCCTTGTCCAAAAACCATCCTTGGCATGAGACCAATAATGATCCAAGCATACTTCTTTGAAACTATCATCCCAATATTTTAATGACTGTCCATCTTAAGCAATTAGAGACCATATATCAATCATAGAACTATGTCTCCATCATGAATACCAATGACATGCCATTTTCAACATTCTAGAAATCATGGGATCATACTTGCTTGCTTTGATTAATAAACACATATATATCATGAGCATATAAACTGAAAATGAACTATAAGAATAGATCCCTGCTCATGCACTTAAACAAACAAGTTAGTCTTTTAATCGATTTGTCACTCAATTCACCAAAATCTACTTGAGGGCCTAGATGCACTTTCAATCTCCCCCTTTTTGGTGATTGATGACAACTCGATTAAAGCTTACAAACAAAATTAAATAATCATTAAAGAATTCTTAGATCAGTTGTGAGCTCCCCCTTAATGTGTGCTTTGAATGGAATTTCAAAAAAATTTGGCCTCACATGCCAAATGCACATATAAGAGAAAAACATGGGAGCTCCCCCTATTTCTAAGCATCATGGATCCAATACAAAAAATTGATATAAACAATAACATGATTTGAAATAAAATATGACATGCATATCACAGAATTCAAAGAATATGTTTGCGCACTGCCCAGACCAAAACCGGTTTCACCGGTTTTCCAAACCGGTGTAACCGGTTCTACCCAGTCAACACACAAACAAAAACATTCATCACTCAAACATGCATATCACACTAGCAAAGTATAACTTAATTGAAATACAGGTTCATTACACACAGTAGCACTCAATCAAGTTCCTCAAATCCACAAAAGATAAAGGTTCGATAGATTTGAATTATTACATCCAAGTTTCTGCAACACAGCAGAAACCGGTTTTACCGGTTTACAAAACCGGAAAAACTGCTTTGTCCAGAGACAGCACACTAAACTCAAAAATCTAAGCTTTAATCCTTGCTCTTCTCCCCCTTTGTCATTAATCATCCAATAAGGGTCTGAAGAAGAGATATGCTGCCCAGACCTGTTCATCCATCACTGTCCATCACCGTTGTGGCTTGGAGATTGTTCTTGCCAAAACGGAGTTCCTAAAATGAGAAGGATTAGATGAAAGGACAGAATCTAAGAGCTGAGAGGTGTAGATCAAGTCAAATACCAGAGGAAGGACCAGGAGGAGGACCAAAGAGAGCTGCTGTTGCCCTAGAAGCAAGATCGTCACCATATGTAGGAGGAGGAGGTGGTGCTGCAGACGATGACGCTCCAGGGAAGTCCATTCCGGTCATGCCAGGTGCAGGTGGAGGTGGAGGGGGCTGATATGCACCATATCCAAAGTGGTGCTGGAGTGGCTCAAAGTGTGTCTGTGACTGATAGTTGGCCACTAAGTCCTCAACAGAAGGAATTTCTTCTTCAACAGGTGCTGGAGAGGGTGGAGACCTTGGTGGCTGCAAGTTCATAGAATTGTGCATCAACTTGATTGAATCATTTATTCTCTTGTTTGCCACCCTTTGCCTCTGCTGTTCAACCATTATGTCCCTCTGACTTTTGCATATACCAGTGAGAAAGCTCAAGATTCGACGAATGGGAGATGAAGGCTTCTCACTTGGCCGATATGAAGTTGATTGCTGCTGGTCAGCCTCAAACCGGTTAAACCGGTTTCCAGAACCGGTAAAACCGGTTTCTGGCTGTCCAGCAGGCTGCTCCTGCTGCTGCTGCGGATCTGCCTCTTCTTCCCCATATCTGTTAGGAGATGGGACCCTGATCTTCTTGGGTGGATTTGGCCTCAATGCTTCATGTTTTGTGTCCTTTATGAACTGCCTCTTGGTGGTTTTCTCAATCAAATACATCACATAAGGAGCAAAACCACAAAGCCTTTGGGGACTTTCAGATATAATCCTAATTTCCTCCCACAAGTACTCCCCAATGCTAAAGTTAACTCCAGGTGGTCTCATGGCAGCAAGCAAGTCACGCGCATAGTTGGACACATCAGTTTGATTACCTCCTCTAGGTGTAAGGGTTACCCTAAACAAATTGTTCAAAGTCTGATAATAGGTGTAGAGACCCTTTACCTTCCCAAAGTTACCTTGCTCGGTCCTTGGATACATAAACTTCATGTTCTTAGGGGGCATTGGACCATCGGCTCTATGTAACTTGGGAAAGGATGCATCTTCTTCTCCAAGTCCAAACCTTCTAGAGAAGGAAGTAAATGATATACTATAAGGCCTTCCTTCTGTCATCCAGTGCATCCTCCTTACACTAACTCCCTCCTCAACATACAAAGTGGCATAGAACTGAGCAATGATTTCTTTATTCCAAGAGCACTTGAAGCTCATAATTCTTTTTATTCTAGTGTTGGCAACCACCTCTAAGATCTCATTGAATATAGGATCATTGTACCTTGCCATGTAATCCCAGTCAATCCACTTTGACTCGGCTTCAATGTGACCTTTCTTTCCAATGATAGCACTAGAATAGTAGTCTTGATGGAATAAAGTGTGAAACCTGTAGTCCGTGGCTGTCTTAGGAGTGCCAATATAATTTTCTCTCCTCTTTTGCCTAGCCACATCAGTCATACCACCTAGAAGATAATTTTCTCCTCTTCTTGGAGCAACAGGCTTTCTGATTTCAGGCATTGTCACATCATCATCTTCCTCTTCTTCTTCTTCTTCCTCACCAGCAGCACCTTCTTCTTCTTCATCAACACCAGCACCTCCACCACCCTCTTCTTCTTCTTCGCTGCTCTCAACAGCCACTCCTTTGCCATGTCGAGGCTCAACTCGATAGTTCTCATCACTAGCCTCATCATCATCACTTGAAGTGTCAAGAGCCTCCTCATGAACATCCTCAATGTCTCTTGAGGCTGCTCTCTTCTTCCTAGGCCTCAGATTGCGCCTGGGAGGATCATCATCAATATGCATGCCTGCCGATCCAGAATCACCCTGATCATCCGCCATTTCTTTTTTTTTCTGGTAAGTGTGAATCTCCTGGTCAAAAAGATTGTGAACATAAAGATCAGGACACAGGATTGATTTGAAGATAAAAAGATCACAAGATGAAAAATTTAGATCAGTTGGCAGCAGCTCTGTGCAGAACCGGTGAAACCGGTTTGCCAAACCGGTGAAACCGGTTTTGCATAGAGCACAAGATCAGGTTCTAGGTCATGGATAAATGATGGAATTTGAAAGATATTATCAAGAGAACTTGAATCCATGTCAAAGTGATATATTCCATGACCAACAGTCCAAGCATGGGTAGTTCACAGAAAATTCTAGCTGAGCAAAGTGAATGGCTAAAAGTGTAGGAACAACTGAATATATCCATGAATAAAATCCTACAAACTTAATAGTGAAAACTACACGTTCAAGATGGATTATTTGGGGCTGACCAGCACAAACCGGTGAAACCGGTTTCATAAACCGGTGAAACCGGTTCCTGGGTAGGGGAACCCTAAATCGCCCATCCTCAAAATGCAGCCCACCAAATCCAAATCCATTCACAGGGAGGCTTCCTGGGCATACTAGGAGATGATTCCTTGAAGGGTTTTGATAGATATGCAACGAGAAAATAGATCGGGCTATGGAAACATATGATACTTAAAAATGCTCATCCTCAAAATGTAGCCCACCAAATCCAAAACCAGTCAAGGGAAAGCTTCCTGAGCATACTAGGACAAGATTCCTCAAAGGGTTTTCACAGATATTCACCGAGGAGATAGATCGGGTGATGGGAAGATTTTATACCTCGGAATACCTAGGCCGCATGAGCTTTGAATCCAAAGCGGTTTCCAATCCGGTGAAACCGACCTAGACCTCCAATGTCACCTCAAGAATCAAAGGGGCCGACCTTCTCTTGCTTGGGAACTTCAAATCGCCATGGGGGGAGTTTCGGTCGCCAAGGGAGCAGGAGAAAGAGAGAGGGTCGGGCCTGGGTCTGTTGTGGTGAGAATGAGAGTGAAGGGGTAAGTTTTCCCGTGGTAAAGAGATAAGGTGTGTGGCCCCGGCCAAAACCGGTGAAACTGGTTTTTGCCAGAAAACCAGAAACGTTGATTTGATCTTCTTTCCACTTGAATCCTGATTTGATGAGTTGGATAAGCTTAGGAATGCATCAGAAACTAGATTTAGTATTGATAGATTGAGATTTTCCAATATTCAACAAACCTCCTTGATTCTTCCAAGGGAGTTGGGAAAGATAAAGAATTTTATGGACTTGAGGAAAATCTCACCATTTGTGACTAGCCATCAATCAATCAAGGGCAACAATAGTCACAAACAGATTGATTAGGTCACAAAGACCAAGAACCAAATATTTTTCAAAAACACACAAGTCCTATCATGCTAGTTGGATTTTTTAAACTCTATCCTATGTCACACAAGCATGCAACCAAGTCAAGTCAAGAACCATATTAGAATGTTTAGCATATTCCTTTCACCGTTGTTATGGAACATTTGACACCTAGTCAATTTTAAAGAAGGAATTTACTAAACATCTAATAGGTACAAAGAAAGTGACTTGAGAGAGTTACATGCAAGAATGCACACACTAGCATGGATATGAGGCCTAGATGCTCAATGTAAAAACACGAGTCAAGAAAACATACCTTGGCCTCTAGCTAGTCCTTTCTTCACGTTGGTGAAGATTGATTTCTCAAATCTTGTGCTTTATCCATATAATCCAAATGCATCTTTTCACTTGTGATTTTTCCTTATATACATCATGAAAAGAAATGCATTAAGTGGCACAAGACCTAGTTTCATCATTTAGTGACCTTTGGATTGGAGAGACATAATGGATCACTAAAAGATAAAACCCCACAATATAGGTTAGATTCCTCTTTCTTGATGCACATGTGTATATGGGTGGAAGGCAAGCTCACATGCATCAATCTTGTCACAAAGCCAAGCAAAGGAATTTAATCTATATTATGGCAAGCAGCTATTTATCAAGATAAATCATTGTCCAAAAGAGATAGATACACTTTTACCAATTTTGAACAAAAAGCATAGCTTGCTTCAAGAGAGACAAACTCTCACAAACGAGACTACAAAATCAATAAAAGAAAATGTCAGTCTCTAGGACACAAATTATTGGATAATCTCCCCCTAAATAGGTGCATCATGTATTTGAATACCATGTCACATGCACTTGATCAATTTAATGAGTTTGAGGAGCTTATCTCACAATTTGGTCCCGGCACATAAATAAATTGCATTTATTGAGATGGTGCCAAGAGTGCTTACTACCACAAAGATAGTGTTTGAATTGTATGCCATGGAAGTGCTAAATGAATTTCTTGTAGAATTCCAAATTAGATGAAATTTGACAATCAAACCTCTACCGGAACTTCTGGTATTTATTGCACCGGAACTTCTGACACAAAACAGAGGCTGCCGGACTTTTGGGTCGGAACTTCTGGCACGCGACAGAGGCTACCGGACTTTTGGGCCGGAACTTCTGATACAGGACAGAGGCTGCCGGAACTTCATTTCAGCTTACTGGGCCAGAACCGGTATAACCGGTTTCCCAAACCGGTGAAACCGGTTTTTCCTGGCAGCCCACATATGAGTGAAAATATATCTTTACATGATCCAAGAAATTCTTTCTTCATTGATATCTTATGTTCCTGCACTTCAAAGTAATATGCTCTACTAGAGAGCCATTAGAAGCATCTTATGGCATACGGGGAACAAATAGTAGAGATAAGTGACTTAGACATATCCAAGCATCCATAACAAAGATGATATACTTGTATTCACAAAGAGGAATATGTATAAGTCAACCAATTAGAATACGTTACCGAGATGTCATTGGAAATGATATGTAGTTCTAGTAATGCTTTGGCAAGTTGATGGAGTTCACAAAAAAATGTTTCATTTGCCAAAACCCAATGCATCTCTTTTCTCCTGTAGGTCTAGCAAGAACTCTTTGGTACCCAAGCCATGTTGGGTCCCTTAGGGTTAGTCACAAGATGCTTGGGAACCCAAATGGCTCTTAGGCTAGTTTGAGGTGAACTAATCACTCTAGTAGCATAAGTACCACCTTTGTCATTCCCAAGCCTATCAAAATTATAATGGACAAGATCAGATTTGGAAATGTTACCATTAGGACAATCCTTACCCAAATGTCCCTTTGAGCGACAAGTGTAGCAAATCCGGTGTTTGATCTTAGTTGGTGATTTGCTCTTCTTTTTGATCACTTGTCCCTTGCTAGCCTTTCTGCTTGAGGATGTAGCTTGATCACACTTCTTGAGAGGTTGATCTGCTGCCCCAGCCAGAACCGGTTTCACCGGTTCCTGGAACCGGTTAAACCGGTTTTGCACAGGCAGCTCCATCTTCTTCAAAGGACATGCATCAATCAAGTGTCCAACTTGCTTGCATTTGTAGCATGCCCTCTTCTTGGATCCTCTCTGCTTCTTTGTCTTACCTTTAAGCTTGATGGGACACATGGATGCGTAATGCCCCATGTTTGAGCATTCAAAGCATTGTATGTGGTCAAGCCCCTTTTTCCTCATTTCTTGAGACTTGTTCTTGTTGACTTGCTTGTCATGCTTAGGGACTAAACCAGTGACTATTGATCCCTTCTCAAGCTTATTCACCATGTGTTCACGGTTATCTTGAGAAGGTTGCACTTGGCTCTTTCCCTTAAGCTTGACCAAGTCATTCTTGATCTTTTCTCTTTCTTGCTTCAAATCTTCCAATTCTTCAGCAAGGAGATCATCACAAGACTCTACAACAACATGCTCACCACAATATTTGGTTGCTTGGGAGCAACACGGTTTTTCACATAATAAAATAGAATTGATGTGAGAGCATGTGCATGTGTGTGTACGAGGTTCAAGATGTTTTACCGATGTTAGTACAACCTCATGAGCAATGTTTAGCACAGCATATGATTCCACAAGCTTCTCATGAGAACACTCAAGTTCTTTGTGAGTTGCTTGCAAAGCCATATGCTCACTACTGAGCTTTTCAAGTTGAGAACCAAGCACTTGTTTTTCTTGTTCTAAGGATGCTACACAAGTAGATAAATCAGTAGCACAAGCATAATCCTTTGACAAGATTTCATACTTACTGACCAAGGAGGCATGTGACAACTTGAGCTTTTCAAGTTCTTGAGT
>CM014274.1:44376411-44408935 GCA_004135705.1 Alloteropsis semialata | reverse complement strand
TCGGAACTTCTGGCAGGCGACAGAGGCTACCGGACTTTTGGGCCGGAACTTCTGGCAGGCGACAGAGGCTACCGGACTTTTGGGCCGGAACTTCTGATACAGGACAGAGGCTGCCGGAACTTCATTTCAGCTTACTGGGCCAGAACCGGTATAACCGGTTTCCCAAACCGGTGAAACCGGTTTTTCCTGGCAGCCCACATATGAGTGGAAATATATCTTTACATGATCCAAGAAATTCTTTCTTCGTTGATATCTTATGTTCCTGCACTTCAAAGTAATATGCTCTACTAGAGAGCCATTAGAAGCATCTTATGGCATACGGGGAACAAATAGTAGAGATAAGTGACTTAGACATATCCAAGCATCCATAACAAATATGATATGCTTGTATTCACAAAGAGGAATATGTATAAGTCAACCAATTTGAATACGTTACTGAGATGTCATTGGAAATGATATGTAGTTCTAGTAATGCTTTGGCAAGTTGATGGAGTTCACAAAAATTGTTTCATTTGCCAAAACCCAATGCATCTCTTTTCCCCTGTAGGTCTAGCAAGAACTCTTTGGTACCCAAACCATGTTGGGTCCCTTAGGGTTAGTCACAAGATGCTTGGGAACCCAAATGGCTCTTAGGCTAGTTTGAGGTGAACTAATCACTCTGGTAGCATAAGTACCACCTTTGTCATTCCCAAGCCTATCAAAATTATAATGGACAAGATCAGATTTGGAAATGTTACCATTAGGACAATCCTTATCCAAATGTCCCTTTGAGCGACAAGTGTAGCAAATCCGGTGTTTGATCTTAGTTGGTGATTTGCTCTTCTTTTTGATCACTTGTCCCTTGCTAGCCTTTCTGCTTGAGGATGTAGCTTGATCACACTTCTTGAGAGGTTGATCTGCTGCCCCAGCCAGAACCGGTTTCACCGGTTCCTGTAACCGGCTAAACCGGTTTTGCACAGGCAGCTCCATCTTCTTCAAAGGACATGCATCAATCAAGTGTCCAACTTGCTTGCATTTGTAGCATGCCCTCTTCTTGGATCCTCTCTACTTATTTGTCTTGCCTTTAAGCTTGATGGGACACATGGATGCGTAATGCCCCATGTTTGAGCATTCAAAGCATTGTATGTGGTCAAGCCCCTTTTTCCTCATTTCTTGAGTCTTGTTCTTGTTAACTTGCTTGTCATGCTTAGGGACTAAACCAGTGACTATTGATTCCTTCTCAAGCTTATTCACCATGTGTTCACGGTTATCTTGAGAAGGTTGCACTTGGCTCTTTCCCTTAAGCTTGACCAAGTCATTCTTGATCTTTTCTCTTTCTTGCTTCAAATCTTCCAATTCTTCAGCAAGGAGATCATCACAAGACTCTACAACAACATGCTCACCACAATATTTGATTGCTTGGGAGCAACACGGTTTTTCACATAATAAAATAGAATTGATGTGAGAGCATGTGCATGTGTGTGTACGAGGTTCAAGATGTTTTACCGATGTTAGTACAACCTCATGAGCAATGTTTAGCACAGCATATGATTCCACAAGCTTCTCATGAGAACACTCAAGTTCTTTGTGAGTTGCTTGCAAAGCCATATGCTCACTACTGAGCTTTTCAAGTTGAGAACCAAGCACTTGTTTTTCTTGTTCTAAGGATGCTACACAAGTAGATAAATCAGTAGCACAAGCATAATCCTTTGACAAGATTTCATACTTACTGACCAAGGAGGCATGTGACAACTTGAGCTTTTCAAGTTTTTGAGCTAGAGCCTTGATGGTTCCGACTCTATGGAATTCATCTTTCTTGGTCTTCTTGTTCTTTCTGCAAGCCATAAAACATTTAGGCCCATTATCATTGAATAATGATGTACCTGAAGTTGACGGAGTGACGCTTGCAGCTGGAATGTCTTGAGCACACTCGGGAGCAGTTTCCTTGGCAGAACCGGTCAAACCGGTTCCAGAAACCGGTTGGACCGATTTCTCCAGGCAGACTGCTATTTCTTCCTTTTGCTCCTTCTTCTTGGTCATCAAGCACATTATGCTTTCATCACTGGAAGATGAACATGTTGACGTGGAGGCCTTGCTTGAGTCGTCGCTTGTGCCTTGAGCAGAGCTGCACTTGGTCTCCCTGGCAGAACCGGTTTTTCCGAGGTTGCAAACCGGTAAAACCGGTTCCTACACAGGAACCAAGTTTTGCACTTTGTTGCTCTTTTGCTCCATAGATGAGGTCACCTGAGACTCACAAGATATTGTTGATGTAGATGAGCATTTCTCAGGTGACTCCATGACTTCTTGCTCCTCATCATCACTTTCAAAATCTTCGAAAATCCCCGTGATGAGAGACCAAATGAGATGGGCATCTTTACAAATTTTCCTTTTGCTAGAGACGATGTCCCATATATCTTCACAAACAGATCTTCGCAAAAAGTCAGTAACACAAGCATTGAGTTGCGAGCAAGCTAACTCCTTTTGAGTGAGGTTTGACAACCCAATGTTGTCATAATCAAAGTTAGGAGGTAGAATGCTAGCAACTAAAATATGTTCAATTACAGGATCTATATTTCTAAGAGTATTATGAACATTACCAAACCAAGAAGCATAGTTTGAGCCATCAAGCTCAAGTGGCTCAAAATGTACCTCAATCGACATCTTTACTTCACGGCGGTTAAGCTTTTATGTGAAGCCTAGCTCTGATACCAATTGAAAGGACCTTGATGTCGCCTAGAGGGGGGTGAATAGGCGTATCTAAAAAAAATACAAAACTAAATCCAACAGTCAGCCCACAAATCGATTAAACCGGTTTGGGAAACCGGAAAAACCGGTTTCACACAGATGACACCAACAAGTGAAATTTCCCCTCTACGAATTCTAGCACAAACCACAAATGGTGTGAAGCTTCCAGGGATGTTTCCAAGTGTTCCAATGAAGCTCCTGCACACAGCTCAAGCACACCAAAGTAGATCGAAGCGGAAGCACAAGTAATATGCTAGAAAAGACAATATGAGGAAAAAGCTCAAACCAAGAGACAAGAGATTTTTCTCCCGAAGTTCGGATTCACCGCTCGCACCAAGCAGCCACCACGGCACGGTGAATCCTACTCTCCGTTGAGGAAGCTTATACGACCACCCAAGGTCAAGCTATCTCCTCCTTCCACTAAGTGACCTCTTCCCTTGCGGAGGCGAGGTGAAACCTTCACAAACGATCCCGTGGCTCACCACACAACTTGGTAGCTCACCGGGCGACGCCTAGCCGTCTAGGAGGAAGAACCTCCAAGAGTAACAAATGCTTCAACAGCTGATCGACGAAACCACAAGTGCTCAAGGAATGGATTGCTCTCCAATGCTCACGCACAAGTCACTCTCTCAACCCAACTCAAGAATCCCACAAGGATTGCTCAAATCTCACAAAGAGAGGTTGGGGAGAGCTCAGCTGGCCTCAGGAATATGCAAGGGACGCCAAAGAACCAGCAGCCCCTCAATGAGGAGCTCATGGGTATAAATACCCATCCCACCAAAAACTAGCCGTTTTTCTGTCAGAGAAAACCGGTTTCACCGGATTTCAAACAAACTAGCCGTTAGACGCTCAGGCCACATAAACCGGTTTAACCGGTTTCCAAAACCGGTAAAACCGGTTTACCCAGGGAACCCCCACTAAGTTAGAATCTCTCATGGTTAAACTCACAAGGGTTCACTTGAGCACTTTTGGAGATTGTCATTCAACCAATGTTGCATCCCTCTTGATAGTACGGCATACCTATACTCAAGACATAAGATAAATCATAATTCAACTACTTGAGCTTGTATGTCAATGATCATGCCATTACTTGATCAATCACTTCTTTGAGGGCTTTTCAACATTGTATCTTCAACTGAGCATATCCACCTTGAGCTAGTGACTTAGGATTTTCCATAACTTATATTTGAGTTCACTTTAATCCTTAGGTCACCCTCCTTATCAATCATAACATATATATGCATTGCATTGCTTTTCTTGATGAGACTTGAATATGATACTTCGAACACACCCCGGATACTAGATGCTTCACCCTAGCAATTTGCACCTTAGCTTGCTTAGTCCCTCGCTCTAGTCATCTCGATTTGCTTCTTCATCACTTACCCTTGTATCATCAAGTTGACTTTGCTTTGCCTTTGAATGAATTCCACTTGAAAGAATCTTCAAATGCTTGTTCTTGATTGACAAAGAATATCCCACATAATGCAAGCTTCCAATTGAAGACCAATATGTAACACATATGCTCATGTCATTTTTATCATACATGCATGAAGTCTTGCACTATCCAATCTTATTGCAATATCCAATCTTATGCAATAATTCTTCTTTTCTCACTTGATCCATGAATATCTATCTTCATCATAGTGATAGTGTCTCATGCCTTGTCCAAAAACCATCCTTGGCATGAGACCAATAATGATCCAAGCATACTTCTTTGAAACTATCATCCCAATATTTTAATGACTGTCCATCTTAAGCAATTAGAGACCATCATAGAACTATGTCTCCATCATGAATACCAATGACATGCCATTTTCAACATTCTAGAAATCATGGGATCATACTTGCTTGCTTTGATTAATAAACACATATATATCATGAGCATATAAACTGTAAATGAACTATAAGAATAGATCCCTGCTCATGCACTTAAACAAACAAGTTAGTCTTTTAATCGATTTGTCACTCAATTCACCAAAATCTACTTGAGGGCCTAGATGCACTTTCAGAAGAGCGAGCCACAATTCAAGTCTAGGAGCAACCACAGCTACATCAGCTCACCGGATGGAATCTCCGGTATATGNATTAAAGCTTACAAACAAAATTAAATAATCATTAAAGAATTCTTAGATCAGTTGTGAGCTCCCCCTTAATGTGTGCTTTGAATGGAATTTCAAAAAATTTGGCCTCACATGCCAAATGCACATATAAGAGAAAAACATGGGAGCTCCCCCTATTTCTAAGCATCATGGATCCAATACAAAAAATTGATATAAACAATAACATGATTTGAAATAAAATATGACATGCATATCACAGAATTCAAAGAAGATGTTTGCGCACTGCCCAGACCAAAACCGGTTTCACCGGTTTTCCAAACCGGTGTAACCGGTTCTACCCAGTCAACACACAAACAAAAACATTCATCACTCAAACATGCATATCACACTAGCAAAGTATAACTTAATTGAAATACAGGTTCATTACACACAGTAGCACTCAATCAAGTTCCTCAAATCCACAAAAGATAAAGGTTCAATAGATTTGAATTATTACATCCAAGTTTCTGCAACACAGCAGAAACCGGTTTTACCGGTTTACAAAACCGGAAAAACCGCTTTGTCCAGAGACAGCACACTAAACTCAAAAATCTAAGCTTTAATCCTTGCTCTTCTCCCCCTTTGTCATTAATCATCCAATAAGGGTCTGAAGAAGAGATATGCTGCCCAGACCTGTTCATCCATCACTGTCCATCACCGTTGTGGCTTGGAGATTGTTCTTGCCAAAACGGAGTTCCTAAAATGAGAAGGATTAGATGAAAGGACAGAATCTAAGAGCTGAGAGGTGTAGATCAAGTCAAATACCAGAGGAAGGACCAGGAAGAGGACCAAAGAGAGCTGCTGTTGCCCTAGAAGCAAGATCGTCACCATATGGAGGAGGAGGAGGTGGTGCTGCAGACGATGACGCTCCAGGGAAGTCCATTCCGGTCGTGCCAGGTGCAGGTGGAGGAGGAGGGGGCTGATATGCACCATATCCAAAGTGGTGCTGGAGTGGCTCAAAGTATGTCTGTGACTGATAGTTGGCCACTAAGTCCTCAACAGAAGGAATTTCTTCTTCAACAGGTGCTGGAGAGGGTGGAGACCTTGGTGGCTGTAAGTTCATAGAATTGTGCATCAACTTGATTGAATCATTTATTCTCTTGTTTGCCACCCTTTGCCTCTGCTGTTCAACCATTATGTCCCTCTGACTTTTGCATATACCAGTGAGAAAGCTCAAGATTCGACGAATGGGAGATGAAGGCTTCTCACTTGGCCGATATGAAGTTGATTGCTGCTGGTCAGCCTCAAACCGGTGAAACCGGTTTCCAGAACCGGTAAAACCGGTTTCTGGCTGTCCAGCAGGCTGCTCCTGCTGCTGCTGCGGATCTGCCTCTCCTTCCCCATATCTGTTAGGAGATGGGACCCTGATCTTCTTGGGTGGATTTGGCCTCAATGCTTCATGTTTTGTGTCCTTTATGAACTGCCTCTTGGTGGTTTTCTCAATCAAATACATCACATAAGGAGCAAAACCACAAAGCCTTTGGGGACTTTCAGATATAATCCTAATTTCCTCCCACAAGTACTCCCCAATGCTAAAGTTAACTCCAGGTGGTCTCATGGCAGCAAGCAAGTCACGAGCATAGTTGGACACATCAGTTTGATTACCTCCTCTAGGTGTAAGGGTTACCCTAAACAAATTGTTCAAAGTCTGATAATAGGTGTAGAGACCCTTTACCTTCCCAAAGTTACCTTGCTCGGTCCTTGGATACATAAACTTCATGTCCTTAGGGGGCATTGGACCATCGGCTCTATGTAACTTGGGAAAGGATGCATCTTCTTCTCCAAGTCCAAACCTTCTAGAGAAGGAAGTAAATGATATACTATAAGGCCTTCCTTCTGTCATCCAGTGCATCCTCCTTACACTAACTCCCTCCTCAACATACAAAGTGGCATAGAACTGAGCAATGATTTCTTTATTCCAAGAGCACTTGAAGCTCATAATTCTTTTTATTCTAGTGTTGGCAACCACCTCTAAGATCTCATTGAATATAGGATCATTGTACCTTGCCATGTAATCCCAGTCAATCCACTTTGACTCGGCTTCAATGTGACCTTTCTTTCCAATGATAGCACTAGAATAGTAGTCTTGATGGAATAAAGTGTGAAACCTGTAGTCCGTGGCTGTCTTAGGAGTGCCAATATAATTTTCTCTCCTCTTTTGCCTAGCCACATCAGTCAAACCACCAAGAAGATAATTTTCTCCTCTTCTTGGAGCAACAGGCTTTCTGATTTCAGGCATTGTCACATCATCATCTTCACTGCCTCGGTGTCACAATCATAGGAGGTCTTCAGGTCGCCCCTTAGGGATAGGATCCCGTTAGGGCCTGGCATCTTCAGGACGAGGTAGATGTAGTGTGGTATCTCCATGAACTTCGCCAGAGCAGGTCTCCCCAGGATGGCGTGGTACGATGATTCGAAGTCAGCGACCTCGAATGTGATGTACTCGGTCCTGTAGTTAGCTTCGGTACCAAATGTAACTGGAAGTGATACCTAGCCGAGGGGTACGACAGTGTTGCCTCTGACGATGCCATAGAAAGGTGAGTCGGTGGGCTTGAGCATGTTGGAGATATCCAAGCCCATCTTCTTCAGTGTCTTGGCGAACAGGATGTTGAGTCCGCTTCCGCCATCGATCAACGTCCTTATGAGCCGAGCACCTGCCACCACCATGTCTAGTACGAGGGGATACCTTCCTTGGTTCTTGATGTTGGTCCACTGGTCGTGGGAGAAGTTTATTGGGACCTCTAACCACTTTAGGAAGGTGGGGATAGCCGGCTCGATGCACCCAATCTCGCGATTGATCAGCTTTTGCTTGCGCTTCGAGTCTGTCTAGGTTATTCCTCCGAAGATGACATTGACAACTTTGTTGGATTGTTGATAGCCGGTGCCCTTGCCACTCTTATCACCTCTGTTGTTGTTAGCCCCATCGGGTTTGGAAGTACATTTAGATCCGAAAGCTTTCTTAAGCCCAATGCACTCCCTGCCGGAATGTTTTTCCTTCAGATGGAAATGACACTGCTTGTCGAGGATCTTTTTGAACTTCTTGCGAGAGGGTCCACGCTCAACAATGTTGACTGAGTCCTCGGTCTTGTGCTTCTTGTCATTCAAGTCACGCTTGCTGCTGTTTTCAACTTGCTTGTCCTTTTGCGGTCATTTTTGTTGATGTGATCGCCTTCCAACTTGTTTCGGTTCAACCTTTCTCGTTGCATGTCTTCAACGTCGGCCCATCGCCTGACGAGGTCGCGCATGGCTTCCACAGTCTTGGGCCAGTTTCTTCCGAAGTCTAGTTGTAGTACAGGGTCAGTGAGGCCACCATGGAAGCAGTCGATGACGTCCTGGTCGGTGAGGTCTACACATGTTGCCCGCTTTTCCCATAAACGATGGATGTAGCTTCTGAGATATTCATTTTTGCCTTGTTTGCACTGGGCAAGGTCAAAACGAGAACCCGACTTCTGCCATGATCCCTAGAAGTTGTTGATGAAAACCTTGCAGAGTTCATCCTAGGAGTCAATAGAAGCTGGTTTCAATCCTTCTAACTAGGTCTGCGGAGCTTGCTCGAGGGCCATAGGAAAGTATGTGCACATCGTATCAGTGTTACCCTTGGCCGCCTTGATCACCGAGTAGTAGCTGCGCAACCACTGTTCTGGGTCACGATTCCCATCGTACTTGTCGATATCGGACAACTTGAACTTCTTGGGCCAGACAGTAGCCTGGATGCTATTTGAAAAAACCGGGAACCCTTCGTACTTGCCAAGGTTGTGATGGTCTTGGCCGAGAGGCCCATAGATCTGGTTCCGGAGATGACAGTGCACCTCTTGCGCTCTTCTTCTTCTTGATCGTGAGCCCGTGCAGAGATGGCAGTGCGTGCATCCCTGTGTTGGAGGCGGTGTCGCAGATCCCTATCATCATGGTAGTCGTCGCGACGTCCGTCTCTATCCTTGTTGTGGTGGTTGCCGCCATGCCCACGGTGGGGAGTGTTTCGGGTCTGTGCAGGAGTGTAGTGGATGGGCCCAGTGCCTTGGTTCGCTCCTTCAGCACCGGCTGCTGCGCCACCCATGTTCTCCGGTTCTCGGTGATCTCTGCAGCGATTGCTTGCTTCAGGCTGGCGACTGCTGCCTTGACGGCTTGCAATTTTGGACTTGGTGATTGATCGATAGAGTACATTGCATCCTGTTGTAGTGCTGCCTTTTCAATCATCCTTGTCATCCTTTGGACCTTGGGAGTTCGATCCAAGGCGCGTAGCCTGCGTACGATAGCTAACATGTTGGCTACCGCGTTGTCGTAGACATCGTATCCAGCGACTTGTCGGTACCATGTATCAAGATTTTGTGGAGGTAATGCAGCGACAGCTCATCGGCGTCATTCCGCGCGAGCAGAGTTCTGTTGCCTACACCTTTCTCGATCTTGTAGGGTTTCATTGGCCACAGAGGGCGCATCAATGGAGATCGGGTCGTTGGGCTGGATGATCACCATGGCTTGACATCCTAGTGAGAAGCTTCCCATGCTTGAAGATGCAGGGAGAGTAGAGCCATGTTCATTCAAAGAGTCCAGCGTCTCTCCATGCTGAAAAGGCAATGGATCAATGCAAGCGATGATGCGAGAAATGTCCAAGTCCTCTTGTGGGGTTGCTCCAAGCTTCGGCTTGCGTCCCGGCCAGTGGACAAATCTACCTTCTGGTGTTGCAGTGATCACAAGTCCGACTTGTTCCCGCCCTGGGGAAGTTCGTCGAATTCGACCAGGGATCGAAGTTGCTTTGATGATGCCGCTTGTTAGACAGAGGCGGTTCCTGTGAGGCCAAAGGGAAGTTGGCTCGTGCCTAGCAGTGGCTAAGCTCCTCCTCTTCTGGGTCTTGGATTGATTGGATTTTGACATGACCGATGGCTTAGAAACTGACTCAAATTGCCTAGTCCGCTTTGAAAATTCTCAATTTGAGTAGAATACGAAATAAGACTTGGCGTTCCCCGAGTCCGAGTTGAAGTCGGGATCGGGGGCGCGATCCCGTCGAGCTTGTCGGCGAGTTGCTCCGGAGTCGGCGGCTTGAGGACGCGATCGAAGTTGCCCTCGCCGTCCGCCATGCAGATCCAGGAGCCGAAGACGAAGGTGGCGCTCTTCTTTAACGCCATGCCACCGTTGCAGTTGAAGATGACTGGTGCCATCGAGCTTGCTTAACGATTCTCGACGAGAGCCCCTACCTGGCGCGCCACTTATTGGTTTTTTGTACCGGCTAGCCTACCGTGGGGGGTCCCAAGGTAGTCAAGTTGTTCGCAAGGGCCTCGTCGGAACCAGAAGCGCGATGGTGAACACGAGACGATTTAGACAGGTTCGGGCCACCTCAATGGAGAGTGTAATACCCCATGTCCTGTATGAGGTGAATTGCTTCGTATTGATGGTTATGATTTTACAAGGGGTTCGTGCCTCACTTTATATACTCAGAAGACAGGGTCTACAAGTCAAATAATAAAGATGCCTAGTTGGATACTAAACATAGAGTCCTAACATGAGTAGGTCGGGTTGTTTCCTATTAGCCGACCAGTTTCTTAACATGTACGTCTCTCTCTTGTATCTGTCAGAGTTGGCGGCCCAGTCTCCTGATGGGCCTACGGCCCATAAGTACTCCTATGGATATTGGTCCGTCACCGAGTGCCTGCAAAAATACTCGGTAAAAAGAAGTGTTTGCCGAGTGTGAAAATTAAACACTCGGCGAACACCTTCTTCGCCGAGTATCACGGACGAACACCCTCGGCAAAGTTCTAACGACCGACACTGTTCCAAATGGCTGTCGCACATGGCAGTCACGTGCGGTATTTTGTCGAGTGTTTAATGTTTGCCAAGTGTCGTGTTGTTGTTTGCCAAGTGTTTTATTTTTGGCACTCGGCAAACCAGTGCTTCACCGAGTGCTTTTGTTTCATCGATTGTTTCCGTGGAGGCATTTGGCAAAGATGGTGTTCGCCAAGTGCTCGATGGATTACACTCGGAATATAGCCGGTTTCTGGTAGTGACAATTCACAGGTGTCCCAGGCTGCGTCCATGCGCACATGTTGGCATGAGCACGGTAGATTTATCCATAAACTAAGCTCCGGGTACGAGATTATTTCTCAGTTGCACTTTGATTTTGACACGCAGATAATTGTTGGCCTGAAAGTTGTGCCATATGCTGCCGCTCTAGCTTTTTCCCCTGAATTATTCCACGCATCTACCGTTTTGCCCCAGTTTCAGAAACATCGTCCTTTACCAGTCGACTCTGAAGAGGACATCGCCTGCGTCACCTTTTTGGGCCATGTCGGGTCTTTTTATCTTGTCGGGCCTTAAGCCCAAGTTGTGGGCACCACCTTGGTCGCCCACAACCCTAGCTCACCCCTTGCTGCAGTTTCCATTTGTGCACAGTCACCTAGCTTTAAAGGAATTATAATTTGAGACAGAGGTAGTACAAAACTTCAAACGTGAGTCGGAGGCAATTGCCCTGCAAGGCATCCGTTCTTCCAGGCACAACCAGTGGTGACTGAAGTGAGAGGAGGGGGCTCAACTTGTCCTCTTTTTTCCTCTCTCCTCTCTTTCTCTTCTTCTCCTCCCTTTCTTCCATGGATACAAATTGTTAAGGAGGGCTTCATGGAATTTGGAGAGGAGGGGGGGCCTCTGCCTCCCTTTGTCTGCCCGTGGGCACAACCCACCTCCGACCACCTTCATAAACACCCAGAGCAAGGTAGGATTCATTTCTCCCATCATGATCTCCCTCACCGTTAGTTTCTTGCACTATCAGAAAACCTCCCATCCATCCACCCACATTGGTCACGGGTGGATTGGATCCGGTACCAATGCAAGCATTGGTACTGGGTCAAACGGCTACAAATTTTGCGCGCTCATAGGTACCGGTTGGTGATGGTACCGGTTCGTGTCACCAACCGGTAACAATGAGCCTCGGGGCCTCTGGTACCGGGTGGTGACACCAACCAGTACCAATGTGAGCCCCTTTGGTACGGGTTGATGCCACCCACCGGTACCAAAGGGGGCTCTGCGTATAAAGCTCCTTCTTCCTCCTCCCAGCCCGAGCCATGGCTCATTTTTTCATCCTCCATTGAGCTCGGGTTGGGGGAGGTCATGCCCAAATTTTCCATAACTTTTGGAGTTTTTGCAAACCAAGTCCGCTAGGAGGTTAGCAAATTCATCCTATCTATTTTGACGGTTAGTATGCTCTATTTCATGCTCTATGTTTTGCGTAATTTAGTGTTTTATATGGAATGGATTGAAATAGGAGATTTCAGATTTAATCTTCATTTGTATTATGAATTTGTAATAGAGAAATCACCATATATTTAGTTCTTGCTTGTGTAGAAATGATGCACAAATTTTTAGACATTGTTTAGATTATTTGTAGAAACTTTAAATGATTTTCGTATTTAAGCATATTATGATTTTTAGATATTGTAAATGATTTTCATATTTAGGCTTATCATGAACTTTAGCAATACATCTTTTTAGTGGCTTCAAATGATGTTGATATTTAGGTTTATTTGGATTTTTAGAGATTATAAATGATATTTTATTTAGGTTTATTACGAACTTTAGAAATACATCTTTTTAGTGGCTTCAAATGAAGTTCATATTTAGGGTTATTAGGATTTTAAGAGATTATAAATGATATTCTTATTTAGGTTTATTATGAACTTTAGAAATTCATATTGGGGGCTGAATTTTTCATTGTATTTTGTGAATAGATGAATCAGCAATGGATGTACAACGCGGATAGACGCTCATCTGACTTCATTAATGGCGTTCATCAATTTCTCGACGCGGCAGAGGCTAACCCGACCTCGGGTTTTATATGTTGTTCATGCAAGGTCTGTGACAATAAGAAGAATTATCACATCTCGAAGAAGGGTTCACACACACTTGCTTAGGAGTGGTTTCATGCCTAACTATATCTGTTGGACCAAACACGGCGAAGCGGGGATATTATTAGAAGAAGGTGATGACAACATCCCAGACTTTGCACAATATGGTGCCTTTGCAGATGATATAGCAATGGGCGAGGGTGAAGCAGTTGCAGAAGATGAGGATGATGATGCCTTAGGTGGCATGATCTGTGTGAAGAGAAAGACTGCGAAAGTGCGAAAGAGCGGGAGAAGATGAACCGTTTGTTGGAGGACCACAAAACATTGTTGTACCCAGATTGCAAAGAGGACCAGAAAAACTTGGGTACCACGCTGGAACTGTTGCAATGGAAGGAAAGTAATGGCTTGTCTGACAAAGGTTTTGGAGAGTTATTGGAAATGATAAAGAAGATGCTTCCAGAGGGCAACACATTTCCTGCAACAACATACGAAGGAAGAAAAATCGTTTGCCCTCTAGGACTGGAAGTACAAAAGATACACGCATGTCCCAATGATTGTATCCTTTATCAGGGTGACGTGTATGAAACTTTGGATGCCTGTCCGGTTTGCAATTGTTAGCAGTATAAAATCAGGCGAGACGACCCTGGTAATGTTGAGAGAGAGCTCCCTAAGAAGAGAGTCCCTGCCAAGGTGATGTGATATTTCCCTATAATACAACGTCTAAAGCGTTTGTTCAGAAACAAAGAGCATGCTAAATTGATGCGATGGCACAAAGAGGATCGGAGGGAAGACAATATGATGAGACACCCTGTTGTTGGGTCCCAATGGAGAAAAATCGACAGAGCATTCCCAGACTTCACAGAAGATGCAAGGAACATAAGATTTGGTTTGAGTACGGATGGCATAAATCCTTTCGGTGATATGAGCAGTAGCCACAACACTTAGCCCGTGGCTCTTTGTATGTACAACCTTCCTCCGTGGATGTGCATGAAGCGGAGGTTCATTATGATGCCAGTGCTAATCCAAGGGCCAAAGCAACTGGCAACAACATTGATGTGTATCTGTTGACGGTCCTTATAACAGAAAATCTGACCGTCAATAGGCTCAGAAAACCAATAAAGATCAAAGCATAACTTAGACATTTGTATTCAAATAGAGTTGTACCATGCATATCTGGAATATATTTGAGTACAGGGACTATGGTGCAAAAGATGGACGAAACTGGGCACAGGCCTAGGTCGGCCAACCTAGCTAGGTCGGGCGACCTGGCCTGGACCCTAATCAAGCCCATTTTCCACATAGGTCAAGAAGCACACAAAGGAAGGATCATGGACGTTGAATCATGGTCGGATCAAGTCAAGGGCGAGGATGAGCCACGTGGCATTCCCACGGATTGAAGGGCCCACACCTCAACTCATGTGCACCCAAACGGAGTATACCCACCTGGAACCATCATAAGGACCCCAGTCAACCAGAGAAGAGTGGGGCCGAAAGAAGGCAGAACCAGGTCGGCCGACCTGGCTAGGTCGGCCGATTTGGCCTTGCGGCCGTTTCGCTCCCCCCTTGACTACTACCTGTAAACCATCATCAGGAGTCTATCTGAGCCGTGCAATGCTAAAGACGGTGCATCCAAGGGTCGGCCGACCTGGGGACTTCGGCCGGCCTGGGCCCACCTCCAAACTGCCACAACCACCTCTGGCCGGCTCCAACCACCTATGTGATGCTATAAATATCTGCAAGGGGCGCCGTACTCAACACACACCAGAAGAAGAGCTCTCCTTTGCTACAAGATTAATCTTAGTCTTAGTAGTGATAGTCATAGTGTTAGATCTTCTGAAGGGCTTCCGAAGGAGTCTTGGTTAGTTCTAGAGTTCAGTTCTTGTATTCTCTTACTTTCTTGCAATACTCTGAGCTTAATGGAAATACCTTCATACTTATGTTGTATGCCTCAGTTATACCTTATCCATTTAGTATATACTACTTATGTCTTGCACCTTATTCAAGTGAATGTATGCTATAACATTGGCTCAATGTGCCTCTTGGTTGCTCTATTTATTAACATGATAGATAGAGTTGTATCTCATATTGCAAGCATGGTGTTTGGGATACGGAATACTGTTGAGGGTACCATTGCCCCACGGATTAGATGAGGTAGGCGGCAGGTGGTGACAACCCTGTCCGTCCTTTGTAATCCTCTACGTTTGGGAGTGGGTATTAGGCCTTTATGATAAGACGTCCTACTGTCATCCCTTGATAAGGGAACAACTGGATACCTCGATATGTCCTCTTGCATATGATCATTCAATGAGCTTGTATAGGGTATTGTAGTATATCCAAGTCCCATATGTATGATGCTAATGAACCCTTATTAATCTTTACTAGTGTACTATTACTAACTAAGACTACCATAATGAAGAGCAATGAACTTCTGTGTGTCACATTACTCATTCACTTCTATATCATTTACCCCTGGTTAGATTATGGTATATTAATGTTGTTGTAAGTAAATGCATTGGATGACACCTCTCTTTATCTAAACGCTTTCTCTGCGGATAAAACAAATAACGATACTCTGGAATACTCCCAGGTGAAATGCTACAACGTACTTCTGTGAGCTTGCAGAATATCTGTAACGTCTAGATTTACGATGAAGTATCTCTAGTACCATCACTACTCTAAGTGGTGATGCTAAGAAATACCAACAAGCATTTCTGGCACCGTTGCCAGGGAAAGCAATGGTTAAAGAGATTTGATCATCCATGTATTTAATGCAACGTGATTAATTGCCAGTAATCTAGCAGGTTTACCCTTTTGCTCTGTTTCCCTGTGATGTGAAACAGGGTAGTGCATGACTGGTTTCCAATTACCATCCATCTACGTCGAAAACCCGAATACCATAGGAAGGAGGATACGTTCTCGTGTCGTAATCCCTCAAGTGTTCTTGTCGGAAACCGAACCAGTCATTGGAGAATCCTCCAACCAAGGAGAACAACCCGTTCCCGTAGCACCCCAACCGGAAGAAGCCATGGCCGACAGGACCATCCGTGACTACTCCGCCCCGTCCGCTGCCCAGATCCCTATGGGTCCAGCAGTGGAAGTGGGGGATCATGCTTTTGAGCTGAAGGCCCCGCTAATTAACATGGTCCAGGCTAGTCCCTTCGGTGGGAAAGCCAATGAGGACGCTGTTGATGGTCCATAAATGCCAATTTTGACCGTCAACTCCTGCAAGAAATATATCAAATATAATCACAAAACATAGTGATAGGGTTTATATCTAATCAATTCCACAAGTTTTGGTGAATATATGAATGTAGGGACTAATTGGCAAAAGAGGAGGAGATTTAGGCTCAGGGCCAGGGCGCCCGACCCACCTAGGTTGGCCGACCTGGGCCTAAGCCCAATGGAGCCCATATTTGGCCACAGTAAAGAAGCACACTTCAGGACCATCATAGTCGTTGATTCCATGACAGTTGGATCCAAGAGATAGGAATGGTCCAAGGGGAGGTCACATGGATTGAGGGGCCCACCAACATATCTAAACATACTCAAATTGAGCAAACCCACCTGGAACCGTCATTAGGACCCACTCTACAGTCACCCAGACGAAGATGGGCCCGAAAGGAGCCGGTGGCCCGTCGCCCGACCGAGCTGTGTCGCCCAACCAGGCATTTGCGCCAAACTCTCTCAACTTTGATGGGGTGCTTCCCACCGCCTCCAGGAATCAATCCCAGCCATACATCACTCAAGTCGGTGCATCCTAGGGTCGGCCGACCTAGGGGGATCGGCCGACCTGGTCCTGGGGCCAAACGGCCTCAACCGCCTCGAGGTGCCTCTCCACCGTCCTACCAAGCTATAAATAGATGGCCACGGCTTCAGTTCAACACACACCAAGAAGGAAGAGCTCTCTTTGCCTCAAGTAGTAGTCTTAGTTAGTAGTGAAGTAGTCTTAGGAGTCGAGCTTCTATGGGCTTCCGAAGGAGTCTTGGTAAGCCTAGAGCTTAGTTATCTTTTCTCTTTTGTTTACTTATAAGACTTTGAGCTTTTAATGGAATTACTATCTTGCTTATGTTATTTGGCTTATTGCCTTATTTGTTCATCATATAAGTTGTATGCCTTGCACCTTAGTATAGTGGATGCATGTTATAGGCAATGGCCCAATGCGCCGCAAGGTTGCTTTGTTTATCTGGATAATAAATAGAGTAGTTATTTCATATTACAAATGTGGTGTTTGGGGTATGAAATACCATTGGGGATACCCTACCCCACATATTCAGAGGTAGGCGGCAGGTGGTGACAGCCCTGTCCGTCCTTTGTAATCCTCGCCGTTTGGGTTTGGGCAGCGCCAACAGTACCAGCAGCGCCCGCCTTACCAACAACAGCAGAAACAGCGCCAGCAACAACCCTACCAAACAGTACCAGCAGCGCCCGCCTTACCAACAACAGCAGAAACAGCGCCAGCAACAACCCTACCAACAGAGGTACCAGCAGCAGCAGCAACCGCAGAACCAGGCGCCATGCCTCACTCAGAGCAACGCTGTGCCTGTAGCTCCTATGGGCGGCAGAGTTTGCTACAACTGTGGTGACCCCGGGCATTACGCTAATAACTGCCCCAAGAGAGGCCAGAATGCTAATGGGCAGAACAACGCCCCAAGGAACAACGGTCAGAACTCCCAGCAGCCCCGCAACAATGGAGGACAGCAGAACGTTGTACGTGGCAAGGTGAACCACGTGAGCGAGGAGGCAGCCCAAGGAGCGACTGATGTGGTGTTTGGTACATTTCTGGTCAACTCACACCCTGCATCTGTTCTATTCGATTCCGGTGCTACACATGCTTTCATATCTGCTCAGTTTGTGAAAAAGTATAGAATGACTATGCAACCCATGCCACATACGTTGATAGTTAATTCACCTAGAGGGGAATTAAGGGCAACTTTAGCATGTCCAGATGTAAGTGTACAAATAAGGGGGGTAGAATTCCGTGCCACATCTGTGGTCCTGAATTCCATGGGAATTGATCTCATCTTGGGAATGACCTGGCTGCACGAACATAATGCCGTAATCAAGTGTGCTCAGAGGGCAGTGGAACTGACAACCAAGACTGGAGAAAAGATTGAGTTTCAAGCAGATCCGTCTACACTAGGGACTTGTCAAATCAACCAGATGAAAGGAGCAGCCATGGAAGATATCAGAGTTGTGGGGGAATTTCCAGATGTCTTTCCAGAGGAGTTGCCAGGTATGCCACCAGAACGCGACACTGAGTTTCTTATTGAGCTTAAACCTGGGACTGCACCTATAGCTAAAAGACCATATAGGATGGGAGTAAATGAACTAGAGGAACTAAAGAAGCAATTAAAAGAATTATTAGATAAGGGTTACATCCGTCTTAGCTCTTCACCTTAGGGAGCACCAGTGCTGCTCGTAGAGAAGAAAGATGGCACCCAGAGGATGTGTGTAGACTACCGCGCTCTAAATGAGGTTACCATCAAGAACAAGTATCCCTTGCCTAGAATTGATGACCTATTTGATCAGTTAAGAGGAGCTTGTGTGTTTTCTAAGATCGATCTACGATCAGGGTATCACCAACTGAGGATTTGTCCGTCTGACATACCTAAGACAGCCTTCACTACCCGGTATGGGTTATATGAATTCACTGTGATGTCTTTTGGGCTAACCAATGCACCTGCATACTTCATGTACTTGATGAATACGGTGTTCATGGATTATTTGGACAAATTCGTAGTGGTGTTTATTGACGACATCTTGGTTTTCTCAAAGAATGAAGAGGAGCATGAGGAGCACCTGAGATTGGTACTACAGAGATTGAGGGAACAATAGCTGTATGCCAAGTTCAGCAAGTGTGATTTTTGGCTAAAGGAAGTGTCATTCCTCGGACATGTTATCTCTAATGGAGGAGTAGCCGTTGATCCTAAGAAGGTGAAGGATGTTCTTAGCTGGAACCCGCCAAAGGATGTTAGTGAGATTCGGAGTTTCTTGGGAATGGCAGGCTACTATCAGAGATTTATTGAAGGATTCTCTAAGATTACCAAACCCTTGACGGCGTTGTTAGAGAAGAATGCAAAGTTCATGTGGTCCGAACAGTGTCAGAAAGGCTTTGAAGAACTTAAGAAAAGGTTGACTACCGTGCCAGTATTGATTCTGCCAGATCTGAATAAGAGTTTCTCGATCTACTGTGATGCCTCTAAACAGGGATTGGGATGTGTGTTGATGCAAGAGGGCAGAGTAGTTTCATATGCTTCTCGACAACTCAGGAAGCATGAGGTCAATTACCCGACTCATGACCGGGAGTTGGCAGCTGTAGTAAATGCTTTGAAGATTTGGAGACACTACCTGATAGGCCACAAATGTGATATATACACAGATCACAAAAGTTTGAAGTACGTGTTCACTCAGGCCGACCTGAACTTGAGGCAGAGAAGGTGGCTAGAGTTGATCAAGGACTATGACCTAGAGATTCACTATCATCCAGGGAAGGCAAATCTTGTTGCTGACGCCCTGAGCAGAAGAAGCTACGCCAACAGGATAGAAGTGGCTCAGATGCCAGATGAGTTAGCCGAGGAGTTTGCACGTTTGAACCTAGGAATGGTAGCTAACCTGGTAGAACTGGAAGTCGAGCCTACTCTGGAACAAGAAATTCGCAAGGCTAAGTTAGAGGATAAGAAGCTGCAGGAAATCTCAGAGCAAATCCCGCTTGGTCACGCACCGGGTTTTAGAGTCGACAAACAAGGGACATTGTGGTATGGTAAAAGGCTATGCGTACCAGAAGTGAAGCACATCGGAGAAGCTATATTGAGGGAAGATGATGACTCAGCCTATTCGATTCATCCAGGCAGCACTAAGATGTATCTAGATATTAAAGAGAGATACTGGTGGTATGGACTGAAAAGAGGAGTTGCAGAGTATGTGGCTTTGTGTGATACATGCCAGAGAGTCAAGGCGGAACATCAGAGACCTGCCGGTTTACTGCAACCACTCCGGATACCAGAATGGAAGTGTTAGGAAGTTGGTATGGATTTCATCACTGGTCTGCCGCGCACGCAGAGAGGTTATGACTCTGTGTGGGTAATCGTTGATCGTCTAACCAAGGTGGCACATTTTCTCCCGGTCAAGACCACCTATACAGGTGCCAAGCTAACAGAGCTGTACATGGAAAGAATAGTGTGTCTACATGGAGTACCCAAGAGGATTGTGTCTGATAGAGGGACGTAGTTCACCTCGCATTTTTGGCAGAAGATGCATGAGGCCTTGGATACCGAGTTGAAGTTCAGTTCAGCATATCACCTGCAAACCGATGGACAAACAGAGAGAACTAATCAGATACTCGAGGATATGTTGAGAGCATGTGCTCTACAGTATGGAACTAGCTGGGATAAGAGCTTACCTTATGCAGAATTCTCATACAACAACAGTTATCAACAGAGTATCAAGATGGCACCGTTTGAAGCTTTGTATGGCAGAAAATGCAGAACACCGTTGTTCTGGAATCAGACAGGAGAAAGTCAAGTGTTTGGACCTGAGGTTCTCAGAGTAGCAGAACAGCAAGTGCAGACCATCAGGCAGAACTTGAAGGCAGCCCAGTCTAGACAGAAAAGTTATGCAAACGTGCGTAGAAGGGAGCTTAGCTTTGAGATTGGAGACTACGTGTATCTTAAGGTGTCACCCATGAAGGGGGTTCGCAGATTTAATATGAAGGGTAAACTAGCCTCCAGATATATTGGACCATTCAAGGTACTAGAAAGAAGAGGTGAAGTAGCGTATCAACTGGAGTTGCCAGAAAAACTTTCAGGAGTTCATGATGTGTTCCATGTATCACAACTAAAGAAGTGTTTGAGAGTACCAGAGGAACAGTTGCCAATGGAGGAATTGAACGTGCAGGAGGATCTTACTTATACCGAGTACCCGATCAGAATACTGGAGGAAACAGAGAGAGTTACTCGAAACAAGGTGACGAGAATGTGCAAGGTGCAGTGGAGTCAACACTCAGAGGATGAGGCAACCTGGGAAAGAGAAGAGGATTTGAGGGCAGAGTTTCCCAATCTTTTCCAATTTGCATCCGAATCTCGAGGACGAGATTCATCTTAAGGGGGGTAGGTCTGTAACACCCTAAAAATTAGGTCTAAATAAAATTAGGATTTAATATATTTAATTATGAGTTGTTCATGTCATATAGGAATTAATTAGAATTATGATAGTAAATTAAAAGCAAAAGTAAGCGTAGGAAAACATGTATGTGCATTCATGCCGGAGCATATTTTTGTTTGCAAGCAATTCATTTGGTGGGTTTTGAATTTTCATTTGAAATCCCTACTGAATTTGCTCTTGTATGAGTGGTTTTTGTTTTTTCTCGCTTTAGGTCTGATTCTAACCCCTGAGCTTTTGGCCCGGATCGCTTTTGCCCCCTGAACTCTCCCGCCTGGCCCACCTAACATCCCTCTCCTTTTTCCCCCCCGGCTCGGCCCATTCGGCCAACTCGGCCCAGCGCCGCGCCCGCCTCCTGCACCCGGAAGACGCCCAGCGCCCGGGGCGCCTTCACCCGCGCCGCTGACAGGTGGGGCCCACCTGTCAGGGCCGTCGTCCCCAGCCGAGCCGGACTCCCCGTCGGAGTCCGTTGCGCCGCCGCGTAACAACCGCGCGATTCGCGCGTGGCCGAGCCCAAATCCGCCCCGGATTCGCCGCGGCCCTATCCCCTCGGCCTCCGCCCTTTATAAACCCCCGAACCCCCCTTCCTTCGACCCGTTTCCGAGCTCCCGAGCCGCCGTCCTGCCATAGCCAAGGTAAGAGCTCGCCGCCGAGCCTTGCGCCGTCGTCCGGCCGCCCAGAGCTGCCCCTGACTCCGTGTTGACCTCGCAGGAACCCCGCGCACCTCATTCCGTCATCCTCGAGTCGAACCGAGCCCTGGAGCACCCTCGACGCCGTCACCCGAGCGCCGCCGCCGCTCTTCAACGCCGACGACCCCTCTCCGCCGCCCAATCGACGCACCCGAGCCCCTAGGTGAGTTCGCCGTGCCTCCCTCTTGCTCCCAAGCCAAAAACCACTCGAAACCGAGGTCTCTAGCGCCCGTATGGCCTCGCCGGAGTTGCGCCGCCGCCCGTCGTCGTCGCCGCCGCATTCCAGCTCGCCGCCGGTCACCGCCCGCCGCCCGCTCAAACCTCAGCTGTCCGATCTGATCTGGGCGGATGAGATCACCCCGTACCCTTTCGCCCCTTATCCGGTCCACCGTTGACCCGTGGACCGAGTCCACGGCTCGGTCTACAGCCCCGTCAGCGCCATGTGTCTGACACGTGGGCGCCACGTCAGCGCCACGCCAGCCCAGCCAGCCACGCAGAGCCTGTTTTGCAGAAAAGCCCCTCGGTTTTACTGAATTTAACCCGCAGTCCTGTGTAGTTCAAAAACAATTAGGTTTAGGTCCTTTTTCTTACGGCTTGAACCCTGAGCTTTTAAATAATTGAACCCGCCATCCTAGGTTGTTTTATTTACGCGTTAGACCTTCTGTTTTTATACGTAATTATGTTTAGGCCCCTGTTTTCTCGCAGATAGGTCCCTGGAAGTTTAGTTTCTTTGCCAGCAAGCCCCTAGAGCCTGTTTTAGCCCTAGATTATGCGTTTTAATTCCGATTTCAGTGATTCTTGCGCTCATGTGTTCGTAGCAATGCGTAGAATAGTTTTATTAGCTTTTTAGCCACTGTTTGAATTGTTTGGTGTACTGTTCTAATTTATTTCACTTGATATGCATGTACTGGCTTGTATGGATTGTGTGTTGGTGGTTGTCGATCGTGTCTAGCCGGTGAGCCGTTCGAGCCGTCCTTTGAGCAACACTTTGAAGAGCAAGAGCAGCAGCTGCAGTACCAAGAGGAAGGCAAGTATAACACGAGAAATCCTTGATACCTATACACCTTAATTACTACATTCATGCATGAGTTAATCTGATTTAGGATTTTACCTAGTGTTCGTAAAACTTACTTCCTTGTTCAACCGGGTTATGCATTTTTGGGTAGTAAATGCTAGGCTATACAATTTGAGCTTATTGTCTTTGGGCGATGATACTTCGATACTTGTAATCATTTGCGAATGATTAAAACTTGCTTTTTAGCAACATGGTTAGGTAGCTGGAACATGTGCTGTGTGCTTTATTCTAGACAATTCACGATCTAAAACATGTGCTGTGTGCTTTGTTCTAGGCAACCCTTAATTTGGACATGTGCTGTGTGCTTTGTTCCATCCAACCTAAATCGAAACATGTGCTGTGTGCTTTGTTCACTAATCAACCTTTAAACTGGAATATATGCTGTGTGCTTTGTTCTGGGCATCACTAGTTATGGTCCATCTTAAAGTGGCAACCCGGGAGAACAGTGCAACCACAGGAATCAAATGGGCTCTGGTCTTGACTAAGTAAAATGTACGGCTCTAGCTTGTCTAAGTGGCTATCTGGCTTGACTCGGAGGAGAGGGCCAGGAGCGGTGGCCTCGGTCTGTCTCGGATGGACTAATATTTACTTTTGGTGGGAGCAGAAGAGGTTCACACTGTCACTAGCTGCTAGGGTGTCTTTAGAAAGGTCTCGTAGCGTCCCTATGCAGTCACACCAAAGGTAGTGTGATGAATGTGCCTAACTAGCACTGCGTGGTTGGGTTATAAAGTTCTTTTGAGCTTTTACGCGACCAGTGGGGAAAGTGTACAACCTCTGCAGAGTGTAAAAACTGATATATCAGCCGTACTCACGGTTACGAGTGGCCTGGATCCTTTTTGACAGTGACTTTTACCCCGGTGATGTTTAAAAATGGAATGAAACTGGAATAATGGTGGACTATGGCACTTCTCTACTTATACTTAATTTGGGTTATAACTGGGATTTACCTATTACATTGTAGTAATTTGGTTAATGCTAAAATTGAATAATTAAAAGTGCTTACCGCAGTTTAGCCGTGTCTAGCCTTTTAAGCCTTCATCCCTCGTGTTATATTTGTTAAGTAAAGTTGGTTTACTTACACTTGTGTTATTCAACAAAATCCCGGATGGGTAATCAGATGAACCTGAAGGTGTTGTGGAGTTCCCTGAAGATTTCCAGACTTCTAGGCAGCTGTCAACCAGTCGGTGTCCTTGTGGAGTTTGTGGAGCCACGAGAGTTTATCTTTTCGTATGCGTAAACTTTGATTAAAGACTTGAGTCTTATTTGTAATAATTCTGAGATGCTATTCTTTTGTATTCGAGCACTTGATTTACTTTGATATGCTGTTATCCTAAAGCTATATGTGTGTGTTGGACTTCCTGGGTACACATATAGTAGCATTCGGGTTTACTCGTAAATCCGGGTGTGACATTAGGCATCTTAGCCTTTAGGATAGGTACATTAGTTTAAATTTCTTCATCTATTTTATTTCTTTATTTCATTATTCTATAATGTGCCTATGCTCTGATGAATAAAATAAATGTTTAGCATATTAGGATTGTGTCTTTTTGTTTCCACTTGTTTTGAATAAAAGGTACTAGTGTGGGGGAGATTTGCCACGGGAAACAGAGTAAACCAACACGAAACAGAGCAAGCAGAACAAAACAGAGCAGCACGCAAAAGAGCTGGACTAGAGGAGCTGCCCCCAGGTCGCCCGACCCCACCAGGTCGGCCGACCTGGCCTGGGTCCCACCTGGCCCACACTTCTTTCTGCGCGCTGGTTTGATTATTCTAACCCCTGTTTCAGTTGAATTTCAGCAAAACTAGTTCATGGAATTCAGTACTTAACTAAAATTTAACCCTTGAAAATTTCCCCATCACATGTGTTGACGTCCAAAAAGTCAGGCGTTGACTCTCGAAAATTAACACTGTGGCCTGGAAGATTTGCTTCACTTCAGTGCAGGTCCAAAATCTTGAGGTTCGAGGCGTGCCAGTCAATTTGACCTGAAATTGACAAGGTAGAGTTTAATCAGTAAACAATAAGGAACTCATCGGCCAAAGCCCCGATTCGTTCCGAAAATCGGATCAGCGCAAGAAGGAAGTCCGATTTGATAGCATGAACCATCGGCTATTGGTCCGATTCGTGAGAATATAACGTATATTAAAACAAACCATCGGCTATGAAAACCGAATCGTGAAGATATGACATTAATTTAAGCCATCGACTATGAAAGCCGAATCGGAGATAAATCTAATCTAAACTTATTCTTTAATAAATATCTTTCCAAAGGCAATAAACAAACTGAATCGCATGTCACTAACAATCGGATCGATTTCAAGACAATATTGCTAGCAGGGCACCGATTAGCTCATCTACTCCGATAGATCGACGTGTATCAAAGAACTCGTTTAAACAGATTTATTTGTAACTTGCTTATTATATCTAAACCAGCTATATAGACAAGATAAACAGATCTATTATGAAACTTGAATTATGACAAAACAGAATAAATCTATCACAGATGTAGCCGATAGGATAAAACCAACAAGATACGATAGAGGGTGAACGATCTAAACGAAGAAGGGCGATACGCCTCAGTCTAAAGCCTAGAAGCAACTCAATAAATTGGTAAATTAACTAAACGAAGAAGGGCGATACGCCTCAATCTAAATCTTAGATTAACTCGATAGGGTGTCGTACTTACAGACAAACCGGAGGTCAAGATGATGTAGCCCTGCTTGCTGAAGAACTCGACGAAAAGCGTTGTTGGCACATTAGGCCGAAAGTTGTGTTTGATTGATTGGTTGTGTGAACATTTTTTTACAATGGCGCAGGGTTCATATTTATACCCTGGAAATCTAGCTAAAACTTGTCGGCTACGACAATATCTCTAATTTATTTAAAGCAATCTAATCTTAAACTACTAAAACTATTACAATTGCCGCATCACGAGGCCCTGAAGAAGCTTCCAGACACATCCTCCCTTGATAGTCGCACATGTTCCCGCCTCCCTTGTCTCATGTCCTGATCAGGACTCCTATCGGATGATCCCCGATCGGAATCGGATGTATGAATCGGATGTATGACTCAGAATCGGACTCGGCCTCTGCTTGGACTCTGTTACACACGATTTCAGCCGAGTCAAAATCTGGTGTCAACACATGCCCCCCAATTTTGGGATAAAATATCATTTTGTTCCAAAATTCTTCCAAGCAATGATAACTCTGGCAGCGAACAGTATATGGAAACCCGCGTCCTTGTACTGTTACAATCCTCGATTCCCATGCGGATTCGGCGCCGTGGCCTTCGGGCGGTTCCTTCTCTCGTAAGCCCTATAAATGTAGAACCGAACCGTCGTCTTCCTCACCAGTTCGCATCTGCTATCACGCACTCACGCCCGCCATTGCCATCTCTGCAAGCTCCCGTCCAGCGGCTCTTTGATCTTCGAGCTTCGATCTTTCACCGCGAATCAGGTAAAGAACTCCCCCACATACGATCCACATCATGCATCTGGGCTTTTACTGCATTTCCCACGGTGATTTTCTTAATCTGTTCATCCGAACCACTGTTCATTGTAGATCTATTCCATGAATGGTGGCTTCTGCTGATAAATATGGAATCGGAGAGGTAAAAATACCCAAAATCTCAATCTTGCATTCTTCTTTTAGGACCATTCATGAGCCTCCATCTCCGTATTTATTACTTTATTTTTCCCGAATGTAGCATCTTAAGAACAATCTGGTCATCCTCGTCTCCCATGTTGAGGCCGGGTTTTACCTTGGTCCGATGGGCGATCCCGATCCGACAAACTTGATAAATATGGAATCGGAGAGAATCCCATTTAGGGGATCGGACCTGCAAGTCGCCGATTGGGCAGGCTCTTTTCGATCATGGCCCGGCAGCGTCCCAGGATGGAGGAATTGATTTCTCAGAATGCGAGCCACCAAGACCTCCTTTTGGGACGAAAAAGACATAGGCCAATGCATCACTCTATCTCTTGCTGATATGGTCAAGAATGAGAATTTATTGGCCGCCAGTTCCCTCTTCTGGTCCGATGCTCTCAACGCCTACTTATTTGGCCATGGTCCGATGACACCAACATTGATGGACATACACATGCTGACCGGCCTGAACACCACCAATGCCATAAATCCAAGAAGATTCCTTGGCGATTTGAATTATAAGCTAGTAGGCACAAGATCCAAGGGTTGGAAAAAATATGTCGCCGATCACTGCAAAACTAGCACCATCGGAGACAGGGAGCACGCAGCTTTCCTTAATATGTGGCTGGAAAGATTTGTATTCTGTGGATCCACCCTTGGCGCCACTTCCAACATGCAATCGATTGCCGAGGCATTATCTCGCGGTGAATCGGTCCCTCTTGGCCGTCTCCTCCTTGGAGCAGTCTATCACCTGCTACATCAGATATCAGCCAAGCTTTCAGATGGTCAAGCAGTTGGACATATCGGAGGCCCCTGGTGGTTTATCCAGCTTTGGCTGCATACTCAATTCCGATCTGCCTTCCAATTTAACTTCAAAGATTGTGAATTCCCAAACTACTATACTGAAGAGGAAGATGCAACCACTCGCCGATGCATGTCATTTGGAGAAGCAGCATCAGCCTACCCTGGATTGAGGCTGGACTCAAGAAACATGGCCACCTACTTTGAAAGCTTCTACCATGGGATTGCATCGGAGCGTCTCGACTATTTTGCTTATGCCGATCCCGATCGTGACTATGAGCAACCTCTGTTCAACATCCAGAATGATCTTGCAGCCATCCTACCGATTCTCAAATCTTTCATCACGCCTGCTATCCTGGGTAGCAACATCGTATACGGCCGCAAGAACACTTCTTATGAATTTTACAATCCATCAGTGGCAGCTCGTCAATTGGGCTTTGGTCAACTCCCAATCGGCCTATACTTCTCTAATAAAATCAAGCACAGAGAATCAGTCTCATCTGACTTAGAGATGGACAGAGTTCTATCACTTGCTCCCCAAGCCGATTTTGAGATACCAGAATGGCTATGCACAAGCTTTTCATCCAAACTCTTCAAGATCTGGTGGAAAGAGCTTCGTCTTCACATATTCAGGCTCCCAGCCATCACCTACTGCACACTTATAGACTCCGATTTCGAGGGCATGGAAAATCCTGTAAGTTCTCTTTGAAACTCTCACTTTTCATTCAATTTCATTCAAATAAATCCTCCACAACTCAAATCTTAACCTTTCAACAGTTAGTTGAAGAAGACGTGCCTGCAGTGAGCAACAGTGGGAAACCGATCCGATATGCCGTCAAAACTCCACATCCAAGAATTGGCTCTTCCGCGCCATCCCTTAAGGACATCATGGATGGCAAAGGCAAAAGGAAGACTGCTCCCACTAAGGTGTCTGCACCAAAGAAACTGAAGAAAAGCCAAGTGGTACGATTTTCTTATTCTTCTGATCCTTTATTCCGATTCATATCTTAAACAAATAACTCCTCTATACAGCCTTCCGAAAAGATCCTTGGCCAATCGACCTCCAGAGCCGCCGAAGAAACTGCACAAAAAGCTGCTGAGGGTGCAAGGATGCTTCTTGATGCAGTATTGGTAACGATCCGATTCTATTCATATATAATTTTCTTTAAGATAAATCATTAATAACCATCTTTTTTCAGCAAACAAATATTACATTGCCCGAACCTCAATCGGCTCTAGACCAAGACATCCAAACTGAATCGGCCCGTCAGGTAATCTTGACCCAATCCATATTTTCTTCAAACTTATACGCTTGAACTGATCGATTCAATCTATAGACTGCCACTTTGCAACCAATCATGGAAGAACCAAGTACAACCGTCCAATCGGAGGCAATCCCTGAACAAATCGGAGAACCGGTTGCAAATATTCAATCAGAGGCCATTCCTGAGCAACCAACTGCAACAACTCCACTAGTGCCACCTCCGATTGAACCAGCACGTACTCCTCAAATAGAAGCCTCCAGCATGAACACTGCCTTGCCTCAAGCAATCCCCGATTACATCCGGGAGGGCCAATTTAAACTGGTACCGATTCATCCCCTTGTGTCAATATTTATTATTTCAATAACATTTGTTCATCAACACTTTGTTTCAGGCGCACGATTCTTCAGCAATGAGCTTCACATCGTTCGATCTGGACGCCGCCATCGGAGAAGAAGAAGTTAGCTCCGCACAATCGTCTTTGACGATCTCCGATGAGACCCAGGCAAAGCTTCAAGAAATGTTGAACCATTTGAACAAGAGCATTGCCATCCTTGTAGAAGACGCCGAACCAATCCGCCAAATCTTCAAGGAACTGAAGGGTTGGCTACCATCGGAGCTGGAAAATGCAATCATCCCCGCCGCCTTTATCGAGGGTCATCAACCCCAAGTCCTTGCTGCTTGTCATAGGATATCGGAGCGGCTAGCCCAGCAAGACTTGACCAAGAAACGTGAGGATGGCCGAGATGAGTTGAAATCAATACAGGCCCAGATCAAGACCCTAGAAGCTAAACCAACGCAGCTAGAGAATTGGATGAAGCATCTCCAAGGCGTTGAAGCTGAACTGCTCAAACGGCTCAAAGAAGTCCGTAAAGAAATGTCGAAGACCCAAGATTTGCTCAACCAGATTCCAGCTTCCATCAAAACGGCACGGGAAAATTTGAACAAACGCCTGGAGGAAGTTCGCCAAATCCACAGAAGCATTAAGAACATCCCCAGCTCCGATGTAGAAGATCTGGAAGAGATCCATAAGATTGATAACATCCGGTTGGGCGCGATCGAAGCGATCCGCAAATTTTTGTAATAGTTAAAACTCTTTAGCTGCACTGCTCCGATGACATCGATCATCGATGAACTTTGTTGGATCCGACGATGCTGATCGTCAATGAACATTTACTTTGTAAATATATTTGCCCTTAAGGCGATACGTATCGTATCGGCTATCTTAGACGATATAAAATATCGGCTTTAGGAATCTACCCAAATACTTGGATAATATTTCTTCAAATATTTTCCATTAAGCGCTTTTGAAAACTCTTCTCCTTCCAATGTTTCCAAATTATACGCATTTCCTGGAACGCATCGATTCACACGATAGGGACCCTCCCAATTAGGCGACCTTTTTCCAAACTTAGAACTTTTAGTCCCTATCGGCAAAATCAGCTTCCAAACCAAATCACCTTCGATGAAATCTTTTGGCTTAACCTTTTTATCATAATACTTAGCAACACGCGCTTTATTATTTTCAATATTCTCCAAAGCTCTTAATCGGGCCTCAGCCAAATCATCCAACTCAAAATTCATCAAACTTTTATATTCATCGGCAGTCAAGTTTCCTTGTTCCAATATTCGTCTTGATCCAATTTTGATCTCCCAAGGCAAAACAGCTTCATGCCCATAAACCAAATGATACGGGGATAATTTAGTAGATCCATGACATGCCATCCGATATGCCCATAACGATTCGGTCAACGTTAAATGCCATCGCCTTGGTTGTTCATCAATTTTTCGCTTGATGATTTTGATAATACTTTTATTTGATGCTTCTGCTTGACCATTGGCTTGCGCATAATAAGGAGAAGAATTTAACAACTTAATACCCATACTGGCAGCAAAATCTTGAAATTCGTTAGACATAAACATAGTTCCTTGATCGGTCGTGATAGTTTGAGGAATACCAAACCGATATATAATATGCTCCTTAACAAATTCCACCATATTCTTGGAATTGGCAACCTTTAAAGGAATCGCCTCAACCCACTTAGTGAAATAATCTGTTGCCACCAATATAAATTTATGACCCTTGCTCAATGATAGATAAATTTGTCCGATCAAATCAATTCCCCATCCTCGAAAAGGCCACAGCTTGATAATCGGATTCATGGCTGACGCAGGCGCTTTTTGCACATTTCCAAATTTCTGGCATTCTTGGCAACCTTTATAATATTCAAAACAATCTTCCAAAATTGTTGGCCAAAAACAACCTGTTTTTCGAATAACCCACTTCATCTCATAAGCCGATTGATGCGCACCACAAACTCCCTCATGTACTTCATCCATCATGTCTTTGGATTCCGATTTACTCAAACATCGGAGCAACACACCATCAATCGTCTTATAATATAATTGATCATCAAGCAACACATACTTAACAGCCATGAATCTTAATTTCCTGAAAACCTTTTGTGATGGATCCTTAAGATAACTTACAATCTCATATCTCCAATCTCCGATTTCTGGCTCAATCGTCATGATCTCATGAAAACGCTGATAGCCAGAAGCAGCTTGTGCCAAATTGTTAGCTTCCTGATTTTGAGCCTTGGGGATATGTTCAATATTAACCATCACAAATTCTTTCAATAATAATCGGCACTCTTCAAAACAACGAATCAGAACATTGTCTTTGCATTCATATTTACCGATTAACTGATAAATCACCAACTGGGAGTCTCCAAAAATCTCGACAGCTTCAGCTCCGATTTCCAACAATAATTTTAATCCTTTAAGCAATGCTTCATATTCAGCCCGATTATTGGTGAAACTTGGATCCATCGGATAGCTGAACTCAAAATTTGCCCCCCCCGAGGCGAAACAATAACGATTCCGATGCCACATCCTTGGCCACACGAAGACCCATCAAAGAATAATGTCCAAGGCATCGGCTCAACCAATTTAACTTCTATCTCTGATGTGTTGTGTTATGAAATCAGCCATTACTTGTCCTTTTACCGCTTTAGCTGATTCGTACTTTAAGTCAAACTCCGATAATGCCAAAATCCACTTCCCGATTCTTCCTTTCAGCATCGGCATAAACAACATATACTTGACCACATCGGTTTTACAAACGATTGTACACTCAGAAGATAACAAATAATGCCTCAACTTAGTGCACGAGAAATATAAGCATAAGCATAATTTTTCCACTGGTAAATATCTTGTTTCCGCATCAATCAATTTTCGACTCAAATAATAAACCACTCTTTCTTTTCCTTCAAACTCTTGTATAAAAACAGACCCGATTGACAACTCATCGGTCGATAAATATAATCGGAATGGTTTATCTCTCTGAGGTGGAATCAAAACTGGCAGTGTCATCATATATTGTTTTATTTCATCAAACGCCTTTTGTTGTTCTTCTCCCCAGACGAATTCCTCATCGGCTTTTAATTTTAGCAGTGGGGAAAAGGGACGAATTCTCCCAGATAAATTTGAAATAAATCTTCTGACAAAATTAATCTTACCGATTAACGACTGGAGACTCGTCTTATCGGTTGGTGGCTTAGCATCCTTGATAGCTTTCATGCTCTTCTGTCCTACTTCAATACCATTTTCATGAACCATGAAACCCAAAAATTGTCCAGCCGATACTCCAAACGCACATTTGTTAGGATTCATCTTCAAACCATTTTCTTGTACATTCCAGAGTTTCTCGCAAATCAGCCAGAAGCTGCTTGTATCCATCGGACTTCACCACCACATCATCAATATAAATTTCAACGATCTTGCCGATCAACTTGTGAAATATATAATTCATTGCCCTTTGATACGTGGCACCAACATTTTTCAAACCAAAGGTCATTACGACCCACTCATATAATCCAAGTGCAACAGAACATCGGAACGTAGTCTTAGGAATATCTTCTTCTGCCATAAAAATTTGATTATATCCAGCATTACCATCCATAAAACTAATCACCTTATGTCCTGAAGCTGCATCGACCAACATATCGGCAATCAGCATCGGATACCCATCCACCGGAGTCGCCTTGTTAAGATTCCTAAAATCGACACAAACTCGCAATTTCCCATATTTCTTGAAAACAGGAATGATATTAGATATCCATTCAGCATATCGGCAAGGTTGAATAAACTTAGCTTCTTATAACTGAGTTATTTTGGCTTTTATTTCTTTATCTAACTCAGGTTTAAATCGTCTCGGTGCTTGTTTAAAAGGCCGATACCCTGGCTT
>CM014274.1:44279458-44376254 GCA_004135705.1 Alloteropsis semialata | reverse complement strand
TTTAATGCCCCCCGAGCTGGCGATGGATTTCCGCCAAAGTCCTTGAGCATCATATCGGTCTTGATCAAATCGTCAGGCCCTTTGCCAAGCTTCCGATATGTGGTATAAGGCATCAAATTCACAACAGCTCCCCCATCAACAAGCATCTTAGTCATCGGCTTGCCATCAACATATCCTTTAACATACAAAGGCCTCAAATGCCGATACTTCTCATCAACTGGCTTTTCAAACACAGCTTGTTGAGGTTGCAGAATCAACTGTGCCATAGCTTCTTCAACTTTATCGGCCTCATCATCGGTTGAACTTGCGTTGTATTCAGCAGGCAACACAAACATGTTCACCGATGTCGATGGTCCATCATCATCACGCTTAGGCTTAGCTCTCCATACTTTAAAATTTTCATCTCCCTAGCGCTTTTCCTTGAGCAATTCTTTAAATCGGAGATGCTGAACCCTTCTCTTCTGCGTTTTGGTCAAACCTTCAGGACACCACTGCGGGTTGACTCCTGGACGTAGTTCCGATTCGACCTCCAAATCTTCCTCCTATTCCTGTGCATTGTCTGGTTCTTGAACCGTTTCCTTTTTCCTGTACACCAAACAATCATACACAGAAAGTCGGTCTCCTTTATATTTTTGGCGATCATTATACCTTCGACGATCATCGTTCGATCGATCATAACATCGATTTACATACTCACGCTGATCATGGTATTCACGCCAGTCTTCGCGCTCTTGTTGATAAGCTACCTCATCATGCCAGCTGCATCGGCGTCCAAAATCCAATCGGTCATGAACAGATTGACGCTGTCTTTTTGAATCTCTATAATTCTCATACTGATCACTGCATTCTGGACAATCAGGGAGCCTTAACCTTTCATTCCAACAAAACCTGAAGAACGGACATCATCGGCGATCTTCCTGATAATGTTGATGATTCCGATTTTGTACATCATCGGCCGTTACTTGGCAATCTGGATCAACAGCTCCCGATTTCTTTGCATTCTCCGACGTGAGGACCTTAGCTTTCAACTTCTTATCAGGTGCTCCGATTTCAATCATATTTTGAGGGAACGGATGCCCATCAAGCTTCATTGGTTTCTTACCAGTTTCAACTTTGATAATCCCCTTCTCAATTGCCGATTGAATCTCATTGCAGAAAACTTTGCAGTCATTAGTATGATGAGAAACTGAATTGTGGCACTTACAATATTTCTTTTTCTTTAACTCTTCAGCAGAAGGAATTGTATGATTTGGGGAAAGCCTGATTTGTTTCTCTGCTAATAATAAATCAAATATTTTATCAGCTTTCGTAATATCGAAACTGTACCTTTCTGGCTCGACCTTTACCCATGGACAAGCGACATAATTCTTGTTCTTGGTCCATTCAGCCAAATCGATTTCAGCTTCTTCCCCAATATTAGCAATCTTCCTCTGAAACTTCTCCCTCCGATAATCATTTCCACGTCCTTCATGCTGGGAGAGCTTTTGAATCATGTGACCCAAACCTTCGAAATCTTGACTTGTATAATGATCTTTGACTTGAGGCAACAATCCTTGGAAGGCCAAATCCACCAGTTGTCCCTCCGATAAGTTCAATGAATAGCATCGGCTGTGTATGTCTCTGAATCTCTGAACAAACTCGCTAACCGATTCCCCGTTTTTCTGTCGGAGCGCAGTCAAATCGGACAACCTAGTTTCTTGTACTCTCATGAAGAAATAGGCATGAAGTTGCTTTTCCAAATCGGCCCAATTACTGATGGAATTTGGTGGCAATGATGAAAACCATGAGAAGGCCGATCCAGAAAGTGATATGGGAAACAGCTTAACTTTCAATGGATCGATCGATGCTACTTCACCACACTGAATCGTGTAACGACTAATATGCTCAATGGTGGTAACATCTCCTTGTCCAGAAAATTTGTAGAAATCCAGAATCCTGAATCGGGCTGGCATAGGCAGTGCATCAAACCAGTCCGGATACGGCTTCCGATACAGAGAGGATTGTCCCTTAGGCTTCAAACCGAACTGATTTTTCATGACGTCAGCAATCTTATCTCTCCAATCTTCCTGAGTGTAATTTCCCTGACTAATCGGAGCACGATTCATTATAACTGGTGTTTCAGTAGCTCCGATTGACGGCTCCCGATTGTCAGCTCCCTTGTTCTTTGGTGGATTCTCAGTGTTGAAGAAAGCAGGATACACCATCTTGCCGTCGACTACAGGAATTCGGCTGCCAAACTGATCAATATGTTGAGTGCCGCCATAATTCTTGTCCTCTGACTCTTCCTGTTCTTCTTCTTCACCTCCCTCCACTGCCTTGGCTTTGGTCTTCTTTGCCTTGGGAGTTTCATAGCACTCAGGATGTGTTTTTGGTGATGTAGATGAATTGATCTGCACCATCTTCTTCTTGAGGTCTTTAATTGCTGAAGAAGCACCAGTATCAAAATAAGCAGGTCCTTTCTTGACATCCTTCAGTATAGCTCCATCCAGCAACTTGGCGATCAATCCCACCACCGTGTTAACCAATATTCCCAGATTGGTTAATCAAAGCATGACTCACACCAGCATCTATAGTCTTGGAAGAATTTTCTTTCCTCGGCAGTGATCCGATCGAACGCTTCCTGGGGAACAGGAAACTGATTTTTCTTGATCACAGCATTGCGAGTTTTGCTGAATGAGTCGAGGCACAGGTTCTTGAATTCTTCAAGTTGTGCTTCTACGAGTTTCTTCTGCTCATCGCTAAGATCTTCCATCGTGACAGCAGGGATCTCAGGATGTGCCATCGCAGAAGCTTTCTGGTCCCACTGGGCGTGCCAAAATGTGTTGACGTCCAAAAAGTCAGGCGTTGACTCGAAAATTAATACTGTGGCTTGGAAGATTTGCTTCACTTCAGTGCAGGTCCAAAATCTTGAGGTTCGAGGCGTGCCAATCAATTTGACTTGAAATTGACAAGGTAGAGTTTAATCAGTAAACAACAAGGAACTCATCGGCCAAAGCCCCGATTCGTTCCGAAAATCGGATCAGCGCAAGAAGGAAGTCCGATTTGATAGCATGAACCATCGTCTATTGGTCCGATTCGTGAGAATATAACGTATATTAAAACAAACCATTGGCTATGAAAACCGAATCGTGAAGATATGACATTAATTTAAGCCATCGACTATGAAAGCCGAATCGGAGATAAATCTAATCTAAACTTATTCTTTAATAAACATCTTTCCAATGGCAATAAACAAACTGAATCGCATGTCACTAACAATGATCGATTTCGAGACAACGTTGCTAGCAGGGCACCGATTAGCTCATCTACTCCGATAGATCGACGTGTATCAAAGAACTCGTTTAAACAGATTTATTTGTAACTTGCTTAATATATCTAAATCAGCTATATAGACAAGATAAACAGATCTATTATGAAACTTGAATTATGACAAAATAGAGTAGATCTATCACAGATGTAGCTGATAGGATAAAACCAACAAGATACGATAGAGGGTGAGCGATCTAAACGAAGAAGGGCGATACGCCTCAATCTAAAGCCTAGAAACTACTCAATAAATTGGTGAATTAACTAAATGAAGAAGGGCGATACGCCTCAATCTAAAGCTTAGATTAACTCGATAAGGGTGTCGGACTTACAGACAAACCGGAGGTCAAGATGATGCAGCCCTGCTTGCTGAAGAACTCGACGAAAAGGTTTTGGGTGGCACGTTAGGCCGAAAGTTGTGTTTGATTGAATGGTTGTGTGAACATTTTTTTACAATGGCGCAGGGTTCATATTTATACCCTGGAAATCTAGCTAAAACTTGTCGGCTACGACAATATCTCTAATTTATTTAAAGCAATCTAATCTTAAACTACTAAAACTATTACAATTGCCGCATCACGAGGCCCTGAAGAAGCTTCCAGACACATCCTCCCTTGATAGTCGCACATGTTCCGGCCTCCCTTGTCTCGTGTCCTGATCAGGACTCCTATCAGACGATCCCCGATCGGAATCAGATGTATGACTCAGAATCAGACTCGGTCTCTGCTTGGACTCTGTTACACACGATTTCAGCCGAGTCAAAATCTGGTGTCAACAACATGGAAATTTATCGACTTACATATACTTTATTCCCTATACCTTGTGGCCCGTGGATCTTTTCATTTAGGAAACCATGTCATCTAAGTTATTGCATTTTGAGATATGGCTTTAATATGGAGGATGCTCTTACTCATACAAATGCTTGGGAATTTATGAAAAAGTTTTAAAACTTTTAACCGTGCTAAGCTCCTCGTGGGTTTGAGAGAGAACCACTTACATTTACAATCAAGCATTTCCTTTGAGCTTTGAGTTGTTCCAAGTCTTGTGACCGATGTTAGAGAGACTTTATGTTTTTAAAGTCACGATCATGTACACTCCACCATAAAAAGTAAACCCTCACACTGAGGGTAAAGCATGCCTTTGTTTCATGTTCATGAAATAAATACTCCGAAAATGACCTTCCTCCCACAATCAAAATGAAAAGAAGATATGGGCCATATGCATAAAAAAAGAGAAGCGCAATGGCCCATATCTAAAAGAAAAGAAAAAGGGAAGAAAGGTCAAGACAAAGGAGTATCACTACATGTCCATCATATATCATACACTCGCACATCTTGACTTAATTACATGTCTTGTCTCTGACTTGGATCCAATCCTTGGAATGACAACATAAGTGAAATAAGGTATGTATCTTGAGAGCTCCACATACAAAATTCTATCTTGGAGAATATGAGTGTTGTCCAACCACCATGAATATCCAGAGAGAATATGAGTGTTGTCCAACCACCATGAATATCCAGAGAGAAACTTTTTTGAGGAGCAAGGCATTGGTTTTCTTTTCAAAATTCTAAAAACCCAAGTACTTGAGAGTAAAGTGTATCATGTCATAGAAAAGGTTGTTCCTTTCTGCAATAACCCAAGAAGACATATAAGCCACTCATATATTTCCACTAAGCCTAAATGTTGGGGAATAACCTGTATGTTAGTTTATGATTTCTATGATGAAGCTTAGACTTTACTCGAGGACGAGTAAAGGACAAGTGTGGGGGAGCTTGTTGGCGGTTCTTAATGATAAAATATTATGGCCAACAAAGATGTAAAAGAATGGTAAAACAAATAGACATAGGGCTATAAAACTAACAAATTCCACTAGATTTGGTGTATATGTGCTTGCAGGAACAGAATGGCAAAATAAGGACCAAAGTGGGCCCAAGGCCAGGTCACCCGACCCCACCAGGTCGGTCGACCTGGGCTCAGGCCCAATTCGGTCCAAACTCCACCCATGGAAAGAAGCACACCTGGAGATCATCCCAACCAATGAATCAACGTCGGTTTGCATCAAGGGCATACGATCAACATCACACGTATTGAAGGGCCCACATATGAAACAAGACGCACTCGTGTCAGACATTCCCACCTGGAACCGACTTGAGCACCCACAGATCAGCCACTCAGAGCAAGGTGGGCCCAAAAGGCGGTTACCCAAGGTCGGCCGACACCCTTAGGTCGGCCGACTCGGGCGCGCACCGGAAACGGTCGCTCTTTGACACATGTCTGCAAACCGCCTCTAGGAGATGATCGGCACCATGCACGGCCTAGGACCGTGGATCCTACGGTCGGCCGACCCCCCTAGGTCGGCCGACCTGGGCCCATTTCCAAACCTTCTCAACCACCGCACACCGACTCTAAACCGCCTCTCCAAGATATAAATACATGGACTCGGGGCAGGGCTCATCATCATCGAGCTGAAGTGAAGATCCAAGGCGAAGCCCTCCTCATATCTAGAGTAAAAATAAGGAGAGAGTGAGGGAGAGTCTGGAGGAGTCCCGGCGTGTCGGCGACCCTCCATCTGTACCTCAACGGATGCAAGCTACTCAGTAAGTATTCGAGATTCAACTAGTACTTAAGTCTGAGTTATAGAAAGCTAAGTCCTCTATTGTGCTAGTGGATTCATTGCTTTATTCGTAAAGCATTCTAATCTCTGATCAAGGTTAGGATAGCTGATATTATCTTAGGCGTGGTGCTTAGGTGCATATCTACCCTCGTTTGCCTCGTAGCCCCATAGATTAGAAGAGGTAGGTGGCAGGTGGTGACAACCCTGTCCGTCCTTTGTAATCCTCCACGTTTGGGTACGGCGTAGAGCTGTTTGCCGGCAATTTCCTAGAGGTCTAGGATACCCCGGTGCCCAAAGCAGGCATAGGAGAACTCACTTCACTATATTCACAGCCTTAATGCTAAGTTATCCTCTCTACCCGGCCTTTATATACACTCAATCGATCTGGTTAACTTTAGTGATTAGACGGTGCGTATATATTCCCCGTGGATTCGATACCTTGTTTACTCACGGGTAAAAGCTACTACGACAGCCGTGCGCTTGCGGACTTTCTGTTTGCCACCGTTGGTGTCAACAGTAGTCTTTGACACTGTTGGCTGTATTGCTCTGATGACATCGGTCATCGATCAACTTGATCTAATCCGATGACACCGATTATCGATGAACACTTGTTTTGTAAATATTTTTGCCCTTAAGGCGATACGTATCGTATCGGCTATCTCAGATGATATTCCGTAGATCATCGGCTTTAAGAATCAACCCAAATACTTGGGTAATATTTCTTTAAATATTTTCCGTTAAGCGCTTTTGAAAATTCTTCTCCTTCCAAAGTTTCCAAAATATACGCATTTCCAGGAACACATCGATTCACACGATAAGGACCTTCCCAATTAGGCGACCATTTTGCAAACTTAGAACTTTTAGTCCCTATCAGCAAAATCAGCTTCCAAACCAATTCTCGATGAATTCTTTTGGTTTAACCTTTTTATCATAATACTTGGCAACACGTGCTTTATTATTTTCAATATTTTCCAAAGCTCTCAAACAAGTTTCAGCCAAATCATCTAATTCAAAATTCATCAAACTTTTATACTCATCGGCAGTCAAGTATCCTTGTTTCGATATTCATCTTGATCCGATTTTGACTTCCTAAGGCAAAACAACATCATGTCCATAAACCAAATGATATGGGGACAATTTAGTATAACCATGACACGCCTTCCGATATGCCCACAATGATTCGGTCAAAGTTAAATGCCATCGCCTCGGTTGCTCGTCAATCTTCCGTTTGATAATTTTGATAATACTTTTATTTGATGCCTCTGCTTGACCATTAGCTTACGCATAATAAGGAGAAAAATTTAATAACTTAATACCCATACTGGCAGCAAAACTCTGAAATTCATCAGACATAAGCATAGTCCCCTGATCGGTCGTAATAGTCTGAGGAATACCAAACCTATAAATAATATTCTCCTTGACAAATTCCACCATATTCTTGGAATTAGCGACCTTCAAAGGGATCGCCTCAACCCATTTAGTGAAATAATCAGTTGCTACTAATATGAATTTGTGTCCCTTGCTCGATGATGGATGAATCTGTCCAATCAAATCAGTTCCCCATCCTCGAAAAGGCCATGGTTTAATTATTGGATTCATGGCTGATGCAGACGCTTTTTGTACATTTCCAAACTTCTGGCATTCTTGACAACCTTTATAATATTTGAAATAGTCCTCTAAAATCATAGGCCAAAAACAACCCATTTTTCTGATTATCCAATTCATCTTATAAGCCGACTGATGTGCACCACAAACTCCTTCATGTACTTCATCCATCATATCTTTGGATTCCGATTTACTCAAACATTGAAGCAACACACCATCAATCGTCTTATAATATAATTGATTATCAAGCAACACATATTTAACAGCCATGAATCTTAGCTTCCTGGAAACCTTTTGTGATGGATCCTTAAGATAATTCACAATTTCATACCTCCAATCTCTGACTTCCGGTTCTATCGTCATAATCTCATGAAAACATCGATAACCAGAAGCAACCTGTGCCAAATTATTTGCTTCTTGATTCTGAGCCTTGGGGATATGTTCAATATTAACCCTCACAAATTTCTTTAATAATAATCAGCACTCTTCAAAATAATGCATCAAAATATCATCTTTGCACTCATATTTACCGATTAATTGATAAATCACCAACTGGGAGTCTCCAAAAATCTTAACAGCTTTAGCTCCGACTTCCAATAATAATTTCAATCCTTTAAGCAATGCTTCATACTCAACCTGATTGTTTGTAAAACTTGGATCCATCGGATAACTGAATTCAAAATTTGCCCCCCGAGGCGAAACAATAACGATTCCGATGCCACATCCAAACATCGTCCAAGGCATCGGTTCAACCATTTTAACTTCATCTCCGAATGTGTTGTGTTACAAAATCAGCCATCACTTGTCCTTTGACTGCTTTAGCCGATTCGTATTTCAAATCGAACTCTGATAATGCCAATACCCATTTTCCGATTCTCCCTTTTAGCATCGGCATGGATAACAAATACTTGACGACATCGGTTTTGCAATCAACCATACACTCAGAAGATAATAGATAATGTCTCAACTTAGTGCAGGAGAAATATAGGCATAAACATAATTTTTCAACCGGTAAATACCTTGTTTCCGCGTCAATCAACTTCCGACTCAAATAATAAACCACTCTTTCTTTCCCTTCAAATTCTTGTGTAAGAACAGACCCGATTGACAACTCATCGGTCGATAAATATAATCGGACTGACTTATTTCTCTGAGGTGGAATTAAAACTGATGGTGTCATCATATATTGTTGTAGGATCGAAGCCCTCTAATATCAGCTATCAGAGAGGGGGGGGGGTGAATGATAGCATTAAATCGTAGCGGAAAATTTTCATCCTGAAAAGCAGATTCTGATACTCCACTAAAACATGTATCGTTCCTAGACTGTAACTCCTAAAATCATGAAACTTTGCAAGAAAATAGGTTATAAAATTATGCAACTAACCCAACTAGAATCACATTAATCGGAGGTCTACAACTCGAGATATTAATAAAATAAGAAGACCCTGTCAGATGGTGTCGCAAAAAGATTAAACCCTAATTTCCAGATTAAATAAAATATATTTAGGGCAAACCAATCAAACTTCTCAGATCAATAACTTGATGCCCTAGCATAGTTTTGGATGGATCAAAACAAGTCTAATCACGTTGATCAACAAATCAATCTAAACCAAAACCGTAGACAAGAACAAGCATACAAAACAATGATCGGAGAGGGGAGGCCGAGATTACCAACACATCAATTATCAAACCTTGATCTTTATTGCATAGATGTGTTCAAAAGATACTAACACATGCATCCATACAAAGGATTTCTACTGAATCCCAAAACCCTAGATGGGTTAGTTTTTCTCTACTGAAAAGCCGCCGCCGCCAGCTCTTGTGTCGCACGTCGGCCAACTAAAAAACCTCGACCTTCGCACCTGAACCCTCCTGGTTCGTGCTTTTATTTGCCTGTCCAAGACCAGGACCTAGATGACCACCTGACCCATGTCCTGGTCGAACCAAACCAGCACCTGTATGTGGCCTTAGTACCAGCAGACGTGTCCAACCTAGACTCCCTGGTCTAGACCTCAGCCACGTGAGATCACCAGCACAACAAATCAGGCCATCGGCCCTTCCTCTGCTGGCGCACATGCAGCAAACATACATATGCTGCACTTTAGCCCCTAATTAACTAACAAGAAGCTAATTAACTAGGCAAGATACACGTGCATACATGCAACATATATGCAAGCTCCTTGTCCATGCCACACTGCCATGACGCCATCTCCAGCTGCTCACGTTTCCATGCATACCCGCATGTCCACGTGCTGCAACTAATCAACACACCGCATCATCAACGCCGCGCCATCTCCATATGCATTGTTCTCTAGCCCAAACGTCCTGCATGACATCCTTGACCATTAGGACCTCAGTTCCTTCCTGAACTTAGTCCCGAAACCTCAGTTCCTCCTAAACTTAGTTCCAGTCTGTCACCGACCACGTTCCGCCTCAAGCACACATGAATCAAACACACAACTGTGTACGAGCACAAGTCCATGACTTGACTCAAGATCAGTCCATGCAACACACTCACACGAGCATGTTACATCCAAACAACATGCTACCACGAGCACATCCAAACACGCTACTACAAGCGTATAGATAAACACATTAGCACACATGCACATCACCCTATGTCATTATGCTAACTCACTTTGCAATGCCAATTTCAATATAAACCAATTTTTAATCACACATGATCTCACAATCTCCCCCTTGATGAAAACATTGGCAACACCTTATAAACATTGAACATTGGCAATTAAATTCAATAAGAGTTTTATAATCGAAAGCAAAAGTGAAAAGATCATCACAAAAGATCCAAAATTCTCCCCCTTTCTTCAAAAGAAAAATCTCCCCCTGAGAGAAACAAAGAAGAAGGGAAAAGAAAATCTCCTATATGTGAGTATGCAATGTGGAAAATTCTCCCCCTTGGACAATATGGATTCATCAAGAACACAAAAGAGAAGAGAACAAATCTTTTTGTAAATTTCAGATTTATATTTTTATATATGAGCATCACAGATGATTCATGTATGTAACAAATACTCATCCAAGCCATGCTAGAAAATAGTTGCAGCATCACATCCATACATACACAATGTAAATTTCAGCACAACTAAAAATCAAGTGCAATTAAACATTTATTTCATGACATGGTCTCCCTTTCTCAACTAATTCAATACTTGAAAAATCTTAATTTTTTGTGCACTTCATTTGTGCTTTAAGAACTGTTTCAATTATTGCTACAAAAAAAAATTGCAAGGAATTATATGCACCATTAGCTTTACTTTTCAACCAAGTCAAGCCTATGTCACATTGACAATCAGAAGCTTAAGAGCAAGGTTTCAGTCATACACAACTCCTTCCAAGTTCATATCAAGGTGCAATGATAAGCAATCTCGTTAAGAAGAAGTGCGACAATGCATATTTCCTTGATCTTTCTCATATCATTTTTTCATATCATATAATGCTAAAATTTCAGAATTATCACTTTTAAATCGAGATCAAAATAGTCAAGAAAGTTCAACCATGGCAAGATTTAATTCAGGTTTTCATTCTATTTAGATAGTCATGCCAAAAAATATACCATGCATGTACAGATATGAAGTTGCAAAAATTCAAGAGCATAAGCACGGCTTCAAATGTCATACATGAATAAAGTATAATGCTCATTAGTTTTTTTTACAATTCTCAGATTTTTATTTTATCAAAACTGAAAATAACCAAATTAAAATCCAAAGAGTCACAAAGCTTGTAACACCCCAGAACAGCAGCAACATTCTGGAGCATTACCACACTACGCTACAGCTATGACAGGCACACACATATAAAAAAACAGCAACAAAGATAAATAAACAGAGCACGCGGAAGCAACTTAAATCATCTAGTCAAATGTCTGACAACTGGATAAAAAGGGTATTATGAACTAAGCAAAAGACTTCACAACCAAACATTTTTATTACAACACATGTGTCCAATAATATATATAAAGAGGTGTGTGCACGCGTGCTGCTACTCCCATCCAACCAAGCTCCCTCCAAACTCATGAACCTGCAGAGAGGGGAAAGCGTATGAGGTTTATGGAAAACCTCAGCAAGCAAACTGCTTCAACCAAGTCATTTAAATCACAATATATATAAGCAACAATTTAAGAATTAAAATTACAAAAGAAGCATCATAAATCTTCAAGTAGTAAGATAAGTAAATACTTCACAATGATACTTCATGATGAAAATGCAAAAGGTGCAATGCAATGCATGACTTCACTTCTACCCAAACATCCCACAAGGGAGGAAGTGAGGGTTGCAACCATATTGCTATATCTCAACGTGCGTTGCTGTACCGGTACTTACCGCACCAATCCGGCTACGGTTTTCTTTATATGCATAAAGATATGAGAATGCGAATGCAAGATTGCAATGCATGAATTTCATATGTCTCAAAATTCATAACTTCAAAAGTAACACCTCAAGTGGATCATAAATACTTCAATAAAAATATAAATTCAGAATTATCTTGCTAGTGTGAGGTACTGAAATTAATTGGAGGCAATTCAAACAACGAAGTTAAAGCATGTAGACCACATCGCTATGTTTACTTGCCTTCACCGAAGATCAAGAACGTGAGCTAAGCACGATCCGAAGGCGCACCACCTGATAACAAACATAACTCAGCACCAACACAATCACACAAGAATAAACAAACATAATTCAAAGCGTTCCTACGCCCGAACCCGTCATTCTCATAGAAAGAACACACAAAACTTGACATGACAGCAGCGCTGTTGCTTCTCCTTTTTGCATAATTAATCCTGATGGCTAAAAAAAATCTCATCTTCTGCCATATGATAGATAACTTTAGAATTAACAACTTTGTAGTGATCCATAGCTAGAGTAAAAATCATTAACATAAACTAATCTTGAGATGAACCTCATACTGAAAATCTGACAACAACTGTAGAACAACCCTAGCAAAACAGATATGTCTGGAGTTCCAGAATTCACATTATTAAGAACTTAACCAATCTGGAAACCTTATGAAAGTTCTCACAACTTCTCTATTCATCCAAAATTCCAATTCTGTCGTTTGGGTTGCCTAAACTTGAGATGAACATATTCTGCCCAGAATTATGAGGCTGAAAAACTGTCAGATTAAAACTTCGATATCTCTCTGATATTAAATCGGATTGCAGAGCTCTTTACGGATTTGGAAAGATATCAAACTCCTCTACAACTCATATATAGGGTTTATATTTTTTTGAGGTAACTAAGGCCACACAAAACTGATATTACCAAAGACTGTGCAGATCAACAACATGCTGAGAACAGCGACGAGGGTAAACCCTTAATCATAGCCCTTAACGGCGATGATCACTACTAGACGCAAGAGCTAAAACCTCCAAATCCTTAGAAAAACATGATTAGTGCAGGGCCAAGGCTCACCTAGGGTTTCCGTTTGAAAAGAACAAGGGCAAAGACGGCGACGACAATCACCACAACGATTCTCCATTGTTTTCCTAGCGGCGAGGGTCGCGGCAACCCATGGATTGACTCCGAACTGCATCACACATGGCAGTACCACCATGAACAGCGAGGAACAGATCCGATTTGGGGAGGAACGGAGAGAGGAAAGAAAGCCTGACCGATTTCTAGAGAGGAACGGTGACGGCGGACGACGGCGTGCCCAGATTTTCCCCTCTTCTCTTCTTCTCCTCTTCTTCTCCCTCTCTCTCCTCTCTTTCACGGTAAAAGAAGAGGCGGCATGGTCTAGGGTTGGGGCAGGGAGAAAAGATAAAAAGAATGATCGGCTGACGCTATAGTGACCTGGTTACTGTATACTAACAGGGATAAAACTTGCAACTTCAGTTTTTTCGCGATCTGAACTCCAAACGATGCGAATGAGTAGTCAAACAGAAAGAATTCGACGGGCTCTACGCAGCCATGTCTCCATTCGTCCATCCGAGCGACGGATCTAAAAGTCAACTTTTGGCTATCATCTTAATGTATTCCCACATATAAAGCGTATTTTACTTTTGCGCATTCCAGGTATTACATTCTTCCCCCCTTAAAAGAATTCGTCCCCGAATTCACCATTCCTAATGAGAGAACGGAGAAATAGAACCACATGTAACCAAATTACTTACTAGTCTCGAAGAGCTCTGGATATTTCAGGCGCATTGGCTCCTCCAATTCTCATGTAGCTTCCCGTTCCGACTGATTAGTCCATAGAACCTTCACATACTTGATAGTCCTATTCCGCATGACACGCTGAGAGAAATCCAATATACGCACTGGATGACACTCCACAGTCAAATCTTGCTCAATGATCACTGGCTCGGCCTCCATCTTCTACTCTGGATCTTTCAAATACTTCCTCAACATAGATACATGAAACACAGGATGCACTCCACTCATCGACTCGGGCAACTGCAAACGATATGCCAAGGCACCAACTCGAGCAGTAATAAAATAAGGTCCAATATACCTCGGACTGAGCTTTCCTCTAGTGCCAAATCGAACAATGCCTTTTGTTGGAGACACCTTGAGAAGAACCTCATCACCAACTGCAAACTCGAAATCCCTCCGTCTCACATCCGCATAGCTCTTCTGTCGGCTTTGAGCAGCCAACAGGTTCTGACGGATCTCACGTACTTTATCATGAGTCTGTTGTACCCAATCCGGACCAACCAAAGATCTCTCACCAACAACATCCCAACAGAGCGGAGAAATGCACCTACGGCCATACAATGCTTCAAATGGACCATCTTAATGCTAGCCTGATAACTATTATTATAAGCAAACTCTGTCAATGGCAAGTGATCCTCCCAACTGCCCTTCCAAGAGAGCACACAAGAACGCAACAAGTCCTCTAAGGTCTGAATGGTACGCTCTGACTGACCATCTGTCTGAGGGTGAAAAGCAGTGCTAAGATCCAATCCAGTACCCAAAGCGCTATGCAAACTCCTCCAAAAATTAGATACAAATTTGGAATCACGATCAGAAACAATAGATTTAGGCACACCATGCAACCTCACCACTTCCTTGATATACAATGGAACCAAATCTGAAGCAGAATTAGTGGTCTTCATGGGAAGAAAATGTGCAACCTTAGTGAGTCTATCAATCACAACCCAAATAGCATCCTTACCTCTAGGGGAACGAGGTAATCCAATCACAAAATCCATGGTAATGTTCTCCCATTTCCACATAGGGATCTCCAATGGTTTTAATAATCCTGCAGGCCTTTGATGCTCGGCCTTTACCTTCTGACAAATACCACAAGAAGCCACATACTTAGCAATATCAACCTTCATCCGCTTCCAACAGAAACTCTGCCTCAAATCTTGATACATCTTAGTCTCACTTGGATGCACTGTATATGGAGTCCGATGAGCTTCCCTCAAAATCTCCATCTTAACTGCAGCTTTCTGTGGCACACAGAGACGACCTCTAAAATAAATGGTACCATCCTCCTCCATACTAAAATCATGGGGTCTTCCTGCCTCAATACACTTGCGAACGGCCTGAAGCAAGCGATCCTGCAATTGTGCCACACTCACATGCTCACGCAACGGCGAACGAATAGCCAACTCATTCTCCTCACGGGCAACACCAGCATAGCAAAGAGAAATTCCCATACGGTCCAAGTCAGCAGTCAATGGCATACAAGTCTTAGGAATACCAGTCCTACTAAGTGCATCCACAACCACATTCGCCTTTCTAGGGTGATACTGTATACTCAAATCATAATTTTTAATCAATTCAAGCCACCTCCTTTGTCTCATGTTTAATTCTTTCTGAGTGAAAATATACTTGAGACTCTGATGATCTGTAAAGATGTCACATGATTCACCATAAAGATAATGCCTCCAAATTTTTAATGCAAAAACCACAGCTGCTAACTCCAAGTCATGTGTAGGATAATTCTCCTCATGCTTTCTCAATTGCCTAGATGCATAGGCGATAACTCTACCCTCCTGCATGAGAACACAACCAAGACCAATATGGGAGGCATCTGTATATACTGTATAGTGCTTGCCACTCTCAGGCAATACCAAAATAGGAGCACTCACCAACCTCTCCTTTAGAGTACGAAGCTTGCCTCACAATCCTCAGTCCAAACAAATGGAGCACCCTTCATCGTCAGCTTTACAATGGAAGAAAAATCCTGAACGAACCGACGATAGTATCCAGCAAGACCAAGGAAACTCCGAACCTCTGTAACTGTAGTCGGTCTCTACCACTTAACCACAGAAGCAACATTCTTTGGATCAACAGTAATACCATCCTGATTAATAACATGTCCAAGGAAAGCGACCTCAGAAAGCCAAAATGCACACTTCTTCAGCTTGGCATAATATTTATACTCCCTCAGCTTATCCAACACCAAACTGAGATGCACCTCATGCTCTTCCTTGGTTTTTGAATAAATCAAGATATCATCAATAAACACCACCACAAATACGTCCAGGTATGGGTGCAACATTCTGTTCATGGCTTCCATGAAAATAGCAGGAGCATTGGTTAGACCAAAAGACATAACCACATACTCATAATGTCCATACCTCGTGCTAAAAGCCGTCTTCTCAATGTCCTCCTCCTTAATCCTCAATTGGTGATAACCAGATTGCAAATCAATCTTTGAGAATACCTTGGCGCACTTTAACTGATCAAACAATGCATCAATACGAGGCAAAGGATACTTATTCTTGATGGTCACCTGATTAAGCCCTCGATAATCAACACATAACCTCTTAGTGCCATCTTTCTTCTCCACAAAAATCACAGGAGCAGCCCAAGGTGAGACACTTGGTCTAATAAATCCCTTCGCTAAAAGCTCATCAATCTGCTTCTTCAATTTCACTTGCTCAACAGGTGCCATCTTATACGGCGACCTGAAAATAGGCTGAGTCCCAGGGACCAATTTAATCTCAAAGAGAGACTCCTTTTCAGGAGGCAAACCTGGAAGATCAGCAGGAAACACATTTGGATACCGACAAACAACTGGAATATCCTCAACATGCAAGATGGCCTCAGGAACCTCAAGCATAGACCACAAAAGACCTGACTTCCTTAACCAGCGACCAGGAAACAAGTAGCATAGCAGTGCAAGGAAAAACTTAGGAGCACTACCCTGAAATACAACCTCACGTCCCAAAGGTGCCTGCAGTGAGATTGTCTTCCAGAAACAAGATATAACAGCCTGATAATGAGAAAGCCAGTCCATCCCAAGTATAACATCAAATATGTCCAGCGGAATAATTACTAGATTAGCCACAAAATCCTCATCTGCTAGGGAGATACGACAACCAGGACTAACCAACGTACTAGAGACCGGACCCTTAGCAGAACTGACTGTAACTGCCTGCTAATCTGCTGAACAGAAATACCAGTACGAACCACAAAACCCTCCGAAACAAACAAGAAGCTAGCTCCAGAATCAAATATGCATCAAATGAATCACCATGGATATAGTACCTGTCACCACATCACCACGGTCTCGACCGTCAGTTGAAGGCATAGAGTATGCCCCCTGGACACCACTCGAAGAAGAAGGCATGTGAAACCCAGTCGGTGTAGGTGTCCACGCTGGAGCTGACGGAGTAGAAGCATGGGACACCCAATACGCACCACCAGGAATAGGTGTGAGTGAAGAACCAAGCATCGAAGTAGCTGGAGGTGCTGATAAGAGCTGCTACGAAGAAGGTGCAGATAAGTACTGCTATGCAACAGGTGCCGGTAGAAATTGCTGCGCTGGAGTAGTGTACTGCTGCTCAAAAGAGACCCCAGTCATCATGTGGGCGGAACCACACTGTCCAGAAGAGGAAGAAGTCACTGGCTCCCAGATCAGCTTACTGTTTGGGTTCTTCCTACATACCACCTCCTTATGATCATGACCACACCTGGAGCAGCTATCAGTCCAATGACAATTCGCACGGTGGTGAGCATCACCACAACGGAAACACACCAATCCAAGCCCTGGCTCGGCGATAGCTTGATACCGAATGGAGCCATCTCTAGAACCACCTCCAGAACCACCTCCGGAACCACGACTATGAGAAGAGCTGCCACTATAAGGATGGTGACGATGATGCTTGTCCTTCTTATGAATAGGACCACTAGAATGGCCCTTTTGCTCCTTCTGGTTCTTATGCACCTGAGAACGATCTCCACCTCTAAGCTCCTCTGTATAGTCATCCTGTACCTCAACTCCCAAAGCCCTCTCAACAGTTGAGCGAAAGTCCTCAACCACAAAAGCACCCAAGACTCGGTGAATGGAGGCCTTCAGACCCTGTCTGAATATCCTTGCCTTCTCATACTCATCACGTGCCACATGAGGTACAAAGCGCACAATCTGGTTAAACTCAACCTCATACTCTACAACAGTTCTCTTGCCCTGATGGCACCTCTCAAGCTGAGTCTTCATCTTGTCCATGAAAGCAATAGGGTAGAACCTCCTCTCGAACTGAACAACAAAGTCCGTCCAAGTGATAGGACCACGTGCAACAGGATGAGAAGACTGCACATTCCTCCACCACACTAGAGCCTCACCCTTAAGTAGGTAATGAGCAAATCGAACCCAATCTGAAGCAGGAACCTGAAAGGACTCCAGCTTGTCAACCACTGAAGACAGCCAATCTGCAGCCTCAATAGGAGCACCAGTACTAGCAAACTTCTCCAATGCCATACCACTCCAATCCCTCAAGTCCAACGAACGCTGAGGAGGCACTACAGGCTCTCCACCAGTACCAGCCACAGTACCAGAAGCAGGAGGAACACCGCCAGGAACAGCACCCGCAGGAGCCTGACAAAGAGCATTCATCTCTGCCCGCAATGCCTGCATCTCTGCTAAGACTGCAGCCATATCCGGATTGGCAGGAGGTGCCTCAGGAGCAGGTCCCCTACCATGACCATGACCACGACCTCGACCACGAGCAGGCATCTACAACCCACACAGCAATATTAGCACAATAGCACAATCACAAATAAGGAATGAAGAAAAAAACAGAACAACAGGTAAACAAGCAACCCCATCCTACAAGTGCAAGTGTGTCAAGTTTTAAAGTGGGTCAAATTTTAGCAACAAGAAGTTCACATAAACCTATAACCTTAAGCTCGGATTACCAACTGTAACACCCCAGAACAGCAGCAACATTTTGGAGCATTACCACACTACGCTACAGCTATGACAGGCACACACATATAAAAAAACAGCAACAAAGATAAATAAACAGAGCACGCGGAAGCAACTTAAATCATCTAGTCAAATGTCTGACAACTAGATAAAAAGGGTATTATGAACTAAGCAAAAGACTTCACAACCAAACATTTTTATTACAACACATGTGTCCAATAATATATATAAAGAGGTGTGTGCACACGTGCTGCTACTTCCATCCAACCAAGCTCTCTCCAAACTCATGAACATGCGGAGAGGGGAAAGCGTATGAGGTTTATGGAAAACCTCAGCAAGCAAACTGTTTCAACCAAGTCATTTAAATCATAATATATATAAGCAACAATTTAAGAATTAAAATTACAAAAGAAGCATCATAAATCTTCGAGTAGTAAGATAAGTAAATACTTCACAATGATACTTCATGATGAAAATGCAAAAGGTGCAATACAATGCATGACTTCACTTCTACCCACATATCCCACAAGGGAGGAAGTGAGGGTTGCAACCACATTGCTATATCTCAACATGTGTTGCTGTACTGGTACTTACCGCACCAATCCGGCTACGGTTTTCTTCATATGCATAAAGATATGAGAATGCGAATGCAAGGTTGCAATGCATGAACTTCATATGTCCCAAAATTCATAACTTCAAAAGTAACACCTCAAGTGGATCATAAATACTTCAATAAAAAGATAAATTCAGATTTATTTTGCTAGTGTGAGGTACTGAAATTAATTGGAGGCAATTCAAGAACGTGAGCTAAGCACGATCCGAAGGCGCACCACTTGATCACAAACATAACTCAGCACCAACACAATCACACAAGAATAAACAAACATAATTCAAAGCGTTCCTACGCCCGAACCCGTCATTCTCATCGAAAGAATACACAAAACAAGACATGACAGCAGCGCTGTTGCTTCTCCTTTTTGCATAATTAATCCTGATGGCTAAAAAACTCTCATCTTCTGCCATATGATAGATAACTTCAGAATTAACAACTTTCTAGTGATCCATAACTAGAGTAAAAATCATTAACATAAACTAATCTTGAGATGAACCTCATACTGAAAATCTGACAACAACTGCAGAACAGCCCTAGCAAAACAGATATATCTGGAGTTCCAGAATTCACATGATTAAGAACTTAACCAATCTGGAAACCTTATGAAAGTTCCCACAACTTCTCTATTCATCCAAAATTCCAATTCTGTCGTTTGGATTGCCTAAACTTGAGATGAACATATTCTGCCCAGAATTACGAGGCTGAAAAACTGTCAGATTAAAACTTCGATATCTCTCTGGTATTAAATCGGATTGCAGAGCTCTTTACGGCTTTGGAAAGATATCAAACTCCTCTACAAATCATATATAGGGTTTATATTTTTTTGAGGTCATTAAGGCCACACAAAACGGATATTACTAAAGACTGTGCAGATCAACAACATGCTGAGAACAGCGACGAGGGTAAACCCTTAATCATAGCCCTTAACGGCGATGATTACTACTAGACGCAAGTGCTAAAACCTCCAAATCCTTAGAAAAACATGATTAGTGCAGGGCCAAGGCTCACCTAGGGTTTCCGTTTGAAAAGAACAAGGGCAAAGACGGCGACGACAATCACCACAACGATTCTCCACTGTTTTCCTAGCGGCGAGGGTCGCGGCAACCCATGGATTGACTACGAACTGCATCACACATGGCGGCACCACCATGAACAGCGAGGAACAGATCCGATTTGGGGAGGAATGGAGAGAGGAAAGAAAGCCTGACCGATTTCTAGAGAGGAACGGCGACGGCGGACGACGGCGTGCCCAGATTTCCCCCTCTTCTCTTCTTCTCCTTCTCTCCTTCTCCCTCTCTCTCCTTTCTTTCACGGTAAAATAAGAGGCGGCATGGTCTAGGGTTGGGGCAGGGAGAAAAGATAAAAAAAATGACCGGCCTGGTTACTGTAGCCGTGATGCTACAGTACCATGATGCTACAGTGACCTGGTTACTGTATACTAACATGGATAAAACTTGCAACTTCAGTTTTTTCGCGATCTGAACTCGAACGATGCGAATGAGTAGTCAAACAGAAAGAATTCGACTGGCTCTACGCAGCCATGGTCTCCATTCGTCCATCCGAGCGACGGATCTAAAAGTCAACTTTTGGCTATCATCTTAATGTATTCCCACATACAAAGCGTATTTTACTTTTGCGCATTCCGGGTATTACAAAGCTCCCCTCAAAACATCCATATCACAAAAAACTCATCTTCTCAAAAACCCAATGCTCCCCCTCAAATGAATAACCAATGAATCAAGAGAGACATAGTGAGACACATGTGTTTTGAGTTATCTTGGTATATTTCAGCTAAGCACAATCATACATTTTATGATCACATACTAAGCATAAAAAGGCATGATATCATATATAACATGATCGAACAAGCCAGGGGATAGATATGATCATATCAAAAAACATCTCATCTCACACCACAAAATAAATATAAATGGGTATAAAAGATATGAGAGTAAGTAGCTCACTGAATATTCATCGCATATGCTTTGTAAAGACCATCTCACGGGTGTATAGAACCATTAGTTTCTTGATCACAATATAAAAAGATCAAGATCCATCGAGCTCTTGTCCTTCAACCTAAATCTGAAATTTTCAAATAGCACTACAAGATGTCGAGGCCTTGGTACTGGGGTTAGTAATAAAACATTTAGGTATCCAGCACTTAGACACACGACTGAAAGTATGAGTAGGCATAGCACAAGTATTTTTACGATTAAATTCAGATCTGTCTTTACTTGTGTTTCTAGCAACAAAAGGTGTTTGCTTCACCCTATGCACAAAGTGAGGAGTCACAACCTCACAAGGAATAAAATGTGCACTTCTGAAATTAGACTTAGCCTTTGCTCTTTCTTTTCTTTGTTGTTTAGCTAGTCTAAAGCAAAATTCTTTCTTATGTCCTTCCCTACCACAATGAGTGCAAGTGTACTTGACTTTATATTTAACTTGAGAAGTAGAAGAAACATTTGCATCCATTGTGCTAGTAGATGACATAATTCCAGCAGATTTAAAAACTATCTTTTTAGGCTCATCATGAATTTCAAACTTTCCACTACCAAGAGATTTAACAACAGTGAGTGCATTATTCTTGGAGTGAACATAAGGGTCAAAGCCTAAACCAGGTTTATGTTTAACTGAGTTAGTCTTTTGTTCCAAAATTTGATTCAAAGTTTTAGTTCCCATCTTATTTTGCAAATACTCAATTCGCTTCAAAAGGGTGGAACAATTTTCACAAGCACTAGACATGGGTTTCTTTTGATTACGACAATTAGAGCAAGAAAGAACCTCATGTATAGAAAAATCATTTTTTATTTGATCAACTCTAGCATAAGCATCTTTCAACTTCAATTCAAGAATATTACATTTATCACAAGAAGTTGGTTCATCAGTTACACAAACATGATTCTCATTTTTTTATTTTTCAACTTTTAGTTGTTCTAAAGTAGAAGCATGCACATCTCTAAGAGAAATTAATTCAGCATAGATAGAATCACATGATTTGCATGAATCATCGACTGGAATCAATTTTTTAAGTCTAGAAATTTCAGCATTTAAAGATTCAATCAAAGCATCATGTTTCTTAATCTTTTTATTTCTTTTCTCTAATAAAGTGCCAAGTTTTTCAACAGCAATAGATAATTCATCATAAGTAGGTTCTACCTCATTTTCGCTTTGGCTATCGATGTCGCTATTGGAGAAGCTCTTGCTACTTGCCATTAGACACAATCCAGTCAAATCACACATCTTCTTCTTGCTTTTGTTTGTTGTGTCTTCATCGCTGCTCTTAGAATCAACATCGCTCAAATTTACTTGCTCAAGTGCAGCAAGAACTTGATTCACAACCTTGCCATTTATAAATCCCTTCTTGTTCTTCCTCTTGCTCTTCAATTTGATCTTCTTCTTGTCATCATCGCTACTGTCTTCTTCAGACTCTTCATCCCTTGCTATCCTTGCTAGAAACTTTGGACACTTTAGACGAATATATTTAAGCGAGCCACACTCAAAGCATCTTTGAGGACTTGAATTTCCTCTCTTTCTTGATCTCACATTCCGCAAGGCTTTAGTAAATCGAGTCGAGAGGAGTGCCAAATCATCTTCCGGGAGTTGTTCTAGCTGTTCATCAGTTAGTGAAGACAAAGAGGACAAAGCATGGCTAGTAGAAAAATTATCATTATGAATTTTGCTATACTGAGATGTTAAAGCAATTGATTTGGAACCATTCTTCCTAGCAAGCACATCTAATTCATGAGTTTTTAATTTAGAATAAAGCACATCCAAAGTAAGTGTACTCATGACAGTAGATTCTCTAATAAATATAACCTTCATCTCCCAAATAGACATATCTAATGCTCTAAGTAATTGATGTGCATTTTCAGCATCAGTGTAAGTAACATTAACAGCTCATAGATTACTCAATATTTTATTAAAACGAGCAAACAAGTCATCAAGAGATTCACCAGGTTTCATCACAAAGCGCATATATTCTTTTTTAAACATATCTTGTTGCACTTCTTTTATTGTGTTTGAACCTTCATGATAATCACATAAAGCTTTTCATACCTGATATGCAGATTTGTGATGAATTACACGATCGAAATCACTTCTTCCGAGACCTTGGATGATTAAGTTCCTTGCCTTGCTATTATTCTCCACATTTGCTCAATTAGCATCGTTGATTACATCAGGCACTACAAAAGGAGTAGCCACCTTCTCCCAAATCAGGGAGCCCTGCGCTTGAATATAAGCCTCCATCTTCGCTTTCCAGAACTGAAAATCAACACCATCGAAAACACACGGTTTTGTGGAATATCTATCCATTGCTAATATTCTAATCACCGGTTAAGATCAATTAGAACAAAAACAAGATCTGATACCACTTGTAGGATCGAAGCCCTCTAATATCAGCTATCAGAGGGGGGGTGAATGATAGCAATAAATCGTAGTGGAAATTTTCACCTTGAAAAATAGATTCTGATACTCCACTAAAATATGTATCGTTCCTAGACAGTAACTCCTAAAATCATGAAACTTTGCCAAAAAAAATAGGTTATGAAATTATGCAACTAACCCAACTGGAATCATGTTAATCGGAGGTCTACAACTTGAGATATTAATAAAAAAGCAGACCCTGTCAGATGGTGTCGCAAAAAGATTAAACCCTAATTTCCAGATTAAACAAAATATATTTAGGGCAAATCAATCAAACTTCTCAGATCAATAACTTGATGCCCTAGCACGGTTTTGGATGGATCAAAACAAGTCTAATCATGTTGATCAACAAATCAATCTAAACCAAAACCGTAGACAAGAACAAGCGTACAAAACAATGATCGGAGAGGGGAGGCCGAGATTACCAACACATCAATTATCAAACCTTGATCTTTATTGCATAGATGTGTTCAAAAGATACCAACACATGCATCCATACAAAGGATTTATACTGAATCCGAAAACCCTAGATGGGTTACTTTTTCTCTACTGAAAAGCCGCCGCCAGCTCTTGTGTCGCGTGTCGGCCAACTGAAAAACCTCGACCTTCGCACCCGAACCCTCCTGGTTCGTGCTTTTATTTGCCTGTCCAAGACCATCACCTAGATGACCACCAGACCCATGTCCTGGTCGAACCAAACCAGCACCTGTACGTGCCCTTAATACCAGCAGACGTGTCCAACCTGGACTCCCTGGTCTAGACCTTAGCCACGTGAGATCACCAGCACAACAAAATCAGGCCATCGGCCCTTCCTCTATTGGCGCACATGCAGCAAACATACATTTGCTGCACTTTAGCCCCTAATTAACTAACAAGAAGCTAATTAACTAGGCAAGATACACGTGCATACATGCAACATATACGCACGCTCCTTGTCCACGCCACACTGCCATGACGCCATCTCCAGCTGCTCACGTTTCCACGCATACCCGCATGTCCACGTGCTGCAACTAATCATCACGCCGCGTCATCAATGCCGTGCCACCTTCATATGCATTGTTCTCTAGCCCAAACGTCCTCCATGACATCCTTAACCATTAGAACCTCAGTTCCTCCCTGAACTTAGTCCCAAAACCTCAGTTCCTCCTGAACTTAGTTCCAGTCCGTCACCGACCACGTTCCGCCTCAAGCAACACCTACACATGAATCAAACACACAACTGTGTACGAGCACAAGTCCATGACTTGAGTCAAGATCAGTCCATGCAACACACTCACACGAGCATGTTACATCCAAACAACATGCTACCACGAGCACATCCAAACACGCTACTACAAACGTATAGATAAACACATTAGCACACATGCACATCACCCTATGTCATTATGCTAACTCACTTTGCAATGCCAATTTCAATATAAACCAATTTTTCATCACACATGATCTCACAATTGTTTTATTTCATCAAATGCCTTCTACTGCTCTTCTCCCCACATGAATTCTTCATCGGCTTTCAATTTCAGCAACGGGGAGAAAGGACGAATTCTTCTAGATAAATTTGAAATGAATCTTCTGACAAAATTAATCTTACCGATCAACGACTGGAGACTCATCTTATCGGTAGATGGCTTATCATGTTTGATAGCTTTCATATTCTTTTGTCCGACTTCAATACCTTTTCATGAACCATAAAACCCAAAAACTGTCCAGCCGATACTCCAAATGCATTTCTTGTTAGGATTCATCTTCAAACCGTGCTTTCTTGTACATTCAAGAGTCTCCCGCAAATCGGCTAGATGCTGCTTGTATCTATTGGACTTTACCACCACATCATCTATGTAAATTTCAACAATGCTGCCGATCAATTTATGAAATATATAATTCATAGCTCTTTGATATGTGGCACCAGTATTTTTCAAACCAAAAGTCATCACGAGCCACTCATACAACCCAAGGGCACCAGGCAATCGGAATGCAGTTTTAGGAATATCCTCTTCTGCCATAAACATTTGATTATACCCTGCATTTCCATCCATAAAACTAATCACCTTGTGTCCTGAAGCCGCATCGACCAACATATCAGCAATTGGCGTCGGATACCCATCCATCAGAGTTGCTTTATTAAGATTCCTGAAATCCACACAAACTAGCAATTTCCCATTACTTTTAAAAACAGGAACGATATTAGATATCCATTCAACATATCGGCAAGGTCGAATAAATTTTGCTTCATATAACCGAGTTATTTCGGCTTTTATTTCTTTATCTAATTCTGGTTTAAATCATCTTGGCGCTTGTTTAAAAGGTCGATACCCTGGTTTGATCGGGAGCCGATGTTCAACCATAGATCGGCTTAAACCTTGCATTTCATAATATTCCCAAGCAAAACAATCACGATACTCCTTCAACTACTTTATTAATTCTTATTTAAACTCAGGATCCAATTTAGCACTTATAAATGTCGGCCGAGGTCTATCTCCTAAACCAATATCTATTTCTTCTAATTCATCGGCCGACATGAAACCTTGACCAAGTTTACCCTCATTTTCAATGAATTCTTCCATTAATACAAACTTTCGGAGCCGACTGTTTGGATCGGCTTTAGACCATCATCGAACAATTGTATGAAGTTACCTTCCCAAACTTCACCCAGCAGGCACTCTATTCCTTCAAATTTCCAAACTGTCAAATCGGCAGTAGCAACGCTAACCGATTCATCGGCTTGGACAGTCTCAATGTGATCTCCATGCTATTGGATAAGACATTGATGCATGGTAGATGGCACACAGCAATTAGCATGCATCCATTCACGCCTCAAGAGCAAACTGTAAGATCCTTTACTATCGATGATGTAGAACGTAGTAGGCAATGTCTTGTTCCCGATCATCAATTCAACATTTAATGCCCCTCGAGTTGGCGACGGATTTCCACCAAAATCTTTGAGCATCATATCGGTCTTGATCAAATCATTAGGACCTTTGCCGAGCTTCCGATATGTAGTATATGGCATCAAATTTACTGCAGCTCCTCCATCAACAAGCATCTTTATCATTGGCTAAATTACCATCAACATATCCTTTGACATATAAAGGCCTCAGATGCCGATACTTTCCATCAACTGGCTTTTCAAATGTAGCCAGTTGAGGTTGCAGAATCAACTATGCCATAGCTTCTTCCAAGTCATTAGCCTCATCATCCATTGAACTCACATTATACTCAGTAGGCAACATAAACACCATATTCACCGACGCCGATGGTCCTTCATCATCACGCCTAGGTTTAGCTCTCCAAACTTTAGAATTTTCATCACCCTGACGCTTTTCCCTAAGCTGCTCCTTGTATCGGAGATGCTGAACTCTCCTCTTTTGAGTCTTATTCAAACCTTCAGGACACCACTGTGAATTGACCTTTGGATGTGAGCCTGATTTGACCTCCAAATCCTCCTCCGATTCCTGTACGTCATCTGGCTCTTGAATATTTTCTTTTTTCTTGTACACCAAATGATCATACACAGAAAGACGGTCCCCTTTATATTTTTGGCGATCATTATACCTTCGGCGATCATCGTCCCATCGATCATAGCACCAATTTTCATACTCACGTCGATCATGATATTCACGCCAATCTTCACGCTCCTGCTGATAAGCTACCTCATCATGCCAGCTGCATCGGTGCCCAAAATCCAATCGGTCATGTACAGAATGACGTTGCCTTTTTGAATCTCTATAGCCTTTATATTAGTCACTGCATTCTGGACAATCATAAATTGATGGGAGCCTTAATTTCTCATTCCAACAAAACCTGAAGAACGGACATCCCCAATGATCTTCATCATCAAACCTCCTCATCGGAGGATTCTGATCTCTATCTTGTTGGCGCATGTATTTGTCAATGAGTTGACCTGATGTAACTCTGGGCCTGTCCCTTTGTTGACGGTCATCCCAATCCTCTTGATAGCTCCGATTCCTCACTTCATCGGCTGATACTTGACAATCAGGATCAACAGCCCCTGCTTTCTTAGCATGATCCGATGTGAGGACTTTAGCCTTCATCGGTGCTCCGATTTCCACCATGTTTTGTGGGAACGGATGTCCATCAAGCTTCATCGACTTCTTGTTCGTTTCAACTTTGATGATCCCCTTTTCAATCGCCGATTGGTATGATGAGACACTGAATTATGCCATTTGCAGTATTTCTTTTTCTTCAACTATTTGGCAGAAAGAATTGTATGATTTGGGGAAAGCATGATTTGTTTCTCTGCTAACAATAGATCAAATATCTTATCGGCTTTAGTAATATCGAAACTGTACCTTTCTGGCTCGACCTTCACCCATGGACAGGCAACATAATTCTTGTTCTTGGTCCACTCAGTTAAATCGACCTCAGCTTCATCACCATTAGAATCATACTCAATATTAGCAATTTTCCTCTAATATTTGTCCCTCATGCTGAGAGAGCTTTTGAATCATGTGTCCCAAGCCTTCAAAATCTTGACTTGTATATCGATCTCTAACCTGAGGCAACAATCCTTGGAAAGCCAAATCAACCAATTGTCCCTCCGATAGATTCAATGAATAGCATCAGCTATAGACATCCCTAAATCTTTGAACAAATTCACTGACCGATTCCCCATTCCCCTGGTCTCATGTACTCCCACAAAGAAATAAGCATGACATTTTTTTTCTAGATCGTCCCAATTACAAATAGAATTTGGCGGCAAAGAAGAAAACTAGGAAAAGGCCAAACCAGACAAAGACATAGGGAAAAGCTTAACTTTCAATGGATCAATTGAAGCTACTTCACCACATTGAATTGTATAGCGGTTGATATGCTCAATAGTGGTAACATCCCCTTGTCCAGAAAACTTGTAAAAATCAGGAATCCTGAATCGGGTTGGCATTGGCAATGTGTCAAACCAGTCCGGATACAGCTTCCGATACAGATAAGACTGGCCCTTGGGTTTCAGACCAAACTGATTCTTCATGACGTCAGCAATCTTATCTGACCAATCCTCCTGAGTATAATTCCCCTGACCAATCGGAGCACGTGTTGATGTCATTATAACTGGTGTCTCAACATGTCCGATTGATGGTTCCCAATAGTTAAATCCCCTGCCCTTTGGCAGGTTTTCAGTATTGAAGAAAAAAGGATATACTAGCTTTCGATCAACCACAGGAATTTTACTGCCATACTGGTCTATATATTGAGTTCCGCCGAAACTCTTGTCTCCTGTTTCTCCTTCTTGTTCCTCTTCTTCTTCAACTTCATCTGTTGCTTTGCCTTTAGCTTTCTTGATCTTGGGAGTTTCATAATACTCAGGATTTGTTTCAGGTGATGTAGAGGAACTAATCTGTATGATCTTCTTTTTTAGATCGTTTATTGCAGAAGAAGCGCTAGTATCAAAATAAGCAGGTCCCTTTTGGATATCTGTAAGCACTGCTCCATCTAACAGCTTAGCGACCAGCCCCACTATGGTATTAACCAATATCCCCGATTGGTTAATCATGGCATGACTCAAACCAGCATCTACATAATCTTGGAAGAACTTTCTTTCACTTGTAGTGATCTGATCAAAAGCTTCTTTTGGCACAGGGAACTGATTCTTTTTGATCACGACATTACGAGTCTTACTGAATGAGTCTAAGCATAAATCCTTGAATTCCTCAAGTTGTGCTTCCACGAGCTTCCTCTGCTCTTCATTGAGGTCTTCCATCGTGACAACAGTGACATCGCCTTTGTCTGTTGGTGCCATCGTAGACGCTTTCGAGTCCCACTGGGCATGCCAAAATGTGTTGACGTACTCTCAGAAATTAACACTGTGGCCTGGAAGATTTGCTTTGAACTTCAGTGCAGGTCCAAAATCTTGATGTTCAGGGCATGCCAGTCAATTTGACCTAAAATTGACAAGGTAGAGTTTAATCAGTAAACAACAAGGAACTCATCGGCCAAAGCCCCGATTCATTCCGGCGATCGGATCAACACAAGAGGGAGTCCAATTTACAGGCATCAACCATCGGCCTTGAGTCCGATTCGTGACGATATAATAAATATTTAAAATAAGCCATCGACTATGGAAGCCGAATCGGGGATAAATCTAACTTAAACTCATTCTTTATTATCCGATTAGCTTGTTTATTCCGATAGATTAACATACATCAAAGAAATTGTTTAAACTAGGTTTATTTGTAACTTGCTAATTAAATCTAAATCAGCTATATAAGCAATGAGAACAGATCTGTTGTATAACTTGAATTGTAGTGAAACTGAATAGATCATTTAAACAAATATAAGCCGATCAGATAGAATCCACAAGATATGGTAAAGGGTGAGCGATCTAAACGAAGAAGAGCAGTACGCTTCAATCTAAAGCCAAGAACAACTCAATAAATTAGTGAATTAACTAAACGAAGAAGGGCGATACACCTCAATCTAAAGCCTAGATTTATTCGATAGGTGTCGCACTTACAGACAAACCGGAGGTCAGGATGATGCAGCCCTGCTTGCTGAAGAACTTGACGAAAAGGGTTTGCTGGCACGAGGGCCGAAAGTTGTGTTGTATTGATAGGTTGTGTGAACATTTTTTATAATGCCGCAGGGTTTATATTTATACCCCGAAAATCTAGCTAATCCTGGTCGGTTACGAGAATATCTCTAATTTATTAAAAGCAAACTAATCTAAACTACCATAGACATTACAATTGCCGCCCAATCAGGCCTTGAAGAAGCTTCTAACCGCAATCTCCCCTTGAAAGTCGCACATGCTCCGGCCTTCTCTGTTTCGTGTCCGATCGGGACTCTATCGGATAAACTCCGATCAGAATCGGAAACCATCTCAAAATCGGGCTCGGTCCCAACCTCAGCTCTGTCATGCACAATCTTGACCGAGTCAAAATTTGGTGTCAACAGCTGGTATATTAACAGTATTATAGCACATTGATCCTTTGTCATTCTCCTTCTTCTTACTTTGGCATTGGTGGGGGATTGTTGGAAAATACTGGAATCCCAAAGCAAGAGTGCATGACATAGAGTTGTCCCATACTTTTGGTTTGAGTTGGTGCATGCCAACTTAAATACGAGAGTTCTCTCACTAGTCTGAACACTTGGAAAGAATGGGTCTTGGGTTACACACGTGCGCGCACGCGCGTATTCGCGTTCTTTTCGCATAAACAAACGCGTGACTTGTGAATTGCGACGCAGTGAGTAGCCAAGCCAAGTTTGTGTAATCCTTTTGCCATCTACGTATTAATCTTTTGACAACAGTCATCAGAGAGGATAAACACACAGTTAATGCCTTAATCCCAAATTATGTGGGTGGTTACTACTGCCGATTAATGGGGCATCATTATAGATGAAACGGTCAGCAGTGGGCTGTTGTTCTCTCTATAAGAGGACCTAGAGACGTCCAGGAAACATACAAGAGAAAATCCCAACGAACTGTTTCTAAACTTCTCTCTGATTTTGGGGGAAGTGTGTTGTCGTGCTGAGCTGCCGGATCTTGCCGGCTCTTCTTCTTGGCGTGCACTGAGAAGGAGAGGAGCGGTATCTCCGAGCCCTTGCCGTCGTGAAGCCTGCACGAAGGGTGGCAATAAGGTTTTTGGGCAACGCAAATGCGTGACTGCTCGAAGCTGATCGACTTCGTTCTGTGTTGCCTCTACATCGGGTCTACACGAGGACAAAGCACTAATCTTAAGTCCATAGATGGGTGATTGTATGACAATGCGTGTGATTATGTTATTATGTATCTTCTAGCTATGTCTATGATGTCTTTGCTGTTCTCGTTCCTTGAGATTTATGCCTGGTGTTGATGATCAAAATTGGCACGGAGCAGACTTGACAAGAAAGCCGGTGGAACCAGATTCTGGAACCGGTTTTGGTTCCCTGTTGCCCGTCTGACAAGGCAATCTGGTGGAACCGGATTTAGAAACCAGTGGAACCGGTTTTCCTTGAGTCCTTGTAGGTTGGACTCTTTTTATGGGTCCGAGTTGTAATAGGGTTTTTCTTGTGGGGCAAGACCTCCCCACCCTATAAATATATAAAGGGCCACAGCCGATTGAGGGTTTATCCAATCGATCAAATAAAAAATACCTTTACTTTTTGTCATCTCCAAACCCTAACTTTTACAACCTTCATTGTTGTTCGTGTTTCGTCTCTACAGCATTGACGGTGTTCTGAGTGGCCTGCCGACCTCAGAGCAACCCTAGGCGCACCTGCCCTGATGGGTCTCTCTCGGGTCGGTGTTCGTAGGCTTACGTAGCAAACCCTAGGAAATCGGTGGAACTGGATTCCTGAAACAGGTGGAACCAGTTTTACCAGGGCTGTCGCAGGTGATCGATCTGTTGCGGATCCGCGTGAGCTAGCGTAATTCTCTGTGTGTTGACCGTAAAAAGCGTCAACACATTTTTTGCGACTCCGCTGGGGAAGGGATCTTGGTTGCATTAACCGATCTACTTAACCCTAGCCAGATGGGTTCTACTGCAGAACTAGACAAGGACAACATCATTGCGCCCTCCATGGAGGAGGTCAGTGAGGAGGAGCATCAAAAGTTTGAAGCAGCCTAAGAATTCTTCAAGAACCAATTTCTGATGGGGCTAAAGAAGGATCGCCATAGCAAGGTGACAAGAACTCATGAATTCATGATGCCGGCATTCACTTTGAAGGACAAGAAGGTGGAAGTATTACCTCCGGTAAGTATACGCCCATCTGAAACTTCTACTTCCAATCTTGATGATAAGCTTAGTGCTGCGCTTTTACGTACTAATGAGGTAGTAGGCACTCTTATAGATAGGATGGATAGAATTGAAAATGATAGGTTGGTAGATTCATCTTATTATGCACATAATATACCACCTATGCAACATGAGAATACGCATGCGAGTGTGTCGGCTACACTAGGGAAAGCACCTAAAAATCAATTATATGGTATGCCGGCTAATTTCTATCCAGGACAAGCACCACCGCCAATGCACGTTTCGCCAGCCATGGCGAAACTGGTGACACCAGTTCCAGAAACTGGTGGTACAGGTTTTGTCACCCCAGCTGTGCAGTAGTCAGCACCGCCCGCTACAACTCCTCTTTCGGTAGTCCCTAACTAAAATACAAGGGTGGCCAATCGTTCTGCTTACATTGAGACATGTGCATACACATCACCCTCTATACCTATTCAAAATATCAACTCTAGTGGGATTCCTAATGATGTGTATGATCAATATTTGCAGCAAAGTCCTAGTCGCATGCCTCATGTTGTTCAAATTCAGAATACTCCATAGTGCAATCTGATCTAGCTCGTTCAAGTTTATATGCTGAATTCTTTAAATTGAAGGACGAGTTGGCTAGTATGATGCAGGATAAGCTCGGCATTGATGTGGGTAACTCTAGATTATATCAAAAACCATACTTGCTGATTTTGATAACATTCCTTATCCTAATAATTGGTGTGTTCCTTATTTTGCTAAATTTAATGGTGATGATAGTAAGACCACTTGGGAACATATTAGCCAATATCTTGCTCAACTAAGAGAGGCTAGTTCTAGTGACGCTTTAAAAGTTTGCTTGTTTTCATTATCATTGCTTTTTCTGGTTTTCTTCATTAACTCCCGGTTCAATTCATTCATGGAATCAATTAGAAAAAATTTTGTGATCATTTTTATAGTGGGAGTACTCAATTAAAGTTGATAGATTTAACATCGGTTAAGCAACAAAGAAATGAATCTATTTTAGATTACTTTAAACAATTTAAAGAAACTAGAAACCGATGCAAGGTGACAAGAACTCACGAATTCATGATGCCGGCGTTCACTTTGAAGGACAAGAAGGTGAAAGAAATACCTCCGGTAACTATACACCCACCTGGAACTTCTGTTTCTAATCCTGATGATAAGCTTGGTACTGCGCTTTTACATACCGATGAAGTAGTAAGCACTCTTATGGACAGGATAGATAAAATTGAAAAAGATAGGTTGGTAGAATCATCTTATTATGCACATAATATGCCACCTATGCAACATGAGAATATGCATGCGTATGTGTCGGCTACACCATGAAAAGCACCTGAAAATCCATTATATGGTATGCCGGCTAATTTTTACCGAGGACAAGGTACCGCCGCCAGCACAAGTTTCACCAGCCCTAGCGAAACCGGTGACACCGGTTCCAGAAACCGGTGGTACCGGTTTTGTTGCCCCAGCTGCGTAGCAGTCAGCACCGCCCGCTACAGCTCCTAGTAACGTGATAGATAAAGTTGTATTTCATATTGCAAGCATGGTGTTTGGATTATGGAATACTGTTGAGTGTATCGCTGCCCCCATGGATTAGTAGAGGTAGGAGGCAGGTGGTGACAGCCATGTCCGTCCGTTGTAATCCTCCACATTCGGGAGTGGATATTAGGCCTTATGATAAGACATCCTACTATCGTCCATTGATGAGGGAACCACTAGATACCTCGATATGTCCTCTTTCATATGTCCATTGTATAAGCATGTATAGGGTATTGTAGTATATCCAAGTCCCATTTGTATGATGCTAATGAACTCTCAGTAATCTTTACTAATGTACTATTACTAACTAAGATTATCATAATGATGAGCAATGAACTTCTGTGTGTCACATTACCCATTCACATCCATATTATTTCCCCCCGTCTAGACTATGGTATATTAATAATGTTGTAAGTAAATACATTGGATGACATCCATCTTTAACTAAACACTTTCCCTGTGGATAAACAAATAACGATACTCTGGAATACTCCGGGGTGAAATGCTACAATGTACTTCTATGCGCTTGTAGAATCTCTGTAACGTTTAGATATACGATAAGGCATCTCTAGTGCCATCACTATCTAAGTGGTGATGCTAAGAAATACCAACAAGCATTTCTGGTGCCGTTGCCGGGGAGAGCAATGGTTAAAAAGTCTTGATCATCCATGTATTTAATACAGCATAATTAATTGCCAGTAATCTAGCAGGTTTACCCTTCGCTCTGTTGACATCAGATTTTGACTCGGCTTGGATTATGCGCGACGGAGTCAAGGCTGGGGCCGAGTCCGATTCTGGATAGGTCTCCGATTCCGATCGGAGTTCGTCTGATGGAAGTCCTGATCGGACTCGAGGCAGAGAAGGCCGGAGCGCGTACGACTTCCAAAAAAGGGGATGCGTCCAGAAGCTTCTTCAAGGCCTGATTGAACGACAGTTGTAATAGTTTTGGTAGTTTAGATTAGTTTTGCTTTGAATAAATTTGAGATATTGTCGTAACCGACAAGGATTAGTTCGATTTCCTGGGTATAAATATAAACCCTGCACCATTGTAAAGAGGAGTTCACGCAACCTTTCAATACAACACAACTTTCGGCCCTCGTGCCAAAAACCCTTTTCGTCGAGTTCTTCAACACGCAGGGCTGCATCATCTTGACCTCCAGTTTGTCTGTAAGTGCGACATTTATCGAATTAATCTAGGCTTTGGATTGAGGAGTATCGCCCTTCTTCGTTTAGATCACTCACTTCTTATCGTACCTTGTTGATTTTTATCCAATTGGCTTACATATGTTCAATGTGAAAATAGATCTGTCTTTATTGTGATTCATATGAAAATAGATATGTCTTTATTGTTTATATTGCTGATTTAGATTTAATCATAAAGTTACAAATAAATCTAGTTTAAATAAGTTCTTTGATATATATCGATCTATCGGAGTAAGCAAACTAATCGGTGCCCTGCTAACAACGTGTTGACACCAGATTTTCGCACCAGATATGCTGAGTCAGATGATGACGTAGAGAGGCTAATACTGTGCGATGGGCCCGTTAACTGGTCAAAGATGAATGTGACGAGGAAGGAAGTCGATGCTGGAGAGGAGTCCGATGAAGCAAGAAGTCCGATCTGATGATGGATAAAAGAAGAAGGGCGCGTCGGCTAAGGAAGCGTATCAGATGCGGGGACTATTTCCTTTTCAGAAGGCATATGGGAGTCCCGTTTTATGTTATGCTTAGTTTACTTTATCTGCAAGTTAGTCAAGTCCGATCAGGACTCATCATGACCAGGGTATAAATATGAACCCTCGTCCATTGTAAAGGATTATTCTCACAATCAATACAACTCGGCTTCACGCCAAAAACCCTAGTAGTAGTTACCGACGAAGCTCATTGGTGGACGGGCTGCATCAGTTCTGATCTCCGGCTTACCAGTAAGTTAGTCAATTTATCCAACTAGTATAGGCTTTGAATTGAGGCGCATCGCCCTTTCTCGTTTATACTGTTCAACCGATTTATCTCTGGATAATCAAGATTGATATAGATTCCCTACGTCGGAGCTAGATCAATATTGATTATTCAACAGATTATCGTTTATCGGACTGTACTTTATGTCTAGATTCCCTACGTCGGAGCTAGATCATCAAGATTAGTCTAGATTCCCTACGTCGGAGCTAGAGTAATCTTGGTTATTTAAAGGCAGTTTTTGCGGTTTGTTTGGAGTTGCTAGATTGGTTTAGATCTACGCCATGTGAATTAATCTACTTCTTCAACGGCTTTGAGCACTGGTCTTGGTCCGATTTAAGCAATATTTATCTTACAGCATCGTTCTAGGTCCGATCCATGCTTTGTGGTTTAATCTGGTTGTTCTTTGAGTATTGTGTTTGTTTAGATTCCCTACGTCAGAGCTAGATGTTAATAATATGATAAGATTGATCCTTGATTGTCATGCTTGGTTTAGATTCCCTACGTCGGAGCTAGATTCATCTTGATTAGTCAAAGGAAGCTTTGGTTATACCTGATTGCTATTTGAGTGTTATGCATGATTTAGATTCCCTACGTCGGAGCTAGGTCTTGTTTGATTATTCGATAGCATACCTTAGAATCAGAACGATCCTGTTAATGTTTTATCTGTTTATTTGCTTAATCTGATTAACACTTGTGCGAGCATCTTGTTTAGTTGACAGGTTGGTGAGTTGAGTTTGATCATTTAGCTATCTGATTTGATCATAGCTGGAGAAATCTAGATTCCCTACGTCGGAGCTAGATTTCTCTGAAAAGGTTCTGGTCCGATTGGCTGGTTAGATGGTCCGATAAGATAAATCAAACTGGCAACTAGACAAGATGGACGATGTATCGGCTTACACTTTGATTATTTAATACCTTGTCCAAAGGCACAGCTGATCCATTATTTACATATCGGTCATATTTTATACTTTATTTTATTTAAAGGCTGATCTGTTATAAGATCCGATCCTGATTGGTCCGATTCTGAGGTCCGATTAGATGATTGACTGAGGTCCGATTATATTGGTCCGATTGAGGTCGTCTATGAAGTCCGATTTTGAGGTCCGATTGGCATCGGTCGATACATTCTGATTGGGTCTTGGCTAAAATCCGACGTGCCTTCGCCGTTTGGAAAAGAGCCGGCACAATCAAAGAGTAATTTAACTATTTTATTCCCTTGTCAATTTCAGGTCAAATTGACTGGCACGCCGCGAACCTGAACGGAGTGTAGGCTGGCACTGGAGTGAAGCAGATCTCCCTGGTCTTCGTGTGCTGCACGTGGAGGATACGACTGCCGATTTTCCGCGTCAACACAACGCTGTCTCGAAACCGATCCGATTGTTAGTGACACGAGATCTAGTTCATTTATTACCTATGGAAAGATGCATATTAAAGAATGAGTTTATGTTAGATTTATCTTTGATTCGGCTCTTATAGTTGATGGCTTATTTCAAATACATGTTATATCATCACAAATTGGACTCAAGGCCGATGGTTCATGCTCACAAATCGGACCTCCTTATGTGCTGATCCGATAGCTGGAACGAATCGGGGCTTTGGCCGATGAGTTCCTTGTTGTTTACTGATTAAACTCTACCTTGTCAATTTCAGGTCAAATTGACTGGCACGCCCTGAACCTCAAGATTTTGGACCTGCACTGAAGTTCAAGCAAATCTTCCAGGCCACAGTGTTAATTTTCGAGAGTCAACGCCTGACTTTTTGGACGTCAACACGCTCTGTTTCTCTTTGATGTGAAACAGGGTAGTGTATGACTGGTTTCCAACTTCCATCCAACTACATTGAAAACCCGAACACCATAGGAAGGAGGGTACATTCTCGTATCGTAATCCCTCAAGTGTTCTTGGCAGAAACCAAGCCAGTCATCGGAGAATCATCCACCCAAGTAGAACAACCAGTTCCCGTAGCTCCCCAACCAGAAGAAGCTATGGCCAACAGGACCATCCGTGACTACTCCACCCCTTCCGCTGCCCAGATCCCTGTGGGTCTGGAAGTGGAAATGGGGGATCATGCTTTTGAGCTCAAGGCCCCGATGATCATCATGGTGCACGCTAGTCCCTTTTGTGGGAAAGCCAATGAAGATGCTAGTGCTCATCTGCAGCATTTCCTAGAGGTGTGTAGCACCATCACCATCCGGGGAGTGGATCAAGAGGCTATCAGGCTCCGCTTGTTCCAGTTCTCACTGTTGGGGAGAGCCAAACAATGGTTCTATTCCAACCGTGATGCGGTGAACACGTGGACGAAGTGCTCCAATGCATTCCTGGCTAAGTTCTTCCCCGTTGGAAAAACCAATGCTCTTTGGGGAAGAATCTCCAGCTTCCAAAAAGAGTCTAGGGAGACACTACTGGAGGTGTGGGATCGTTTCAGGATTACATCCTAGCATGTCCACACCACGGTATGCAAGAGTGGCTCCTGCTCCAAAACTTCTACCATGGGCTGTTCCAAACAGCCCGTGAACATACATTGAGAAGATGGTGTCAAACCAAGCCTAGAAAGATGACCGTCTTCAGGGGCGGAAACGCGGTATGCACACCGTAAAGGAGGTGGACATGCTGGCTGCTAAGATGGACCTCATCATGAAGCGCCTTGATGGCTGCACCAAGGATGGGTGCGACAACAACGAAGGACCACTGGATTCACACATGACATGTGAAGTCTGTGGAGAAACCGGCCAACTCGGGGGACAACTGCCCCGAGACACAAGAGGAGGTACAGTTCGTAAATGGCAACAACGGGTACCGGCCTCAAGGGAACTGGAACCAGCAACACCCATTTTACTAGGGAGGTAACAACAACAACTCTTTCTCTAACCAACCCTCTCTAAAAGATCTGGTCCTTGGTGAGGCCAAGATTAATGAATCAATTTCCAAGAGGCATGCTGCTAATGATAACGCTCTGGAGGGCATAAATTCTAGATAGAAAGCTTGTCCTCCACCTTCCAGAGCCAGCTGAGCTTTAATAAAATGTTAGAAACTCAGTTGGCTCAACTAGCCGCTGCTGTTCCGTCTGGAGACAAAGGGCGAATTCCTGGGCAACCGAATTCTTCCTTGAAAACATAAAAGCTGCCTATACGAGGAGCGGTAAGGCTACTTGGGACCCAGTCGCACCAAACCATGCAGAAAAGGCGACAACACCCAGAAAGGAGATCCCAACAGAAAGAGCAGAGCCTGAAGCTAGGCTAGCACCAGCAGGATAAACTGCGCCACATGAGTTCTACGACAGCAACGTCCTGCCATTCGCTCAACGCCAAAAGAAGTCATCGGCAGATGAGCAATTTGCCAGGTTCGTAGAGGTTATTCCAAAGCTAAACATACATGTGCCACTGCTGGATGCTATGCAGCTGCCGACCTATGCCAAATACTTGAAGGACATACTAAACAACAAACGTCCACTCCCAAGTACCGAGGTCGTAAAGTTGATTGAGAAGTGTAGTGCAGACATCTTGAACAAGGTCCCAGAAAAGAAGAAGGACCCAGGGTGTCCCACCATCACGTGCACAATCGGGACGCAGCATTTCGAGCACGCGCTCTGTGATCTGGGGGCAAGTGTTAGCGTCATGCCAATGGTAGTCTTCGACCGCCTTAATTATACTACCTTGTCCCCTACTCCCATGAGACTGCAGCTGGCTGACTCCATGGTCCGCTACCCGGAGGGGATAGCCGAGGACATTCCAGTACGCATCCGGGATTGCTTCATCTCCGTTGACTTACTGGTGCTGGACGTGGATGTGAGCAACGACTCGTCGCTCATCCTTGGGAGACCCTGCTTGAGCACGGCAGACGCTCACATTAATTTGGGTGCTGGAGAGATCCAGCTCCACATTAATGGAAAGAAGGAGAAATTTGAATTCAGGCCAAAAGTGGAGCAATGCTCCATGATCAAAATCAAGTATGGGAGGAACAGTCAGAATGTCAAGGAGATAGAATTCACACCTCCAGAAAAAGACAGCTTGATAAAGTTCATGGAGAAGTTCTGGGAAAAGGAATTCCCTATCTGGTACGAAGTAAAGAACAAGAAGCCTATACGAGGTGCGAAAGCACAGGCGAAGAAAACACCAGAACAAGTGTCTACCGCCAGAAGAAGGTAAAACAAGTATGTCAGGTTTAATCATCTGTATCCTGATCTCTAGGGTCAGGTGTTGCTTCATCAAGCTAATCCAATAACAGAGATGTCATCACTCGACGACGTAAAACACGATTCCTACACCAACAGGTTCATCGGTGTCAACAAGATAGCTTGGCAGAGGTAAGTTCAGGTAAGTTAGTAAATTCAGGTAAGTTTAGGTAAGCATTTATAAATAAAGTCTTCTTTCAAATAAAGTTAGTAAATGAAAGCTATTTAGGTTAGTCCCTTAAATGTCAGAAGTCTTTGCTAAGGTCTTTATTTTGGATATGATGAATAGTTGCTCTTATTTCTCTCTCGTACCTATGTTTCAACCTGCAATTCTCCTAAGCTTTGAGTTTGCTGGTTGAGCATGATTTTTCTGTTATCTTGTGTATCTGAGGGTAGCATATGCAAGCTCTAGTCTAGGTTGTTGTTGGTCATGATATGATAAGATTTGAGTTACATTAAGATCTCACCAAGCAAGACTTGATAACCGGAGTTTTTCTTTTTAAAAATAAAATAAAGAGTCCCTTACAGTGATTTAAATTCCTACCAAAGCCCATAATTATTTAAACCCCTACAAAAGCTTCATTGCATTGAGTTTTGTCAAGGTCATTGTGATTTTTAGAGATTTACTTCATGCTTTTAAAGCCAAGATCACGCACACACCACTATATACATGTTTCACTTCTACTCTAGAAGTAAGCATAACACCCATCTACTAAATAAAAGCTCTACACAAAGTATGGTACTTGTCGAGGTTGTACTCGACAGATATTTGTCTGGCAAGCACCCCGCTTCGTGCGAAGATTGATCACGGTGGATGAACTCAGAGACTCGTGATTTTATACTGGTTCGGGCCCTCGAGATCGAGTAATAACCCTACGTCCAGTTGCTGCTTGTATTATTTCGACGAGTACAGATTACAATGCGTAACAAATACTCTCAGGTGTCTTGGCTAAACTTCGGGATACCCTCTACGTGCAGGACCCCCCACTATTTATATCCAGGGAGACGTGCCTTACAAGACAAAACAAGCCTAAACCTAGTAGGACTCTAACTATCATCAGGCTTTCCTTCCGCGATCCGGCCATCGTGTCCTGTTCGGAGTCTTCTTTGGTTGGAGTCGGTAGTTGGTAATCCTTGGGATCAGGCACCCTGGTATTATGGTCTCAACAGTAGCCCCCAAGCTTATCTTGTTCACAAAAGGTTGATCTCGAAATAGCCTTCGGGTCTGTTTGCTCTTCGGGTGATTTTTGGATATGCAAATACCTCGACAATCACTTGAACAACAAGAGCTAGAAAAGATCCTGAACTCTTCAGAATTGAAACCTGCATCTGAATGATAAGGTCATAGAAAATATCATCCATAATATTAGTGAATAAAGAATGTTTTATCTTGGAAAGTGGAATGCCAAGCTTTCTCTTCTCCTTTTTGGAGACTCTTCCCGCAGCTCCGCTGAACCTCCGTCTGACATGCCAGAGAATCCGCCGGCGACGACACCACCTCCTCTTCCTCCTCAAGCTCCCCTCCTTGCTCTCCCCTGGTACGGGGATGAAGAAATCGAGGTCGAGCCGCCAGAGGAGGCTCCGGCAATGGTGTCTCCATCTCCCGAGGCTACTCCATCGAGCGTCGCCGCCAGGAAACGCCCTGCATCGTCTTCTCCAGCCCCGGCGTCTTCTATCTCCCTCTCCTCCGACGACGAGCCAGTACAAAGAGGGAGCGGAGTTTGGCTGAAGCCAGAGTCCTCGCGCGCAGGCGCATCTTCGTCTTCTGCTCCGGTGGACACCAACGGCGATGAGGAGCTCGTCCGGCGCCTCTTCGTCTCCTTGAACCGCGACCTGATCGGGATTCCAGGGGATGAAGCGCTCGTGGATCTCATCAGCGACTCTGAAGAAGAGAACGCGGTAGATGATGATCCACCGGCTGGCGCGTCATCGCCTTGATCTTGGCAGTTGAAATTCATCAAGCCAAGATCAGAGCTTTTAAATTTTAAGTTTAAGGATAGTTATTGATCCCCTATGAAATGTACTCCCTTTTGGACTAATGAAGAGAACTTTCACTTGAGAGATGCAACACTAGTCCTTTTTCATGTGTTCGGAAGTTTTTGTGTTAGTCAGTTTCGTAAAACTGCCTGTCCAAGAAGTAAATCCCTCTAACAAGAATTTCCTCCGAACAGACCAGCCAACGTCTTAGTATGTTCGCGAAATTTGATACCAATCAAATGTGATCGGGACATTTCCTTTGAACACACCAAACGTTCGGTCATTTAAAACTGATAACTTCTCAAGTAAGCTAACAATCCTAAATGCATCGTATTTGACTTGCACAGTTATCAAAACGACGCCAGCCGCAGAGAAAGGAAAGAATCTTTTTGACCCAACAGTGACCGCGGATCGTACGGATCGAGGCCGATTTTCTTGAGGTTTGTGCTCCCTCGCGAAACCATAAAGCCCCTAGGCGCAGCCGCCTGGATTCCATTTGAGCCTTCATCTTCCTCATTCGCCTCTGCAGACACTCGGCATTCTTCAACTGCTCTCTTCCTTGTTTTCCACCTGCTCCTCCAACCATCATACTCACACTCTCACTGCCATGGCCTCCTCGCGCCAATCCTTGTGTGATGATGAATCGTTGGGGGACCAGAGCAGTGCCGCCGCTGGACGGGAGCTACGTAGCGGATCGACGATCTGCACCACGGACAAGTACTGGGACAAGTCCACCACTACGATGAAGCAATTGCAATGGCTGGAGGACCTTGGATTGCTTCCAGACACCACCACCTTTCCTCGCCATCATGCCAAAGGTCAAATCTATCCGACCCCCAACACCCTCGAGCTAGTGGCCTTTCTAGAATTCTTCCATTATGGTTTTGGGGTCTATCCATCAGATTTCTTTCACAAAATCTGTGGCTTCTACCAAATTGAGCTTTCGCACATCAAGCCTGGCGCTATAACAATGCTTAGTGTCTTTGCCTTTCTGTGCGAAGCCTGGTTAGGAATTAAGCCATCACTTCTCTTGTGGAGATATTTTTATACCCTCTCTTTCTACAAAAATCAGCTCCTGATCGGGTCCATTGGGTTCTCCTTGAGAGATCGGGAAACTTACATCCCCTTTCCAGTGAAGGACTCCTGGAAAGGTTATGAGCGTCACTGGTTTTACATCACTCTCCCCCAAACCTCACTAGCCAAAGGGAAACACTTGATGCCTTTTCTCAAGGAAGAAACCAAAGCCCTGCCTGAGGTCACGCCTGCTATGCAAAAGCACCACGATCGGATCCTTGAGCTCCGTCAGAAAGGGCTGACGGCGATTCATGTGGCGGAGATTTTCATCAGATGGAGATTCATCCCACTCATGACAAATGATCGGTACACCTGGACCTTTACAGATGATAATGACCAGAACAGGATGAAGCCTGATGGTAAGCTCCTTTTCTTGGCGTATTCGGTAGAATTTTCCAAGAATTTGGTCGGTCATTTGAATTATCATGACTCTTAACCAACAGCTGTCCCAGAATCTGAAGTGACCGCTCGCATGAAGAAGATGCTGGGCGCAGAACTCCCGGATTGGGCTGGCGTCCCGGCTCCTTACAACGCTGACAACACTCCTCCAGAGGTAAACTAGTTCTTAGGAAATTTCCCGTTTTGCTTAAAAATTTGTATGAGATGGTTCTCTTTCTGTCCAGGCCCCTCCTATCGCCAATGCCCCTTCCCGGAGCGGAGCCATCAATATTGAGGAGGAAGGGGAGCAGCCTGTTGATCAGGGCGACAGAACCTCGATCATCGAGCAGCCCAAACCCTCGCCTATGGCAAAAAAAGAAGTTCCGAGCAGCCCCTAGGTAACTGTCCCCCGAACTCGCAAGCGCTCTCGCAGCACAAGCGTGGAGAGGACGACTCCAGGTTCGGGAACTCTTGGTATGCCCGGGTCTAGTCAGCTGCCACCCAATCGCGACCCGCCCCGTCCTGTTGCCCAGGTACCGAGCATGATCGTATTCGGGCATTTATTTGCAGCCTTTGGGAGACTTCTCATCAGGAAATTCGTCTGACCCCACCGCCATCAAAGCCTGCATCTGGTGCCAAAAGATTCAAAGTCAGAATCCCGACATCCAAGTAAGGACCTTTGATTTGCTTGGTTATGTGTAATTACTTCCCTCAGGGAGAATATTTGTAACTATTTCGTTTGTTTGGAAACCCAGGCCTCCCCAGCCTGCATCTTCTTCTCCCATCAAGCCACCAGAAAAAACTCCCGAGCACGACTCGGCAATCTGACCCGATGATGCGGGAAAGACTGTTGAAGCCGCAAGACCTCTCCCGACGCCCTTGGGCCCGATCATTGGCTCGCTCTCGGCAGCTAAAGAGCTATGGCGTTCGATTGACGCTCGTGCCTTTGCTGCGGAAGCGTCGATGATCAGACTAGAGGCCCAAGTTGCTGTTCTCCAGTCCGAGAAGGAAGGTACTTGTTTTATGTTACCACATCAGTTTTCTGTCCTTGTCTGCGAACTTTTGCTTTAGAATCTGCCTTTGATTCTATAGCCAACTCCAAGAGCATTGAGGTGCTCGAGAAGAAAAACTCGGATCTGGAAGGCGGGCTTGTTGTTCGGGACAAGGATGTTGTTGACCTTATGGCCAGACTTGAAGCTTCAGAAAAGCGTAGCTCATCCTTAGAGACCAGGCTGATGGAAGGTGCATGCATTGCTGCAACTCACACCGTCGGGGCTTTGAAAAGCAACATTCCTGATCTCGACGCCTCGCTGCTCTCCAGAGGCTTCAAGTGTTCGGCGTCAGATGCTGAGGTATGATTTGATAGCCTTGCCCCACTAGTGGAGCCCTTTGTCAAAAGCTTTGATCTCCATTTGAGTGATTCGGAAGAATCACCTTGAACTCTATGCTTGGATCCTGTAATAGGGCAAAACTTGAAGGTATTAGAATGCAACTCTTACTGTTCAAAACATATACTTGCATGTTTTTACTTAAGTCTTTAGAGCTGATCGGTATTTTTGTGAGTCTTTTTAAACTGATAGCCTTGTCATAGCCAAAAGCCCGTTACCATAAGCTATTTTGGAATTGTTTAGTTGCTGAGACACGAGCGGCCTTCTGAACTGTGTAATTCCTCGTAGTCATAGTGTTCGGTAATTTTAATGTAGCCTAGCTTTCTTGATTTAAAAAGCCTAATTCTTGCGTGGTAGTAGTACCATAGTAGCCCCCGGGCTCTTCTGTAGTCATGCAGGCATGCTGGAAAAGAGTCTAGAAGTACTGTCTGCAAGAATTTCCCGATCATATGGGGAGCCCTCGAGCACTGCGCTTGGGATGCGTAGAATAGGTCTGAAACAACTTTCAGCATGGTAGTCCCTAGCTCTTTGTTAGTATATGAAGTATGGTAACAAAGAGTAGAAATAGAATAGAAAAGTAAAACCCAGCCCCCGAGCGTAAATGCGAGGGTGAGTAAAGTATATAGAACTTATCTTTTTATTTACTGTGGGCGCTGTAGGCGACGCAGATGATGGCTTTTATCTGCCAAGCTTGATGGACATGCTTGAACTTGCTTGATTACCTTCATTTAGGCGTAGAATCTACATAGTTGATCCATGTTCCACATGTTTGGCAGTACATCTCCATCTATCTCCGCGATCCTGTAGGCTCCTGGTCGGGCAATGTCTACTACGATGCACGGCCCTTGCCATGGAGAGGACAATTTGTTTTTGTCCTTGGTGCGTTGATCTAATTTGAGCACCATGTCACCAATGCATAGGCTTCTTTTGCGGATATTAGCATCGTAGTATTGTCGCAACTTCTGCTGATATTGGGCCACTCTAAAAGCAGCTGCATCACGAGCCTCCTCAAGGAGGATCAGCTCATCAGCGCGTCTGTCAGGCTCTTCAGTTTCTGAAAACATTGCCACACGTTGGGCTTGTAGTTGGATGTCGGATGGTAGAATCGCTTCTGCTCCATACACCAAGAAGAAAGGTGTCTCGCCTGTCGCTTGGTTCATGGTGGTCCTCATCGACCAAAGTACTGTTAGAACTTCATGAATCCAACGCTTGTCATAAGCTTGTAATCTGTTGAAGATTCTCTTCTTGATTCCCTGGAGCACGATGCCATTGGCACGCTCTACTTGCCTGTTTGTCTTCGGGTGATTTACCGATGACCGATCATGCCTGATCCCGTGGTCATAGCAGAAGTCAAAATTTTTTTTGCTTTTAAACTGCATTCCATTATCGGAGATTATCCTGTTCGGGACACCAAATCTTACGACAATACTCTATAGGAATTTGACAGCTGCCTCTTTTGTGATTTTCTGAACCGGCTCAGCCTCAACCCATTTTGTGAATGTGTCGATGCCGACGAACAGAAATCGATAACCCCCGACAGACCTTGGAAAGGGCCCGAGTATGTCTATGCCCCATGTGGCAAAGGGCCAAGACAAGGGAATAGTCTTTAAAGCTTGCACAGGTTTAGTTTGTTTCCGTGCGAAGAATTGGCATGCCTCGCACTTTTTAACTAACTCGCTTGCGTCTTGAAGAGCTGTAGGCCAGTAGAAGCTCTGTTAGAATGCTTTCCCTGTTAGGTATGGGGGAGAAGCATGTGATCCACAGATTCCTCCATGAATATCATGGAGCAAACTAATGCCCTCGGTCCATGTGATGCATTTGAGGAGCATTCCATTGCGGGTTAGCTTGAATAATCACCCGTCAACCAATTGATAGTTCTTGGCTTTACCATGGACTTTCTCCAATGTAGCATCATCGTCCGGGATAGCTTGGTTTGTAAGGTACGCCCGGATTGGATCCATCCAGTTCTCCCCGTTTCCAACTAGAGCGGCAGCTCGAGCCGTATCGACCAACATAGATTCCTTGATGGATTCGTTGGTTGTAGAAACTGTGCCTTTGGCAAGCGCAATTTTTTGGTTCAGTAGTGAAACCAACACAGATGGTTTAGTAAGAACTTCAAGTAATACGTTACCTAGGAGCCGTGTGCGCTCGGCAGCTGCTTTTGCTAGCTTGTCTGCGTCGCCATTGAATTCCCTTTTTACGTGCCGTACTTCAAGCCCATCAAATTTGCTTTCCATCCTCCTGTATGCTTCCAAGTATTTGGCCATGACTTCACTCCACGCACTGTACTCTTTCATGACTTGCTTTGCAGCCAACTCGGAATCCCCTTTCACGAGCAGCCTCCTAACGCCGAGAGATGCGGCTATGCGGAGTCCTGTCAAAAGACCTTCATACTCGGCAACATTGTTAGTAGGGGTTGAATCGACAAAATTGATTTGTAATGCATACCTGATGATGTCATTATGTGGTAAGATCAGAACTACCCCAGCCCCCGTGCCTGCTCTGCAAAATGCTCCATCATAGAACATGGTCCAGTGTTCGAGATTTTGGGCAGTCTCTTCGGGTTCGGGGTTAGTCCATTCTGCAATGAAATCTGCCAGAGCCTGCGACTTAATGGCAGTTCTGGGTATGAATTCAACGTCGTAAGACCCCAGCTCCACAAACCATTGTGCAATCCTACCCACGGCATCTCGATTATGTAAAATGTTGCCTAGGGGGTAAGTTGACACAACCTTGATCTTGTGGCTCAAAAAATAATGCTTGAGCTTCCTGAAAGTCATTAACACAACATATAATAATTTCTGAATCTGAGGGTACCTTATTTTGGTGTCGTGTAGCACCTCGCTTACGAAGTAAACGGGGTGTTGTGTCATTGACTTCTCTGTTGGTCTCTCGACCATCAGAACCGTGCTGACAACAGTTGGTGTCGCCGCTACGTACAACAACATCTCCTCTTGCGGCTGCGGCAGGACCAGTACAGGTATTTTCCGTAGGTATTGCTTGAACACCTGGAACGCCTCTTCTGCCTCTACCGACCACTCAAAGCAATCAGTTTTGTGTAGCAACTTATAGAATGGCATACATCATTCGCCTGACTTGGACACGAATTGACTTAGGGACGCCATCATTCCTGCCAGCTTCTGGACCTCGTGGCGGCTGCGTGGAGACTTCATGTCATCGAGTGCCTTGATCTTGTGTGGATTTGCCTCTATACCCGGTTGGGAGACAAGGTAACCGAGGAGCTTACCCAATGATACACCAAGGTGTATTTGGCGGGATTGAGCATCATCCTATTCGCACGCAGATTGTTGAACGTTTCGGTTAAATCAGCGATCATGTCGCCTTTTAACTTACTTTTTACAACAATGTCATCTATATATGCTTCCACATTTCGGCCAATTTGACCCTCGAGAACAATGTGAACACATTTTTGATAAGTACAACCTGCGTTCTTTAGACTAAAAGGCATCTTTATATAGCAATAAACACTGAAGGGAGCTACAAATGCAGTTTTTTCCTCATCGTCAATGCATATGCTGATTTGGTGATACCCCGAATAGGCATCTAGAAAGCAAAGCAGCTCGCATCCAGAGGTTGAATCTACAATTTGATCTATCCTAGGTAATGGATACTCGTCCTTCGGGCAAGCTTTATTCAGATCGATGTAGTCCATGCACATCCTCCATGTTCCATTGGGCTTCTTCACCATGACTGGGTTCGCCAGCCGCTCCGGGAAAGGGACCTCTCGAACGAAGCTAGCTTTGAGTAGTCGGTTGATTTCTTCATTAATGGCGTCTCGCTTCTCCGGGGTATATCTTCTTTGCTTCTGCTTGACTGGTCGGACGCCATTTCGTATGCCAAGCTTGTGCTCAATCACCTCCCTGGGGATCCCGGGCATGTCAGATGGTTCCCAAGCGAACACATCTGCGTTTGCCCGGAGGAAAGCAATAAGCTCGAGTTCCTATTTGTCGCCCAGACCAGAGCCCACCTGGGTGGTCTTGGTCGGGTCCGCTTCATCAAGGGCCACTATTGGGATTTCGGAGGAATCCAATAGATTGAGATCGAGAGAGAGCGACGAGAGAGAGACACAGGCAACGAGTGACGACTCGATATTTACATATGCACAGAATTAGGTTACAAATTCGGGCCAACTGCCTCATGGGGCTCTCCTCCCTTCCTTTTATAGGCCGCCGCTGGGGCTTAGTTTACACTGAGTGCCCTTTCAACAACTATATTCCTAGCATATCCGGGGGCACAATGGTATTTCTCTCCTCCATTCTGGCCTCCATGATTCCCGGGCCTTGACGCGCCTATGGAGATGCGCCACGTGTTCCTGCACGTCCGTACTGGTGGGCCATCCCTGCCTTCAATCCTGCGTCTGGTCCGGCGTCGAGCGAAGGGGTGGGCGTTCACCCCTTCGCTCCTCTCGCCCTCCTGGGCCCTTCGACTAGGTTACCTGAGTAGGGAGAAAAAGCAAGAAATAATGCGGGTTCAAGCGAAGGGGTAGACTGGTCATGCCTTCGCAGCTTTCAGGAGTTAGCCAAATTCATGACTCCCCAACAGTAGCCCCTCGCGGACGAAGGCCCAGTCTTGACGGTGTGATGTCAGCGAACCCACTTTGGAGCGTGAATTTGGTTAACGGCTCCGTTCGCTCCTTGCCCCTCCCGTTAAGATTGGGTGTGAGGAGCGCTTTTGACGGCGTTATTTTTTCGATTTTCGCGCTTTTGGATTTTTCGAAGCGGCTGGACGGGTGCTTTCCTTTTTCGGGCCTTCCCTTCTATTTAAAGGCCTAGGGTTGTGGGTTAGTCGTTCGGTTTCTCGTCCTTTCGCATTTTTTCCCCATCACCCCTGTTCATCCCCGCCTACTCGCCCGCTGAGCATTCACGATTTCTTCCTGCACGACTGATTTTGCTCGGGTACATCTGGTTTTTTCTGCTGATTTATCTGAAGCAGGTGAGTTATCTGATTTTGGTTTAGTGATTCCTCTCGTATCTCTCTTTGATTTAGTTCTTAGATTGGATCTATTTCTGCGTTTTTCTCCAGATTCGTCTTGATTCTTGATTCGAGATGGGTCCAAAGGCTGATGCTTTGCAGAAATCCGTTCGATTTGGGAAATCAAAGGTTGGACCGTCGTATAATGCTCGGTTGGTTGAGGATGGTTTGATTTCTATGGATTCGTCTCGTGCGCCTGGCAATGAGATTGTGCCAAGCCCTAGAGTTGACGAGGCGGTTATTTTCACTAACCAGCTGGATGCGGGTCTGTCTTTTCCGATGGATCCAATGGTGTCTGAGGTTTTTGACATCTTTCAGATTGGATGCCATCATCTTACCCCGAACGCCATTGTTCGATTGAACAGTTTCATATGGGATGTTCGCAGTCAGGGCTGTGAGGCTACTGGCAGAGCTTTTGCATCCCAGCATGAACTCCACTGGCAGCCAAGGACTGGTGATGACAATGGAAAGCCTGCTTCCTTTTAGTTTGGTTGCGTGAGTTTTACTTACCATGAGGGTTGTGATGGTCCAGCTGTTGCGTACAAGAACAGGTGGAAAGACGACTGGAGCCAGTGGTGGTTGTATCAGACTGTTGCTCCTATTGCTGGTTTGCCAGAAGGGAAAAGCAATCCTCTTGCTCCTCGGATAAAGAACATGTCCTTTGTTTTGAGGCCCACTGTTCGGTTGAACTCTGTTGATAAGGATGCTATCAAGACTTGGAGACTGCTAGGCAAGCATCAGTCTGTTCGTGATTTGGCTGATGAATATGCTGCCGTTGGAGTTTGGCATATCCGAAGGGGTTGGTCTTTTTCTAGATTTGCTACTACCCAAGAGGGTGACTTGCGAAGGCCTCTCTTCCGCAGGAGTTTCTTTAAAGAAGGTGATAGTGTGAAAATTAGCATTGCTGAAGTTGAGAGTCGTGTGGCAGTATTTCTCGGGCAGTATACTCGTAAGGAGTATGATTGCCGTGTTGATAGTGCACTTGAGGTTCGAATCAACCGTGTTTATGACGAGTTCTGGATTGAGTATGGTGATCGACCAGTGCCGACTGCACATAGGCGTGGCGAAGGCCAGAAGCGAAGTCGTACTGCTTCTCGTGTTATTGATCCTGTCATCAGTGCGAAGGGTGACGAAGGTGATCAATCTGACAAGGGTGGTCGTACTGCTAAGCGCCAGCGCGCTGGGGGTGCTTTCGGCTCGGGATGCGCCGCTGGTGGTTCTGATAAGCTACCTTCGCCAATGAAAGATGCTAGTTCCTGCGAAGGGGTAAATGTGGTTGTTTCTACGAAGGCTAGTGACCTCCTTGATAAGCGAAGGGATGTTGAGCTTAGAGCGATACGCAGCACTACTTCTCAACGCGCTGCGAGGGATTATGCTATTCCTGAAGGTAGGCCTGAGTACCGAAATGAACGTTCTCCTGGGGCTGGTATCCAGCGTTGGTCTTCTTTAGAGTATGGTTGTGCTAGTAATATTTTTTTGACATGAAAGACTCTTGATGACAACTTTGCTTTGTGTGAAGGTGGCTCTTCTCGCCAGATGGAGGCTTCTGCTGGAGGGTCAGCGAAGGGGACTGGTGATGTCTTGCCTGGGCCTTCACCTACGAAGATCCCAGAAGTTGTTGTTGGCACTGTTGATAAGAGGTCAACAAAGAAGGTGGATACTGAGCTCCAACTGTTCGATATGCTAGGGGAGGACTCAGGGGAAATTGTTCATTCCAGTGGTAATTCTCTTGAATTCTTCGACATTTCTGCTGGTAATTTTTGGGTTATTAAATCTCGCAAGATTTCTGATGTAGCCGGGAAAGAAGATGCCAAGGCAACTGAAGAGGAGGTTGGGTGTCAAAAGAAGCCTGGGGATGCCGATGCTGAAGCCACTGATTGTTCTCAGGACTTGATTTTGAGGGGTGCTAATATTACATCTCCCCCAACTCTGAGCTTCCTGCTAGGTCTCCGGCTCACCAGCTTGAGGATCTTCGTTTCTACAGTGAGCGTCTCAATGTTCCGGAGGGGGCTCGGATTATATCTGCTCGCAATATCAGCAAGGTGAAGATTTTGCCTAATTGTTATGAGGCTGGTATCTATGATGGAGTTATGAGTAGCTTTGCTATTCCCGAGCTGGAGGACAAGCTGCGCCTTCGCAGTGAACCCGAACTCCGATATGCTATTCAAGCAAATGCGGTTAAGGGTTTGCTACTGTCACGGGCTCTTCTTCAATCAAGATGTGATCGCCTGAAGGAGACAAACAAGCTTGATGATGAGATTGCTTCTCATATTTCTGAGCTTGAAGAGAATGTAGAAGTTTTGAAGGAGAAGTTGTCTATCTCTGGTGAACGTGAGCAGCACCTTGAGTGTGAGAAGTTAGAGCTGATTGAAGATAAGCGAAAAGTTTCTGAGCAGTTCGAGGGCTTTCGTAAAGAACTTGATGAGATTGAGAGCCTGAAAGCGAAGGCCACTGATTTGGGAAATGATCTGGCAGATGCAAAGAGTCAACTTGAAGATGCCCTTCGCGCTTTGGAACTGGAGAAGAAGCTCAAGGAGGAGGCTGTTAGTAGCTTGGTTGAGGAGCGAAGGCTGAAACAAGAGGCTATTTTAGCTCTTAGCCAGTTCAAGCAGTCTTTGGTTGACAGGGCTTCGCGTGCCGCAGAGAAAGTTCGTAAAGTTGTGCAGTCCTTTGGTGCTGATTTGAAAGTTTTGGAAGGATTCGACTTTTCGGACATCTCTGCCTACTTTGATTGGCTTGAAAGCTCTTTTGTTGACTTCCAGACTGTGGCTAACAGTTTTTTGAACTTCTCGGTTGTCGTTGCAGTTCATAGCTTCGCATACACTATGACTCGATTGGGTTGCGAACATGTGCGCAACACAAAGTTTGACTACCCTGGTGACATGAGCTATGAAACTGTTGGCAGTGGAATTGCTTCTATTGCGAGGAACTTTGCTAGGCGCTTTTGGGTACCCCGAGGCATAAAGCTCGCTTTGGAGGAGGCAGAGCACAACCGAACTAAGGTTGGTAGCAGTTTTCCACCTTGCTGTATTTTATTGGGGAGGGTTTCTAAGAGTCCTGGTTTTTGATTTGATTTGCAGAAGAAAATTTCCGGTGGCTCTGGTACCCCTTCGTCATCTACTATGGCTGCCCCTTCGGCTATCCCTTCAACTGCCCTTCGCATTACTCCTGTTTCTGTTGACGCTACGCCTCTGTCTGGCACACCTGTGAATCCTTCGGCTGCTGGCTCCATTGCTGACGTTGATACAAGGGTAGTTGATCCAGCAGATGCTCCACCAGCTGGCGATCAGGCTGAATGAACTATTAATGTTTGGTTGATGCTTTTGCTGTTCTGAATACTTGGTTCGTAATGTTAATACTCTGTGCCTGCGTAGGTCCCTGCTGAGGACTCTGCGCAGGGGATTGTGTTGACATGGAAAATCGACGGTTGTATCCTCCACGTGCAGCACACGAAGACCAGGGAGATCTGCTTCACTCCAGTGCCAGCCCACACTCCAGTTTAGGTTCGCAGCGTGCCAGTCAATTTGACCTGAAATTGACAAGGGGATAAAACAGTTAAATTACTTTTTTGATTGTGCCGGCTTTATTCCAAACGATGGAGGAACGTCGGATTTTAGCCAAGACCCAATCAGGCACGTGTCGGCCGATACCAATCGGACCTCAAAATCGGACTTCATTGACGACATCAATCAGACCGAGTAATCGGACCTCAATCAGACACCAAATCGGACCTCAGAATCGGACCAATCAGGATCGGACCTTGATTAATATAACAGATCAGCCTTTGAATAATAAATAAAGCATAAAACAAGGCCAATATGTAAAATAATGGATCAGCTGTGTCTTTAAACAAGATATCAAATAATCAAAGTGTAAGCCGATACATTGTCCACCTTGCCTAATTGCCAGTTTGACTCATCTTATCGGACCATCTAACCAACCAATCGGACTATAGCCTTTTCAGAGAAATCTAGCTCCGACGTAGGGAATCTAGATTTCTCCAACTATGATCAGATCGGATAGCTAGATAATCAAACTCAATTCATCAACCTGTCAATTAAATAAGATGCTCGCACAGGTGTTGACCAGATTAAGCAAATAAGCAGATAAAACATTAACAGGGTCATTCTGATTCTAAGATATGCTATCAAATAATCAAGCATGACCTAGCTCCGACGTAGGGAATCTAAACCACACTTAACATTCAAATAACAATAAGGCATAACCAAAGCTTCCTTTGATTAATCAAGATGAATCTAGCTCCGACGTAGGGAATCTAGACCAAGCATGACAATCAAAGATTAATCTAATCGTATTGCAAAGATTCAGCTCCGACGTAGGGAATCTACACCAGTACAATACTCAAAGAACAACCAGATTAAACCACAAAGCAGGATCGGACATAGAACGATGCTGTAAGATAAATATTGCTTAAATCGGACCAAGACCAATGCTCAAAGCCGTTGAAGAAGTAGAATGATTCACATGGCGTAGATCTAAATCAATCTAGCAACTTCAAACAAACCGCAAAAACTGCCTTTAGTAACCAAGATTATTCTAGCTCCGACGTAGGGAATCTAGACTAATCTTGATATCTAGCTCCGACGTAGGGAATCTAGACTTAAAGTGCAGTCCGATAAACGATAATCTGTTGAATAATCAATATTGATCTAGCTCCGACGTAGGGAATCTATATCAATCTTGATTATCCAGAGATAAATCGGTTGAAAAGTATAAACGAGAAAGGGCGATGCGCCTCAATTCAAAGCCTATACTAGTTCGATAAATTGACTAACTTACTGGTAAGCCGGAGATCAGAACTGATGCAGCCCGTCCACCAATGAGCTTCGTCGGTAACTACTACTAGGGTTTTTGGCGTGAAGCCAGGTTGTATTGATTGTGAGAATAGTTTTTACAATGGACGAGGGTTCATATTTATACCCTGGTCATGGAGAGTCCTGATCGGACCAGACTAACTTGCGGACAAAGTAAACTAAATCTAATATAGAATGGGACTCTCAATATGCCTTCAAAAAGGAAATAGTCCCTGCATCTGATGCGCTTCCTTCTCAGCCGACGCGCCTTTCCTCTTGTACTCGTTATCGGGTCGGATTCCTGCTTCATCGGATCTCTTCTGCATATCGGCTTCCTTCTCTGTCATCTTCGGTTTCCTTTTCTGGTACTATTTGTTTGACCAGTCAACGGGCCCACTGTGTAATTCCAGCCTCACCATGTCATATCTGACTCAGCATATCTGGTGCGAAAACCTGGTGTCAACACATGCCCCCAGTTTCGGAGTATGAAGGATTCATGCTTCTAAATTCTGTAAATTCAGCGTCTCAATCTCCTAGCCGATGCAATTCGCTTCATAGATTCAACACCTTGACTTCTCTAGCACTGCCCTTTTCATAGCCGATACCTTTCTTCAAGCTTCTTTATCATAACATGTTAGCCAATATGAATAATCAAGAAAACTCTACTCTTCCTGCTAAATAACTTGGTTTTTTCATTTTCAAATCAAAACATAACTTCGCTCCTCAAATGATTCTCTCAGATCGCTCAATGTGTATTATTCCTCACCAAGGCACTGTATCATCTCTTTTTCTTCCTACTTCTAATAAGGCCTTTTTTGTGGAGCTCAGGGTAGGATATAGAAAGGAAGCATACTTGCACTGCATATCTTGCAAAGTCAAAAACCGGATCCAGTGGAGAAAATAAGTCATACAATCAGATCAAGATGTGCATGTGTGTGGAATTTTTTGGGTGAAACTCCCTTTTGCATGACTCTTCATTTTACTTTTCTTTTCAGATATGGGCTATCTTTCATATATATTTTTATCACTTTTTTTTTGGCATAGCCCATACCTTTTGCATAATGAATTTGAAGAGTCATGTCAAAGGGACGGAGTATTTTTGTATGGATGGAAGGCATGTTTTTGCGTAACTCCCAGTATAGAAGTCAGCATATGAATAGTCGAGTATGTGAATCCAGACCAAACGACAGTGATGTGCCCAAAAATTAAAGTCTAGCATACTCAACAATGGAATAATATGTGGAGTGTACGTGATCTCGATCTTAAAAGCATGAAACGAATCTCACAAGGGTCACAAACAATTTGACAATGCTCAATACAAAACAAGCAGCATATGTGTAAGGTTTTCAGAAGATATCAACATATGGCTCTGGTAGGAATTTCATATCATTGAGGAGCTAAACTATGTATTTTATTTTCACAAAATAAAATTCCCAAGTATTTCGCAGTAAGAAATAAAGTTTACTTGATCATACCATAGTTTTCAGATCGACGAGCCGACGTCGTGTTAGCATAGATGTTGAAATCCTTTCTTCTGAATCTTGATATTCCAGCACTGTTCCTTCATCAGCAGCGACGGCATGAGCAGCAGCAGTATCGGCTTTACGAATTTACCCAAATGCTAGGGTAGTACTTCTTCAAATATTTCCCGTTCAATGATTTAGGAAATCTTTCCCCTTCAACCAAGACATGTCTGATTGATTTGTAACGTAACTTCCTGGAAGTCTTGACAGAAGAATCCTTCAAATATTCAACGATTTCTTTCCTCCAATCTCCTTCTGGTATCTCCTGTACCATCACATCGGACATAGGCCGATAGCCAGACGCCTTTTGCGCCAGCCGATCTACTTCCTCGTTACGATGTCTTGGAATATACTTAAGAATNTCAAATGATTCTCTCAGATCGCTCAATGTGTATTATTCCTCACCAAGGCACTGTATCATCTCTTTTTCTTTCCTACTTCTAATAAGGCTTTTTTGTGGAGCTCAGGGTAGGATATAGAAAGGAAGCATACTTGCACTGCATATCTTGCAAAGTCAAAAACCGGATCCAGTGGAGAAAATAAGTCATACAATCAGATCAAGATGTGCATGTGTGTGGAATTTTTTGGGTGAAACTCCCTTTTGCATGACTCTTCATTTTACTTTTCTTTTCAGATATGGGCTATCTTTCATATATATTTTTATCATTTTTTTTTGCATAGCCCATACCTTTTGCATAATGAATTTGAAGAGTCATGTCAAAGGGACGGAATATTTTTGTATGGATGGAAGGCATGTTTTTGCGTAACTCCCAGTATAGAAGTCAGCATATGAATAGTCGAGTATGTGAATCCAGACCAAACGACAGTGATGTGCCAAAAATTAAAGTCTAGCATACTCAATAATGGAATAATATGTGGAGTGTACGTGATCTCGATCTTAAAAGCATGAAACAAATCTCACAAGGGTCACAAACAATTTGACAATGCTCAATACAAAACAAGCAGCATATGTGTAAGGTTTTCAGAAGATATCAACATATGGCTCTGGTAGGAATTTCATATCATTGAGGAGCTAAACTATGTATTTTATTTTCACAAAATAAAATTCCCAAGTATTTCGCAATAAGAAATAAAGTTTACTTGATCATACCATAGTTTTCAGATCGACGAGCCGACGTCGTGTTAGCATAGATGTTGAAATCCTTTCTTCTGAATCTTGATATTCCAGCACTGTTCCTTCATCAGCAGCGACGGCATGAGCAGCAGCAGTATCGGCTTTACGAATTTACCCAAATGCTAGGGTAGTACTTCTTCAAATATTTCCCGTTCAATGATTTAGGAAATCTTTCCCCTTCAACCAAGACATGTCTGATTGATTTGTAACGTAACTTCCTGGAAGTCTTGACAGAAGAATCCTTCAAATATTCAACGATTTCTTTCCTCCAATCTCCTTCTGGTATCTCCTGTACCATCACATCGGACATAGGCCGATAGCCAGACGCCTTTTGCGCCAGCCGATCTACTTCCTCGTTACGATGTCTTGGAATATACTTAAGAATTACCAAGGCGAACTCAACAAATTGAACGCCGATCTCTTTAAGAATCTGGAGATCTTTCATTAATGCTTCATATTCCGTCTGATTATTTGTGCACTTTTCAATCGGATAAGCAAACTGAATCTTGCCCCCCGAGGCGAAATAATAAGAAGGCCGATTCCGCAACCATCATTGCAAGATGAACCATCAAAGAACATGGTCCAGGGAACTGCGTCAACCACATCGGCCTCTGTATTGATCGGACCAATTGCATCAAGCTCCATGGTGCATTGTTCAACAGTATCAACATTAGGTCCACAATGATCAGCAACCAAATCAGCCATTTAAAATAAAGTTTCAGAGCCGACTGCTTGGACCAGCTGTAATCCTTGATCGGACACCTTGAGGAAATCTCCATCCCATGTTTTTACTGACAGGCATTCAATTCCTTCAAACTCCCAAATCGTTGACTCAGCTGTAGCAATGCTAACCGAATCATCAGCTGGGACGATCTCCACATTATTGCCTTGCCATTGGATCAAACACTGATGCATTGTGGATGGTATACAACAATTGGCATGAATCCAATCTCGCCCGAGGAGCATGCTGTAGGAACCTTGTCCATCAATCACAAAGAAGGTGGTCGGCAATGTCTTGCTGCCGATGGTCAATTCAACATGAATTGCCCCCCGAGGCTCTGAAACATTTCCGCCAAAATCCTTGAACGTTATATTGGTCTTGATCAGATCATCAATCCCTTTTTCCAATTTGCGGAACGTGGAATAAGGCATGAGATTGACTGCAGCTCCTCCATCAACCAGCATCTTGGTCATCGGCTTCCCATCAACGTATCCCTTGATGTACAGAGGTTTCAGGTGCCGATATCCGTTTGCATTTGGCTTCTCAAAGACAGCCTTCTCTGAATCAAGAACCAAGCATGCAGCGGCTTCCTCCAGTTCATAATCAACCTCATCATTGTCCTGTTCATTAGGAGCAGCAAAATCAAAAGGCAACATCAAAACCATGTTTATTGCGGCCGATGTGCTTGCTTCATCATCATTGGCCATCTTGATGCGCCATGTCTTCTTTTCTTTTGCCAATTTCTGCTCCTGAATCTGCTCATGATAGCGCAACCTCTGAACACGTCTCTTTTTGGACCTAGAAATCCCTGATGGGCACCACTGTCCAGGCTTCATTGGAGGTTCTTTAGTCCGATCCTGAACTGGAACCTTCTCTTTCATTTTTTCAGGGCCGAGAACATCAACCTGGCCTTCGATATTTTTATGGCCATGAGCATCAACTCGGCCTTCATCTCTTTGATGATGATCATCAATCCTGACGCCGATCCGTTCATGAACTGATCGTCGACCTCTCTTGGAAGCTCTGTATTCTTCATACTGGAAACTGCATTCAGGACAATCTGCTTTTGATGGCAATCTAAGCTTCTCGTTCCAGCAGAATACGAAGAAAGGACACCCCCAATGATCATCATCCTGATCATACCGGTCATAACCTTGACGCTTGTCTATATGCCAACCGGACCTATAACCGTATTGATGACGATCATCGATTCTATCATCAAACCAATGCCTGCCATCGATCCTGTCATCATATCGGCGTCGGCCATCGGACCATTCATCATATCGGCGTCGGCCATCGAACCTGTCATCACGTCGGCGCTGATCATCAAACTCTTCATCAAGCCGCCTTGCTTGATACTCGCGCCTCCGACGTCGTCGTTCCTCGCGTTCTTCCCATGCTCGGGCTGCTGCTAGTTGCCTCTTGTACTTGTTAATCAACATCTGGGAAGTCACACGCGGCCGATATCCACCAGGAGCATTAGATTCACGCCCAAATGCCTGATGATTCCTCTGCAGCTCTTCAACGGTAACTTGAACTGCAGGATCAACGGCACCAGAACTCTTGGCGTGGTCCGATGTAAGCACCTTAAACTTCCCTTTTCATCAGCATCAACCATATTAACAGAAAAGGAGAAATCAACAAAGTTATTAGGAAAGGGATGACCGTCGATCTTCATGGCTTTCTTGTTGTCTTCAAATTTGATCTTGCCAGATTCTATAGCCAATTGGATCTCCCTCCTGAATACCTTGCATTCATTTGTCTCATGAGAAGTCGAGTTATGCCATTTGCAATATTTGCGTTTCTTCAACTTATCGGCCGACGGAATAGAATGATTTGGAGAAAGCTGGATAAGCTTCTCACTGAGCAGTAAATCAAAAATCTTATCGGCCTTAGTTATATCAAATCCAAACTTCTCATGGTTCTGCTTGATCAATGGGAGCGATACTGGCTTCTTGGATTTGGTCCATTCAGCTATGTTGACATCAGCTTCCTCTTCAGATTCAGAGAGATAAGATACTTGTTTGGAAAACTTTACACGTTTCATCTCTTGATATCGGACCTCATGGACTGACACCTTCTGAACCAGTTGTCCCAATGTCTCAAACTCCTGAGCAGAAAACTTTTCTTTAATCGGCGCAAGCAAACCCTGGAATGCAAGCTCGGCCAACTGCATATCAGACAACTTCAAACTATAGCACCGATTCCTAGTGTCACGGAACCGTTGAATATACTCCTTGACGGTCTCATCGTTCCTCTGCCTGATAGCAATCAAGTCGGAGATCTTTATCTCATTGAGACCAGAAAAGAAGTATTTATGGAACTGCTTCTCCATATCGAACCATCCTGTGACTGATCCTGCTGGCAACGACGTAAACCAGGTAAACGCCGGCCCTGACAGTGACAGAGGGAAAAATCTGAGCCTGAGTCCTTCCTCTGAAGCAGCTTCACCACATTGAGCCAGGAATCGACTGACATGCTCAATAGTGGTCATATCATCCTGCCCGGAGAATTTGGAGAAATCCGGCACTCTGTAACGCGGAGGAAGTGGCACTGCATCAAAGTAAGACGGGTACGGGTGCCGATACAACCTCGCTTCATCTTTAGGCTTCAAGCCGAATTGATTTTGGATCACCTCGGCTATTTTCTGTGACCAATCAGACTGTTGACTTCCAGGTGGCATTCCATCAGCTATATCCATCACATAATTATTGTAATCACCGACCATACGCTGATGCGAAGGAATCTCTGTACGTAATCTTGCAGTTGCAGGTTGTTTCTCTCCTTCGTTCAGAGTCCTAGCATATTTTTCACCATGTGGGCCAACAATAGTTCCATCGGCCATCAACAGAAAACCGTTAGCCAGTTCAACAGGAGGTGGTGGAGCAATCGGAATCTGTGGAGCAACGGTCATTGCATTATCTGTAGTTTCTTTGCCTTTTCCTGATCCTGATGCCCCTGCAGAATCTGCTATAAACACTGGACCTTTCAAGCAAATAGCATCGTCCACCGCCTTCTTGATGAGATTATCTAATGAATTCACCAAAGTGCCTGACTGATTAATCAGTGCATGATGAACAGCCTGGTGAATCATATCTGTCATATTGACCTGATACTCCCGAGCATCAGTTGTCTTCTTGATCAATTCTGGATCTGGGAGAGGACCTTTGAGTATAGGGCCTGAACGATTACGCCCAAATTGGCCAAGGCAGAGCTTCTCAAACGCATCAATCTGAGCCTGAACTGCATCTAATTGAGCTTTAGACAGATCGGCCTTTGTAATGGTAATGGCCGTCTCAGGCGTCTTATTCTTGTCATTCTTAGCCTTCTCAGCACTTCCTTTTCAGCAGCAAGTCTTGCTGCAGTTTCTTGTTCAGCATCAGACGACGACATCTTGGAATTTGTTTCTCGTGTCCCACCAGGCGTGCCAAAAATGTGTTGACGTGGAAAATCGACGGTTGTATCCTCCACATGCAGCACACGAAGACCAGAGAGATCTGCTTCGCTCCAGTGCTAGCCCACACTCCAGTTTAGGTTCGCAGTGTGCCAGTCAATTTGACCTGAAATTGACAAGGGGATAAAACAGTTAAATTACTTTTTTGATTGTGCTGGCTTTATTCCAAACGATGGAGGAACGTCGGATTTTAGCCAAGACCCAATCAGGCACGTGTCGGCCGATACCAATCGGACCTCAAAATCGGACTTCATTGACGACGTCAATCAGACCGAGTAATCGGACCTCAATCAGACACCAAATCGGACCTCAGAATCGGACCAATCAGGATCGGACCTTGATTAATATAATAGATCAGCCTTTGAATAATAAATAAAGCATAAAACAAGGCCAATATGTAAAATAATGGATCAGCTGTGTCTTTAAATAAGATATCAAATAATCAAAGTGTAAGTCGATACATTGTCCACCTTGCCTAATTGCCAGTTTGACTCATCTTATCGGACCATCTAACCAACCAATCGGACTATAGCCTTTTCAGAGAAATCTTGCTCCGACGTAGGGAATCTAGATTTCTCCAACTATGATCAGATCGGATAGCTAGATAATCAAACTCAATTCATCAACCTGTCAATTAAACAAGATGCTCGCACAGGTGTTGACCAGATTAAGCAAATAAGCAGCTAAAACATTAACAGGGTCGTTCTGATTCTAAGATATGCTATCAAATAATCAAGCAAGATCTAGCTCCGACGTAGGGAATCTAAACCACACTTAACATTCAAATAACAATAAGGCATAACCAAAGCTTCCTTTGATTAATCAAGATGAATCTAGCTCCGACGTAGGGAATCTAGACCAAGCATGACAATCAAAGATTAATCTAATCGTATTGCAAAGATCCAGCTCCGACGTAGGGAATCTACACCAGTACAATACTCAAAGAACAACCAGATTAAACCACAAAGCAGGATCGGACCTAGAACGATGCTGTAAGATAAATATTGCTTAAATCGGACCAAGACCAATGCTCAAAGCCGTTGAAGAAGTAGAATTGATTCACATGGTGTAGATCTAAACCAATCTAGCAACTCCAAACAAACCGCAAAAACTGCCTTTAATAACCAAGATTACTCTAGCTCCGACGTAGGGAATCTAGACTAATCTTGATATCTAGCTCCGACGTAGGGAATCTAGACTTAAAGTGCAGTCCGATAAACGATAATCTGTTGAATAATCAATATTGATCTAGCTCCGACGTAGGGAATCTATATCAATCTTGATTATCCAGAGATAAATCGGTTGAACAGTATAAACGAGAAAGGGCGATGCGCCTCAATTCAAAGCCTATACTAATTCGATAAATTGACTAACTTACTGGTAAGCCGGAGATCAGAACTGATGCAGCCCGTCCACCAATGAGCTTCGTCGGTAACTACTACTAGGGTTTTTGGCGTGAAGCCGGGTTGTATTGATTGTTAGAATAGTTTTTACAATGGACGAGGGTTCATATTTATACCCTGGTCATGGAGAGTCCTGATCGGACCAGACTAACTTGCGGACAAAGTAAACTAAATCTAATATAGAATGGGACTCTCAATATGCCTTCAAAAAGGAAATAGTCCCTGCATCTGATGCGCTTCCTTCTCAGCCGACGCGCCTTTCCTCTTGTACTCGTTATCGGGTCGGATTCCTGCTTCATCGGATCTCTTCTGCATATCGGCTTCCTTCTCTGTCATCTTCGGTTTCCTTTTCTGGTACTATTTGTTTGACCAGTCAATGGGCCCACTGCGTAATTCCAGCCTCACCACGTCATATCTGACTCAGCATATCTGGTGCGAAAACCTGGTGTCAACAGATTGTCTTAGAAACTTCTGCTTTAATCTATCGGCGGGGAAGCTTTATGATTTCTGGTTCTCTTTATGATGACTTTAAAAGGTGTCATCCTGATCTTAGTGTCGATGACTTCTTGTCTCGTCATCGGAAGTATTACGATAAGCGTAACGCTGAAGCGAAGGATTTTTGGCAAAACTTTGACCCTAGTGTGTTGCCGCAACAGCGGATTCGTCGGATCCTTCGTCGTATAGACCGTGGTGACGATAGTGTTGCGTAGGGGCTACTCGAGCCAAAGCCTGAGCCTGTAGATGAGATTAACTGTGCTCCTTGCTATACATATCTAGCTAAGGATTCAGTAGAAAATGAACATGTGGATAATAGAAACAATTCTTAGTTATTGATTGTATTTCTCCTTTTTGTTTTGTTCAGGGATTAGTTCCTGATGCTGATACTCTTCGGAGAATGGCTAACGAGATTATTGATGGAGTTGTTGTTAACTTGATATCAGAATTGGCTGATAGGGTTTGTGATGAATCTTCCTGATGATTTGGTAGAATGATTGGAACTGTTTTTACTGGGCGTAGCCCCTAGCCTTTGTGTTGTAAGAAGTACATATTATTTTGATGTGGACGTGACGATCTTGTCTACTCTGTCATCATGTGCTTATTTTTCATGCTTTCTACTTTTTGAAAAGGTGTATTGTATTGTCACTTGTCCTTTTTTTTGGATTCGTGACTATCCTTTTGTTTTGTCTTTTTGTGCATGCTGTGACTCCGTGACCGAGTTCACGAGTTCTCTGTAGCGAGGCAGGGGTCACAGGTTCCCATATCGTTCGTCTCTATAAATTGCCTACGAGTTTGCCTTTGCTTGTGGAGTGCATACGTGGTTTTTTCTAAACTTTCCAATGGCCCTTGTTTGGTGGTTGGTTCGTCCTCCAGAGTTTGAGAGAGTTTGCGTCTTTCATCGATGGAGCTAGAAGAGTGCTTGCGACTGGGCCAAGAGTTGATCAGCATCTGAGTGGTCCTATGATATTGATTCTTGTTTCTGGCATTTGCTCATCATTTTGACGTGTGACCAGTCCAAATTTGAGTGAACGTAGGGGCTAGCCTGATTATTTCTTTTGGCCTTGTAATTGTTGTTAGGTTTTCTAGAAGCTAGAAGAGAGCTTGCGATGAGTTCATGTGAACCAAGCTGGTTCTATTTGTAGCTTTTGTGATGCCTGCAACTCTATCTGGCTATCGTTGTGACAGCTGATATCTTTATTCTTCTTTATGTTCTGTCTTGCGAGATAGTTTTGTATTTGTAACGGTATTGATTTAATAAAGATGAAATTTCTTTTATGAAGGCCTCAAGGGTTGAATCTTTCATAGTCTCTTTTACGTTTGCTGTGGAAGGTTCAGGATAAGTTTTTTGATGTGTTTGTATCACGCTTTCTTTGGGATGCGAAGGCTTTAGGAGCATTTTTTTACATAGCCTCACAAGTCTTTGTGAGCTGTGTTGCGAAGGCCTCTCGAGCCTTTTTGAGATAGGTTTTTTATTGTACCCTCTCTTTGAGTTGCGAAGACCTCACGAGCCTTTTTGAGATGGGTTTTTTTATTGTACCCACTCTTTGGGATGCGAAGGCCTCACGAGCCTTTTTGAGATGGGTTTTTTATTGTACCCACTCTTTGGGATGCGAAGGCCTCACGAGCCTTTTTGAGACTTAGGTTCTTGCCCTCTGTCTATTTTGCTTGAGTTGAAGTCTGACAAGCTTGCATTCTATGCTATAGCTTGTCGGCTTTCGTTCTTCTTTTTGGTTTCGTTGATAAGGTCACATACTTTTGAGTGTACGTGACTTTTCGACATGTCCATAGTATTCGTTTGCGGGGGTACTACTTATATTTCCATAGTAAATGGGTTACATGAGAATCTGCCTCGTTAAAAACCTCACCCCTTCGGATAGTTTTGATCCTAAACGAAGGGTCCCCCTGTGAGGAAAAGAGTGCAGCTCCCGAAGAAAATTAAAGAGTACATAAATCTTGAAAATATAAAAGAAACTATGAAAATCTAGAAGATACTTTTTTGAGCATTTACGCTCATGGATAGTACTTTTGCAAACTGTCCGCATTCCATGAATGCGGCAGTTCTTTTCCATCCATATCTTGCAGTCTGTAGGATCCAAGTCTATTTGATTCTTTTACGAGGTAGGGTCCTTCCCACTTAGCTTGTAGCTTTCCTGCTTTGTCAGCGCTTGCTTTTTTCTTCAGAACGAAATCTCCCAGATTTATTTCTTTTACGACTACCTTCTTGTTTCTCCATTTCCTTGTTTCTGTCTGGTAGTTCTATAAGTTTTGTGTAGCAATGAGTCTTTGTTCTTCTATTTCTTCCTTGTGTGATCTGTTATCTTCATGCTCTGAAGTTGCATTTGAGGTTCTTGGAGATCCGAAGAGGACTTCTGCTAGTAACACTGCTTCGTCTCCAAATAACAGTTTGAACGGGGTGAACTTAGTCGCCCTTGATTCGGTTGTGTTATGTGACCAGACCACTCTTGTCATCTCTTCGACCCATTTGCCCTTTGGGAGTCCTTTGAGGCATTTTGCTATGCCCTTCAATATTATCCCATTCGCCCTTTCCACTGCTCCATTGGATTGAGGGTGATATACTGATGCAAAACATATTTTGATGCCTAGAGTTGAGCAAAATTCTTTGAATGTATCGCTGTGGAACTGTTTGCCATTGTCCACTGTTATTTCCTTTGGTGTGCCGAATCTGCATATTATGTTTTGCCATATGAACTTTTGGACTGTCTTTGATGTTATTGTTGCTAACGGCTTCGCCTCTATCCATTTTGTGAAGTATTCGACTGCTATGACTGCAAATCTTAGGTTTCCTTGGGCCGAAGGAAGTGGTCCTACCAAGTCGATGCCCCAACGCTGTAAGGGCCATGATGGTGTTATCAGCTGAGTGATGGTTGAGGGTCTCTGGGAGTTGTTTGCCAGGAATTGGCAATTTTTGCATCTTCTTATATGTTCCTTTGTGTCCTCGAGCACTGTTGGCCAATAGAATCCTTGCCTGAATATTTTTTTAGCCGTTGCTCTTGGTCCTGTGTGGGATCCGCAGAACCCTTCGTGTACTTCTTTGATTATGTCTTGGCCTTCGCTTTTTGTTACACACTTTAGCCAGGGTTTGCATACGCCGGACTTGTATAGCTCTCCGTTTAGGACTTTGTAATTTCTTGTTCTTTGGGTGAGCCTCTTTTACTCATCTTCATCAAATGGTTCATGTGTTCCATTGATAAATGCGATGATAGGAGCTCGCCAATCTTCGCTCTCATTGTTGTTTATGTGCAATATCTGGCATTCTGCTCTTGGTGATGGCTGTTTCCGTGTTTCAAAGAAAACATCTGGTGGCAGAGTTTTGCCCCTTGCTGCATTCTTTGCCAGGGCATCGGCTTCATTGTTTTCGCTTCTTGGTATCTTTTTTACTGTGAAGCCCGAGCATTGTTTTTCAAGTGCCCTTACTGCTGTCATGTATTTGTACATTTCCTTGTTTGCCTTATAGTTTTTCTCAACTTGTTCTTTTACAACTTCTGAATCTGAATTCAAGATTGCTCTCTTTGTGCCCAGCATTCTTGCTTTGCAAAGGCCTAGTAGTATGGCTTCATACTCTGCTACATTGTTTGTGCTTGGAAAGCATAGTCTTGCTACATATCTGATTTTGTTTCCTACCGGCGATGTTATTATTGCTGCGACGCCAGCCCCAGCCTCTCCCCAGGCTCCATCACAATATATGGTCCAGACTTGTTCTTTTATCTCTTCCCCTTCTTCGTTTCTTGCTGGTACCCATTCTGCTATAAAATCTACCAATACTTGAGACTTTACTGCACTTCTGTGAATGAAATCTATTGTGTACTCAGCTAGCTCTGCTGCCCATTTTGCTATTCTTCCTAAGAATTCTTTGTTTTCAAAGATGTCCCTTAACGGGTAGTTGGTTGGTACTGTGATATGGTGGGCTTGAAAGTAGTGTCTCAATTTTCTTGATGCCATGAGAATTGCATAGGCTAATTTCTCTATCTCTGAGTAGTTGCACTTTGATCCCGACAATGCCTCGGATACAAAGTATATTGGTACTTGTTCTATTTTTGTCATTGTTTGCTCATCCTTCGCATTTTCTTTCTCTTCTATTAGCACGGCGATTACAGCGAAGGGCGTTGCTGCTATGTATAGTAGTAATTGTGCCCTTGGTGTTGGACTTGTTAGTGCTGTCATCTGCTTTAGGTATTGTTTTAGTTCATCAAAGGCATCCTGTTGCTCTTGACCCCACTCGAAATTTGTTGATCCACTTAAGATTTTGAAGAATGGTAAGCTTCTTTCTGCAGATTTTGCAATGAATTTGTTTGAAGCTGCTATTCTCCCTGTCAATTTCTGTACATCCCTTCTTGATGTTGGGCTTTTCATGTTTTTTATCGCATCTGCTTTTTCCGGGTTGGCCTCTATTCCCCTTCGTGACACAATGCATCCTAGTAACTTTCCCTTTTTGACTCCGAATGCACACTTTTTAGGGTTTAGCTTTAGCCCTGAGCTTCTCAGATTTGCAAATGTTTTGATCAGATCTGAGGGGTGATCTTCTGCCTTTTTGCTTCTTACGACCACATCATCCACATAGATCGATATGTTTTTGTCTAGTTGGTCTGCGAATACTGTTGACGTCATTCTGACGAAAGTGCAACCCGCATTTCTCAGCCCCTCGACCATTCTGATAAAACAGAATATTCCGAAGGGGGTCGTGAAGCTTGTTTTTTCTTCATCCTCTTTCTTCATCCAAATTTGATGGTAACCGGAGAAACAATTGAGAAGTGAGAGTAGTTCACATCTTGCTGCTGAGTCAACAAGTGCATCTATTCTTGGTAGTGGAAAGTCGTCTTTTGGACATGCTTTGTTCAATGTTGTGAAGTCTATGCACATTCTCATTTTTCCGTTCTTCTTGGGCACAAGAACTGTATTTGCTAGCCACTCTGGATACTGAACTGGCCTGATAACATTTGTTGTTAGGAGCCTCTGCACTTCCGCCTTCGCTGCTATTATTCTGTCAGGAGACATCTTTCTTTGTTTCTGTTTCTTTGGTGGGTAGCTTGGGTCAACATTGAGGCAGTGTTCTGCTATGTCTCTGCTGACTCCTTTGAGGTCGTTAGATGACCATGCAAAAACATCACTATTGTTTCTGAGGAGCTTGATTAACCTTTTCTCTTCTTCAGGTGTTAATTCTGTTCCTATTATTACCGTTTTGTCTGGAGTGTCCTTGCAGATGGGCACTATTTTCATATCTCCCGAAGGGGTTGCTTTTTCTTTGATGATTTTTTCTTGCTTTTGTGATGTTTGAGCTGCTGCTTCCTCAATGACATGGATATGTTTGTGGTCTGAGTTCACATTTCCCTCAGCCCTTCGCGCTTCATCCTGATTGCCATACACTGTTGTGACGCCATTGTGCGATGGCATTTTCATGCAAAGATAGCCGTGGTGAATGACTGCTGAGAATTTGTTGATGAACCCTCATCCAAAAATTGCGTTGTATGGGTAATCGATGTCGACTACATCGAATGTTATTTTTTCTGCTCTGTACTTTTCTGGAGAGCCAAAGTATACCCAGAGTGTTATCTTTCCTAATGCTTCAATTCTCTTTCCCCCGAAGCCATATAGTGGTCTTTCTGCTTTTTCTAACTTGTCTGCGCCAATTTTCATGCTGTTGAATGCGTATGAAAATAGTATGTCTGCTGAACTTCCTCCATCAACTAAGATTCTTGAGACATTGTTTCCACCAACATAGTGTGTATTCTTTCCTATGTTTGCGTTGATTACGAAGGGGTCTTCGTGCGGGTAGTCTGCTAGTTTTAGATCTTGCTGAGTAAATGTTATTGGGATATGTCTGTAATCCAACTTTAGCTGGGTTCCATCTGATACATGGTTGACTCTTCGCTCCCAGTCTTTTCTTTGCCTTTTTGATGCATGGATGGTTCCCGCTGATCCACCAGTGATGGGTAGGATGTTGTTGACTGCGAAACCATCATTTTCTTGTTTTGGGGGCGGGGGGATTTGATCGTCCTGGTTGTTTTGTTGCGAAGGGCCTGGTTGAGCCCATCGCATTTGGCTTTGGTTCGATGCTTGGGATTGGTTTGGAAATTGGTACTGTTGGGCGAAGGGTGTTTGTAGATTGTACATGAGCGAAGGGTGTAGTGGGCCTATGCTGTAGTTCATTGGGCAGTATGGCTGATGCAACCAGGAGTTGTCTTGGCTTTCTGGTTTTGTTGTGTGGTTTACTTGCTTTGGCTTTGGTTCTTCTTTTTCTTTCTCGATCTTCTCCTTGTTTGCTATTGTGTATGGGCATGAGTTTGTAGTATGTCCTGCCCCTTTTCCATGATACGTGCACCACAGATCTACTGGGTTTCTGTAGTTAGATCTCCCTCGGCCTCTGCCTTGACCTTCGCGGCCTCCGCGGCACCTCTTTACGAGAAGTTGCTTCTTCCCCCTCGGCCTCACCTATGACTCTGCTCATTTTTGTTATCGTAACTTATTTGTCGCGGCTCACTTTCTGCGATTATTGCGTCTGTGTGTTCTATCTGATTTATGAATCTTGGGTCATAGTTTTGCCTTGCTTGAAAATATTGGGTCTGAGCGTACTGTGGCTGCTCTTGCTTAGTTTTCTTGCCTCTGAACTGATCTCTCTCTTCTTGTCTCCGGCGAAGGTCCCTGTCTGCTAGTGAGTAGTTTGCCATGATTTCGTATAGCTTGTCTAATGTTTTTGGCCTTTTTCTTGCCAATTTCGCCGCACATTGGCCTATCGCTAATCCTTTGATTGCTGCTTCAATTGCTGTTGCTTCTGGTACATTTACTGCTTGTGCCCTTAATGCCACAAGCCTCCTCATGTAGACTTCTAATGGTTCATCTTTCAATTGTTTGCAGTTGAACAAATCTGCTGCTCCCTTCAAGCTGTACTGGAATCCTTTGAAATTTTGAAGTATTAGGTTTTTTAGTCTTTCCCAGCTGTAAACAGATCCTGGCTCTAGGCTTGAGAACCATGCTTGCGCCACCCCCTTCGCGGCGATTGTGAATGATTTTGCTAGTATCATTTCATTTCCTCCTGCTGAAGTGACCGCGGCCTCATAGGCCATGAGGAATTGCCTTGGATCATTCTGGCCGTTGAAAGTTGGCGGTTTGTGCGGCTTAAAGCCCTTTGGTCATGACTGTACTTGGAGTGCCGCTGAGAGTGGAGACATGGGATCTATTATTTGTTGCACATAGTCGTTCTCGTTGGGGCCTTCGCGTTGTTATGTTTGCTGGATTGTTTGCATAGTTTGTCTGGTTGGCAATGTTCTCTCTGGCAGTTCTTGTTCTTGTGGTTCTTCGTCACTTTTTTTTGAACGCAAACTGTGGGGGAGATCCCCACAGTATCAAAAACTTTTATAGAAAAAACAGGAGTTTAGTGAACTTACAGAGGGGAATCAGCTGAAAGCATCTAACCAAACACTAAAGGCTGACCGCAGGTCTGCCTTGAATCTAACTAACTGAATATTACATTGAGATTTAAAGTTACTAAACCATCTCGCAAAAGAGGGCTCGTGCCTTTCAAAAATCCTATCGTTGCGAAGTTTCCATAGCTCCCAAGCCGCTATCATTGAAGCCTCCGTGAAGAATTGCTGGCCATTGGTGAGCCTTGCTTGTATGAACCGTTCATGTAGGGGTATCGTAAGATCCCAATCAAAGTATATAGCTGTCCAGCACTGTCTCGCGAACGGGCAGTCAAAGAAAAGATGCTCAATAGTCTCATCCTCCCCTGTATCGCACATAACACAATGATCATCATCCCGGTTACCGATATGCCGTCGTGTGAGCATCGTTTTGGTATTTAACCTGTCCACCAGGACCAGCCAAATGAAGAACTTGATTCTCGGCGTACATCTGGATTTCCAGATTAGTTTGAAGACTGGATGAGCCTGAACATAGCTGAAGATGTGTTCATAAAATGCTTTAGAACTATAATTGTTACCCCATATAGGTTTCCAAACATCCTCAGTATTTTCATCAAATACAATTGTTTCCAGTCTGTCTTGTAGATCTTGCATTTCATCCAGTGCTTGGGCCGATAGAGGAAGGAAAAACAGGGAGTCAAGGTCTGGTGCATACATGATATCTTGGACTGAAATGAATCTTGATTTTGCAAAGGATGCTAAGTGTGGGAAATCGATGGCTAGGATGCCAGAGCTCCAATGGTCTTCCCAAAAACAAACGGTTGAACCGTTTCCCACTTGACATTTGGTGACCGATCGATAGATGCTGTTTAACCTCATAATATCCTTCCACCAGAAGGATCCAATTTCTCTTGTTGCGTGGGGAACTCTCTGTTGATAGTACTTGAACCAGACTAGCTGCACCCATGGGACATCCTCCTTATTGTAGAATTTGTGTAGGTGTTTCATTAGAAGAGCATCATTTTGCAATTTGAGATTAATTACCCCTAAGCCACCTTTTTCTTTTGGTTGTTGTGTTGTCTCCCATGCTACCAAGTTTCCCCCTCTTTTCTTTTCTGTGTTACCCCTCCATAGGCATTGCTTTCTTGCTCTGTCTATATTCTCTATAACCCCAGCTGGTAGCTTTATTGTGCACATGGAATAGGTAACAATTGGTGTGATTGCTGAGTTTACCATTTGTAGTCTGCCTGAGTAGGATAACCATGTTGCACATCCTGAGAGGCTTCTCTCCACTCTATCCATGATTGGTGTTAGGTCACTCATACGGGGTTTGGTTGTTCCCATTGGCAGTCCCAGATATGTGAAGGGTAGCGTGCCTATTGCGGTTCTTCGTCACTTTGGAGTGCCAATATTTGTTTATCTAGTTTTGCTAGCATATCTTCAGCTTCTGACAGCTCTCGATTGAATTTGGCTGCTTTCTTTTTGGCGTTCAAAGCTTCTATTGCTCTTCTCTTTTCTTCAACTTGTCTTTGCAAAGATTCTAGCTTCGAGATTTGGTTTCTCTCGTCTTAAGTTTGCGATGTTGAAGCGTTGGCTGCTGCTTTCTTTTTATTCGCTGCCAGTGCAACCTCTTTTGCGTTTCACTCTTGTATCTGCTTTTGGATTGCTTCTTGCTGTTTTCTTGCATTCTGCTCTATTCTTGTGCTGCGTCTGGCATCTGCCGAGTCGCTGTTCCCTGTGGCTGCGGCTGTTGTGTTTACTGGACGGATTGGGAGGCTTTCTGACGCGTTTTGGTTTGGGTCGGTTGGATCTAGGGCGGATTCATCTGCTGTTGTATTTGTCAGTGGCGGATTTCTTCTTGGAGGAGGCATGTTGTCGTTTTCGTCCACTCTCCCGATCTAGTGTTGTTCGATCCCCACGGTCGGCGCCTCTGTTGGGATTTCGGAGGAATCCAACAGATTGAGATCGAGAGAGAGCGACGAGAGAGAGACACAGGCAATGAGTGACAACTCGATATTTATATATGCACGGAATTAGGTTACAAATTCGGGCCAACTGCCTCTTGGGGCTCTCCTCCCTTCCTTTTATAGGCCGCCGCTGGGGCTTATTTTACACTGAGTGCCCTTTCAACAACTATATTCCTAGCATATCCGGGGGCACAATGGTATTTCTCTCCTCCGTTCTGGCCTCCGTGATTCCCTGGTCTTGACGCGCCTATGGAGATGCGCCACGTGTTCCTGCACATCCGTACTGGTGGGCCATCCATGCCTTCAATCCTGCGTCTGGTCCAGCGTCGAGCGAAGGGGTGGGCGTTCACCCTTTCGCTCCTCTCGCCCTCCTGGGCCCTTCGACTGGGTTACCTGAGTAGGGAGAAAAAGCAAGAAATAATGCGAGTTCAAGCGAAGGGGTAGACTGGTCATGCCTTCGCAGCTTTCGGGAGTTAGCCAAATTCATGACTCCCCAACAGCCACCGATTTCGTGCCCGGCTCGGAGCGCTTCGCTGGTGGCACGCTTGGTGAGGCGGTGGCCAGCGACTCGCCAGCTTCCTGTGGCAGTGTCCCCTTGAGTGGGGTTTGGTCCTCCACAGTCTACTTCTCGGCAGCGCCATCATCGGTCTTCTTTTCTCCCGCAGGCACCGGTTTGGGGACTTCTTTTCCCTTGGCCCTCGATCGGGTTTCTGCTGCTCGGGAGGTTTCTGCCAGTCCTGCCTTTGCAGCAGTGGTCGGTAGGTTCTTGGTCTTTTTCTTGGCAGGTTCGACAGCCATGGCTGGTTCCTGCTCATCTCCCTTGATCATGTCCAGGGTTTTCATGTCACACTGGACCGCGCCCTTGCGATCGCCGCAGACAGTGATCAGGCCCAATGGCCCCGGGACTTTGATCATGGAGTAAGCAAAGTGGACACCATGAACTTCTTTAGGAATGGCCGACCCAAGATGCAGTTATAGGCCGACGTGATGTCAGCCACCTCGAAGGTGAGGAACTCTGTTCAGGATATTTTTCCCCTCCATGAGGGTCACCTGCAGATCGATCCTCCCTAAGGGAAAGGCTTGGATGCCTGGTATGACCCTGTAGAAAGGCTTCTCCTCTGGGGACAAGGACCTCCTCGGGATTCCGGGTTCATCAAAGGCATTGACGAACAGCAGATTGAGGGCGCTTCCACTGTCGATCAAGGTTCACCCGATCTTGCGGGGCCCGATCCAGGGTTTGATGCACAGTGGGAGTAGCGGCCCGTCGTATAGAGTCTCGGGGTGGTCCCTCTGATCAAATGTGATTGGGATTTTGGACCACCTTAACGGCTGCTTGCAGGGTTTGGTGCTTGCTATCTGCCTCTCGACCAGCTTTAGCTGGGATTTGGAGGTTCGGGTAGAATGGCCGCCGAAAATTGTGGCGATCTCCAAGTCTTCGCGAAGGTCCGACTCGTCAAATCACAATCCATGTAGTTCGTTGTTCGAGGGTTATGGGTGTTCTGGTCGCATGGAGCCCCCTGCTGCATGCTCTCCTCCTCCTGCTTCTGCTTCTGCTTCTTGTACACTGTGCAGTCCACGAAGTGATGCTTCGTCGACCTGTGGATTGGGCAGTACATCGGGAGATTGGTAGGTTTACCTTGACGCCTATACGGGGGCTTGTCGTCCACGGCCATGATTTCCTCGCCCTCGAACTTGCGCTTCTTGTTCTTGTGCTTATTCTTCTTCTTGCCTTCCTCGTATGGCTGGCTTTGTTCGGGCTTTCCATGGACCCGTGCTCGAGCGTCCGCCATCTTGGCGGTTTCTTCCAAGATCCCGTAGAGCTCAGCCACCATCTTCGGGTTCTTCTTGGCAAGCTCCTCCGCCGTCCGCTCGTCCTTGCAGCCCTGATGGAAGGCCACAATCACCCGATCATCCACCATATCAGGGATGGTGTTACGGGTGTCGCTAAAGCGATGGATGTAATTCTAGAGAGATTCTCTGGGTTTCTGCACACAGTTAAGCAGATCTCCTTCGTGTTTAGGGCGTTTGTAGGTACCTTGAAAGTTGGCCTCGAACGTTTGTTGGAGATGGCCCCATGACTTGATGCTAGCCTCGGGCAGGTTCATGAGCCATGTTCGGGCTGATCCCTGCAGGGCAGTAGGCAAGTAATTGGCCTTGACGTAGTAGTCTCCCCCGGTGGCGTCGATGATCGTAGAATAGATCTGAATCCACTCGTGAGGGTTGGTTGTCCCGTCATACTTCTCGATGTTGGTAGGATGGAACTTTTCGGGCCACCTGACCTTACACAGGCCTGGGGAGTATGCTAGGCATCCCCCCATACCTGGTCGGGTGTCACGTGGCGGTGAGTCTGGATGGGACCGGTAGTAGCCCTCATGTGCTTGGTAATCTCGGTTGTAGTTGAGAGTTTCCCAAGCATCACAAGTGGAACGGTTACGTTCGAGCTGCAGTCTCATGTCACGCCCCTCGTGTGGGCGATAACGGGGCTGCCCGTTAACAGATCAGGAGCGAACCGGTCGAGGTTCGCCGGGCCTATTTGACGGAGCTGGTGGCGCAGCAGCGGCGACCTCAAGGCGCTCCTTGGCTTGTCCGCTACTTCCCGGGCCTTCTTGGCGATAGTTGCCATCGGGGCACCGGGGGCCATTGCTTCCATCGTATCCAAGAGGGTTCGGATCTGCCGGTTGTCCTGTTCGACTGCCCAAAATTCGTTGTTGAGATTCGAGGGGCCAACGAGGACAGAGCCTGCTCTGTACGGGTTTTTGCTGTCTGAAGGTTCGGTGCGTTACTAAGGTGAGAAGGAGCCAATGGTCTGCACGAGCTGGATGACTCAGCGGCAGCGTCCACCCCGTTCCCAGAAAGCACGTTGATGCGGCGGTCTTTGGGTTGTCCCGACCCATTGCTAGATCCATTATAGTTGAGATCCAACTGTGCAGTGCGATCGGCAATGTCCTCGGGAGTCGGATCCGCAAAGGTGGCGAACACTTCCCGACCGGCGCATGTGAGATCAGGATCATGGATCCCTGTCAGCTTGAGCTCGTAATCGCCTTGGTGCTCGAACATGAGATCCCCGAAGCGGATCTCCCGTGTAGGCACCAGATGGCTGTGAGCGTAGAGATTGGAAGCGGAAGCGGAACTCCTGATGGCTTCCATCTTGACGGAACTGGGCGTGTAGGGCATCGATGAACTCGACGCTTCGGCGAACCAGACTCCGTTGATGATCGGCATGATCTTTCTTCACGCAAGGGCCCGTACCTGGCGCGCCTCTGTCGAGGTTGTACTCGGCAGATATTTGTCCGGCAAGCACCCTGCTTCGTGCGAAGATTGATCACAGTGGATGAACTCAGAGACTCGGGATTTTATACTGGTTCGGGCCCTCGAGATCGAGTAATAACCCTATGTCCAGTTCCTGCTTGTATTATTTCGACGAGTACAGATTACAATGCGTAACAAATACTCTCGGGTGTCTTGGCTAAATTTCGGGATACCCTCTATGTGCAGGACCCCCTGTTGACACTAGTGGTGGCAAACAGAAAGTTCGTAAGTGCATGGCTGTCGAAGTAGCTTTCACCCGTGAGTAAACCAGGTATCGAATCCACGACGAATGTAAAAGGATATCTAATCACTAAAGCTGAGCTGGATCGATCGAGTGTATATAAAGGCTGGGTAGAGAGGATAACTTAGCACTAAGGCTCTGATTATAGGTAAGAGGATTTTTCTATGCTTGCTTTGGGCACCGAGGTATCCTAGGCCTCTAGGAAATTGCCGGCCAACAGCTCTACGCCGTACCCATACGTGGAAGATTACAAAGGACGGACAGGGCTGTCACCACCTGCCGCCTACCTCTTCTAATCTGTGGGGCTACGAGGCAAACAAGGGTAGATATACACCTAAGCACCACGCCTAAGATAATATCAGCTATCCTAACCTTGATCAAAGATTAGAATACTTTATAAATAAAGCAACGAACCCACAAGCACAATAAAGAACTCAACTTATCTATAACTCAGACTTAATTACTAGTTGAATCCCGGATACTTACTGAGTAGCTCGCATCCATCGAGGTACAGGTGGAGGCTCGCCGACAGGCCGGGACTCCTCCAGACTCTCCCTCACTCTCTCCCTATTTCTATTCTGGATATGAGGAGGGCTTCGCCTTGGATCTTCACTTCTGCTCGATGATGATTAGCCCTGTCCCGAGTCCAGCTATTTATAGCTTGGAGAGGCGGTTTGGAGTCGGTATGCAGCGGTTGAGGCGGTCAGGAAGTGGGCCCAGGTCGGCCGACTAGGGGGGATCAGCCGACCGTCAGATCAACCGAAGTAGATGATCCACGGTGCAGATGGGCTCCTGGAGGCGGTTGACAATTGGTCCCCAAGGCGGTGGCGGTTTGGACGCGCGGCCAGGTCGGCCGACCTGGCTAGGTCGGCCGACCCAGGGCTGTGGCCCCTCGGCCCCACTCTGTCAGGGTCACTCCCATGTGGGTCCTTTGGTCGGTTTGCGGTGGGTAACGGCGAAGATATGTCAGTTAGGTTAGGGATGTGGGCCCATGGATCCAAGTGATTGCCACGTGGCCCAATCCCATCTCTTTATTCCCACCGACTTGATCTCAACGTTTCTGATCACTCCTGAGTGTGCTTCTGTTGATGGGCTTCGGATGGACCTCACTGGGCCTGGGCGCTGGTCGGCCGACCATGGGAGGTCGGGCGACCTGGCCTTGGGCCCACTTTGGTCCTTCTTTTGCCACTTTACTCCTGTAATCACATATGCACCAAAACTCGTGGAATTCATTAGTAAATAACCCTATGTCTAGTTGTTTTATCATTCATTTATATCTTTGTTGGCAATAATAACTTGTCATTAAGAACCGCCAACAAGCTCCCCCACACTTATCCTTTACTCGCCCTCGAGTAAAGTCTAAGCTTCATCATGGAAATTATATATAAACATATAGGTTATTCCCAAACATTTAGGCTTAGTGGAAATGTATAAGTGGCTAACATGTCTTCTTGGGTTATTGCAGGAAGGAACAACTTTTTATATGACATGATACATTTTACGTCTCAAGTACTTGGGTTTTCAGAATTTCGCAAAAGAAAAACCAATGCCTTGCTCCTCGGCGAGTTTCTCTCTAGATATTCATGGTGGTTGGACAACACTCAAACTCTCCAAAATAGAACTTTATATGTGGAGCTCTCAAGATACATACCTTAATTCACTTGTGTTGTCATTCCAAGGATTGGATCCAAGTCAGAGATAAATCATGTAATCAAGTCAAGATGTGCTAGTGTGTGATATGAGGTGGAAATGTAGTAGTACTCCTTTGTCTTGACTTCTCCCCTTTCTTTTCCTTTTTAGATATGGGCTATTGCACTTTTCTTTTCTTCTCTTTTTTTCACTCAATGCTTTTTAGCATGAGTTTCTTTCCTCTCTTTCTTTCTTTTTTTTCTATGCATATGGCCCATATCTTCTTTTCATCTTGATTTTGGGGAAGAAAGCCATTTAGGAGTATTTTATTCATGAATATGGAACAAAGGCATGTTTTGCTTTACCCTCAGTGTAAGGGTTTAGCTTTTTATGGTGGAGTGTACGTGATCTTGACTTTAAAAACATGAAGTATCTCTAATAAGGGTCACAAAACTTGAAACAACTCAAAGCTTAAAAGAAATGTTTGATTATAATTGTAAGTGGTTGTCTCTCAAACCCATGAGGAGCTTAGCATGGTTAAAAGTTTTTTTAAAAAAACTTTTCATAAATTCCAAGTACTCAAGTAAGTAAAAGCATCTTTCATATTAAAACCATATCTCTAAATGCAATAACTTAGATGACATGAGTTCCTATAAGAATGCAGATTTCCACAAGCCAAAAGGTATAGGGAATAAAATATATGTAAGTTAATATTCTTCAAGTGATGGGAGGATGCAAAAAGGGTTAATTTAATTAATTTCAGAATTTCCATGATCAGGTTCTGCAAGTGTTCAACTGAAACAGAGGTTAGGATGATCAAACCAGCATGCAGAAAAAAGAAGAAGCGAGGTGAGACCCAAGATAGGTCGGCCGACCTGGTGGGGTCGGGTGGCCTGGGGGTGATCCTTCTGGTTCAACCCTTTCGCATGCTGTTTTGTTGCATTCTGATATGCTCTGTTTCGCGTTGGATCACTCTGTTTCCCATTGCGAGTCTCCCCCACACTTGTACCTTTCACTCAAAACAAGTGGAAACAAAAAGAAGACACAATCCTAATACACTAAACATTTTATTTTATTCATAATTTAGAGGCACATTACATAATAAATAAATGAAATAAATGAAACAATTGAATGAAGGGAAAAGAGACTAATGTGCCTATCCTAAACCAAAGCCTAGGGTGCCTATGGTGCATGATAGAGATTCTCATTCCCTGCAGCTTTGGCATAGCGCTTGAGCTTCACGACTGTTGATCTACGCAACATATCAAAGTCATCTTGAAGGTTAAGGCGCTCAAGTCGCTCTTCGGTGAACTTCTTTTCCAACTTTGCATGGTCGTGACCGAGTTGATTAATCAACTCTAGCAACTCAGCATTGGAGGGAGCCTTGGGGGCCTTCTCATCATCATCACTCTCATATTGGCCCCCAGGCCTGCGAATTGGAGGAGGCTTGATGTGCCTCTTGATCTTGCCAGCGGGTGATGATTCCACCGACTCCTCCAACTCCTTCCTCTCCTCAGGTGTGAAGGGAGGGAACAGCCCCTTTCCGTAGCCACCTCCGGGTTTCCTTTCCCCGAAGATCCGGAAACGTGGCTCCGGGGTGCTGGCAGGAGAGTAGATGGACACATCGGACATATAGTGATATGCCACGATGTCCTCCCACTTGTTCCTGACCACCTCCTTCAACTTCTCCCCTGGTTGAAGCTTGGAGAGTCCATCCCCCTTGATCGGAGCGGCCGCCGGTGTCTTCTTTGGGGTTAATTGCCCCGTCGTTGGCCTTCTGTACGGGCTTGATGCCCGTGCATCACGCCTCTGGGTCCTCCTCGGGGACTGAGACCGCGCCGCCGAGCGAGAACGCGAGGGGCCACCAGGGCTGATCGGCCGACCTAGGCCATCGGCCGACCCCCTGGCGCGCCCTCTCATGTCCTCCTCTGGTGGGAGGCTAGCCAGTGGGGAGACGACCTCAGCCATGGTCCGCTCCAGGTTGATGGGCACCAATTGATTGGCCAGAGTGGGTTCTCCTTCCAGATCGAAGGTCGATCGGGATTTGGGGTGGCTTTTTCCGGCCATTGTTGGAGAATTGGAGGTGTGGCTTGGTGATTTCAGAATGGGGGCGAGGAAGAACTCGGATGAGAGGGAAGAAGAGGATGGGTGAAAATTTAAAGATAGGTTAACCCTCTTCTCGGATCCATCAGAGTTAGAATCGCTCGTCCACCGCAGAACGGCTTCAGAGACGTTAGAGTAGAACGTTGGCAAAAGATAGGGCTGATCGGGCTCAGGGTCACATCGGCCGACCTGGTCAGGTCGGCCGACCCGGCCTTGAGCCCGGTCGCCCTCTCCTTCTTTGTGCACTACGTGACAGGTCCACTAAACCCCCGAAATGTGTGCATTCATGTTCTAGGGGTTAAGGATTTAGCATAAGGTGTAATTATAAATGGGAATCATCCATGACCAAATTGATCACATCAAATTCCTCATCTACTTTATCAGGTTCAAGAAAAACTTTTAAACGTTGACCATTTACCTTGAAGAGGTTACCTTCATCATCTTGGAGTGTGATTGCCCCGTGCGACGAAGTCTCCACCACAACGAATGGTCCTTCCCATTTGCTCCGAAGTTTTCCATGTCCAAAGAGCTTCACCCTGGAATTAAAGAGTAATACCTTATCCCCGGGGTGGAACTCCTTCACCTTGATCCTCTTGTCGTGCCATCTCTTGGTTCTGTCCTTGTAGATTCTGGCACTGTGGTACGCTTTGTCTCTCCACTCTTCCAGCTCTGATAGTTGCATCCTTCTCATCTGCTGGGCTGCTGGCAAATCCATGTTCCACTTTCTTATAGCCCAGTGCGCCCGATGCTCTAGCTCAACTGGTAAATGGCAAATCTTGCCGTAAACCAGCTGGTATGGGGACATCCCGATTGGCGTTTTGTATGCCGTTCGGTAAGCCCATAGAGCATCTGGTAACTTGCTCTTCCATCCTTTGCTCATTTCTGTCACGGTCTTCTGCAGAATGTTCTTGATCTGCTTGTTCGATGTTTCTGCTTGACCGCTTGTCTGGGGGTGGTACGGCGTAGCTATGTTGTGCTTTGCCCCCAGTTCTGCCAGAAATTTCTGGAAGGTCTTGTCGATGAAATGTGACCCTCCATCACTGATCACCATCTTGGGGGTTCCAAAACGTGGAAAGATGATCTCATGGAACATCTTTCGCGCGTGTTTGGAGTCAGCGGCTCTACATGGCATTGCTTCGACCCACTTCGAGACATAGTCCACTGCCACCAGGATGTACTCACTGTCATAGGATTTGACAAAGGGTCCCATGAAATCAATGCCCCACACATCAAACAGCTCAACTTGTAAGTTGTTTGTGAGTGGCATTGCATCTCTTGCGGTGATCCCTCCATGTTTCAGGCACTGCTGGCATCGTCGAATGAATTCCTTTGTATCCTCATACATTGTAGGCCAGTAGAATCGACTCTGCCAGATCTTCGATCTTGTCCTGAACGCCCGTAGTGACCTCCATATGGGGCTGCATGGCACTGCTCAAGGATCTTCCTTGCTTCATTTGTTGGTACACATCGCCTGAGCATGCCATCTGAACATACCCTGTACAGGTATGGTTCGTCCCATAGATGGAGTCTACTCTCGTAGATCAGCCTTCTCTTGTTCTCCCCTGGCGGTACATATCCTGCAACCATAAAGTTCACAATATTTGCATACTAGGGGTCGGAGGCGGTCACCTTGAGTAGGGTGTCGTCACGTAGAAAATCATTTATCGGTAGATCCTGCATGTCAGTAAACTGCATACACGACAAATGATCTGCTACTGAATTCTCTACTCCCTTTTTATCTTTAATTTCTAAATCAAATTCTTGGAGTAAGAGAATCCATCGGATAAGGCGTGGTTTAGCATCTTTCTTGGTAAGCAAATATTTCAAGGCAGCATGATCGGTGTAGACAATTACCTTAGCTCCTACCAAGTAAGATCTAAACTTGTCTATAGCAAAAACTACTGCCAAGAGCTCTTTTTCAGTGGTAGCATAGTTAAGTTGAGCTCCTGTCAAAGTTTTACTAGCATACGAGATAGCATGATGGTTCTTATTTTTGTCTGTCCAAGGACAGCACCAACAACATAATCACTGGCATCACACATAATCTCAAAAGGTAGCGTCCAGTCAGGGGGTTGAATGACTGGTACTGAGATAAGAGCGTTCTTTAAAATGGTGGAAGCATGTAAACACTCATCATCGAAATCAAAAGGTACATTCTTGGCTAAAAGGCTAGTGAGGGGCCTGGCTATCTGAGAGAAATCTCTGATAAAACGTCGGTAAAACACCGCATGGCCTAGGAAGCTACGGATCCCCTTAACATTGGTAGGAGGTGGAAGCTTTTCTATGACTTCAATTTTCGCTCTATCCACCTCTATTCCCCGTTTGGACACTAAGTGTCCCAACACTATTCCCTCTCGGACCATGAAATGGCACTTTTCCCAATTTAGCACTAGGTCCTTGTCTCGGCATCTTTGTAGTACCTTGTCTAAGTTCTGCAGACAATGGTCGAAAGTCTTTCCATAGATCGAAAAATCATCCATGAAAACTTCCATGATCTCTTCAATCATGTCTGAGAAGATAGACATCATGCACCTTTGGAACGATGCTGGCGCATTGCATAACCCGAATAACATCCTACGATATGCATACGTTCCATAGGGGCAAGTGAAGGTGGTATTTTCTTGATCATCGGGGTGGATGGGAATCTGGTGATAGCCGGAATACCCATCAATAATACAAAAGAAGGAGTGGTTCGCGAGTCTCTCCCACATCTCATCGATGAAGGGGAGCGGGAAGTGATCCTTCTTTGTCACCTTGTTGAGTCGATGGTAATCAATGCACATCCGCCACCCAGTAACGGTACGCTGCGGGATAAGCTCGTTTTTCTCGTTACTTACGACGGTCATGCCTCCCTTCTTGGGTACTACTTGGACAGGGCTGACCCATTCACTATGAGGGACGGGATAGATGATCCCGGCGTGCAGAAGTTTCAAAACTTCCTTCTTTACGACTTCCCTCATTGCATTATTTAGCCTACGCTGAGGCTCCCTAGAAGGTGTAGAAGCTGGATCTATGGGAATGCGATGGGTACAGAGTGCAGGGCTTACTCCCTTCAAGTCCTTGAGGGAGTACCCGAACGCCGAGCGGTGTTTCTCAAGCACCTTTATGAGTCTATCACTCTCGTCCTGCGATAGCTTGTCACTAATGATGACAGGGGTGTCCCTGTCTTCATTTAGGAAGACATAGTGAAGGCCAGCAGGCAAGGGTTTTAGCTCTACATGCGTCTTAGGTGGCTCCTCGGTTTCAAGCGGCTCAGAAGTATCATCCTCTTCCTCTATAAAGTTGTGAACATTCTCTTCGAGGAATGACTCAAATGGGTCACTATGTTGTAGGGATTTCACTTCCTCAGCCGGGTTAGGTTCTGTCAAAGGTTCAACTATGGAGTTCTTAACCTAGCTAATGGTATAGTGAGAAGATTCCTTCCTACCTTAGCTAGGAGATTCCCTTCCGAGGTTACATCCTGTAGCAGGCACTCGATAGGATGTCCTATAAGGAGGTCGAAATCTGATGTCTCAAAGACGTAAAGTCCAGAGGCATCTCAATCCCGTGGTGAGAGAGGAGAAAATCTCGTATTAGGCCGAGACTCTTGAGAATACAACCTGAGGGCGTTCTAAGAAGTTTTGACGTTGGGGCCATCTTTTTACGACGTCCAAGGATGTACGCGAAAAGAACTGGACATGATGTTTGCCCCAATGGTCGGGTTGTACAGAATGTCTACTGCCACCTTGCTTATGAAACCTCGAATGGTCTGCGAAGGTGAGTTAATCCGAATGAATTCGGAAGAAGACTCAGATTCGTTCGACCATTCCATGTTTAGGATGGCGATCAGCTCCCTCACGGTTTTGTTCAAAATTTCTTTCTCCATGTAAATGGAGGGGGTCTTTACTGTAGGCTTCTTCTGTATTGAGTAGTTCAAGGTATTCNTATGAGTCTATCACTCTCGTCCTGCGATAGCTTGTCACTAATGATGACAGGGGTGTCCCTGTCTTCATTTAGGAAGACATAGTGAAGGCCAGCAGGCAAGGGTTTTAGCTCTACATGCGTCTTAGGTGGCTCCTCGGTTTCAAGCGGCTCAGAAGTATCATCCTCTTCCTCTATAAAGTTGTGAACATTCTCTTCGAGGAATGACTCAAATGGGTCACTATGTTGTAGGGATTTCACTTCCTCAGTCGGGTTAGGTTCTGTCAAAGGTTCAACTATGGAGTTCTTAACCCTAGCTAATGGTATAGTGAGAAGATTCCTTCCTACCTTAGCTAGGAGATTCCCTTCCGAGGTTACATCCTGTAGCAGGCACTCGATAGGATGTCCTATAAGGAGGTCGAAATCTGATGTCTCAAAGACGTAAAGTCCAGAGGCATCTCAATCCCGTGGTGAGAGAGGAGAAAATCTCGTATTAGGCCGAGACTCTTGAGAATACAACCTGAGGGCGTTCTAAGAAGTTTTGACGTTGGGGCCATCTTTTTACGACGTCCAAGGATGTACGCGAAAAGAACTGGACATGATGTTTGCCCCAATGGTCGGGTTGTACAGAATGTCTACTGCCACCTTGCTTATGAAACCTCGAATGGTCTGCGAAGGTGAGTTAATCCGAATGAATTCGGAAGAAGACTCAGATTCGTTCGACCATTCCATGTTTAGGATGGCGATCAGCTCCCTCACGGTTTTGTTCAAAATTTCTTTCTCCATGTAAATGGAGGGGGTCTTTACTGTAGGCTTCTTCTGTATTGAGTAGTTCAAGGTATTCCCAAAATCTTCTAGAAGATCTTCCTCGAACTCAAACGGTAATCCGAGAGGTTGAGTTTCCTCTTCCTCAACGGATGGGGTCTCAGGAGTTGGACTGGGCAAGTCTATGGGTTCTATCTGGGAGTCTTCTTGCTCAGTCTCAGTCGCGTCCGCAGGAGAGTTCTCTCGAATGGCCGCTAGGACTTCTTTTGCTCTGGCTGGGGTTATGTGTAGGAATGAACCCCCGGCTGCTATGTCCATGTATCGGGCATCTTCACTGTTCAACCCAGACCGAAAATGCTGCATGAGCATATAGTCTGGGAAGCCTAGATCCGTTCCGGTTAGACATGAGTCCTAGAATCGGTCCCATGCTTTGGCGATCGTTTCCTTCTCTCGTTGCTGGAAGTTAATGATCTCCTTCTGAAGTGCGTAAATCCGGTGAACAGGAAAGTATTCAAGACAAAACTTGTCCCGTAACTTTTCCCATTCACCGTTTGTTAGCCCAACGGTATGGTCATACCACTTCCTTGCTCTCTCTTTGAGAGAGAACGGGAAGAGCTTCCATCTAATCGTTGCCTGTGTCATGCCTGATATAACCAAACACGAGCAAAGCAACTCGAATTCGTGCAGGTGATGGTATGGGTTTTCACCATAACCTCCAGAGAAGGATATGTCCTGGACCATAGCTATGAAGGCAGGACGAAGTTCATAGCTATCGGTTAAAATAGGATTTGACGAGGGGTGCGGCTCCAATAATTCGCCCTTTGGAGCAGAGAACTCATGAATATGGGTGGAATTCATGGTTAAAAACAAAAATAAAAGAAGTATAAAATAAAAGACATACGGGCAACCTTAGATCTTAGATAACAGCTACCGTTCCCCGGCAACGGCGCCAGAAAGCTTGTTGACACCAGTGGTGGCAAACAGAAAGTCCGCAAGCGCACGGCTGTCGAAGTAGCTTTCACCCGTGAGTAAACCAGGTATCGAATCCACGGGGAACGTAAAAGGATATCTAATCACTAAAGCTGAGCCGGATCGATCGAGTGTGTATAAAGGCTGGGTAGAGAGGATAACTTAGCACTAAGGCTCTGATTATAGGTAAGAGGATTCTCCTATGCTTGCTTTGGGCACCGGGGTATCCTAGGCCTCTAGGAAATTGCCGGCCAATAGCTCTACGCCGTACCTGTACGTGGAGGATTACAAAGGACGGACAGGGCTGTCACCACCTGCCACCTACCTCTTCTAATCCGTGGGGCTACGAGGCAAACGAGGGCAGATATACACCTAAGCACCACGCCTAAGATAATATCAGCTATCCTAACCATGATCAAAGATTAGAATACTTTATAAATAAAGCAACGAACCCACAAGAACAATAAAGAACTCAATTATCTATAACTCAGACTTAATTACTAGTTGAATCCTGGATACTTACTGAGTAGCTCGCATCCGTCGAGGTACAGGTGGAGGGTCGCCGACAGGCCGGAACTCCTCCAGACTCTCCCTCACTCTCTTCCTATTTCTACTCTGGATATGAGGAGGGCTTCGACTTGGATCTTCACTTCTGCTCGATGATGATTAGCCCTGCTCCGAGTCCAGGTATTTATAGCTTGGAGAGGCGGTTTGGAGTCGGTATGCAGCGGTTGAGGCGGTCAGGAAGTGGGCCCAGGTCGGCCGACTAGGGGGGATCGGCCGACTGTCAGATCAACCGAAGTAGATGATCCACAGTGCAGATGGGCTCCTGGAGGCGGTTGGCAGTTGGTCCCCAAGGCGGTGGCGGTTTGGACGCGCGGCCAGGTCGGCCGATGTTGACGGTCCCTATAACATAAAATCCGACCGTCAATAGGCTCAGAAACCAATAAAGATCAAGGCATAACTTAGGCATTAGTATTCAAATAATAGTATACCATGCATATCTGGAATATATTTGAGTACAGGGACTACGGTGCAAAAGATGGACAAAACTGGGCACAGGCCCAGGTCGGCCGACCTGTCTAGGTCGGGCGACCTGGTCTGGATCCCAATCGAGCCCAAACTCCACATAGGTCAAGAAGCACACAATGTAAGGATCTTGAACGTTGATTCATGGTCGATGGAAGTCAAGGGTGGAGGATGAGCCACATGTCCATCACATGGATTGAAGGGCCCACAACCAGAGACAAATGTACCCAAACCGACAGTACCCAACTGGAACCGACCTTAGGACCCACATGTAAGCCTCCCAGAGGAAGGTGGGCCCTAATGGCGGTTATGGGGAGTCGGCCGACCCAGCCAGGTCGGCCGATCGTCCCGTGCGTCCGACTCGGCCCTCCTTTGACCTGAAGCTGTAAACCGCCATGGAGATGACATCTGAGCCGTGGAGAGTTGAAGACGGTGGATCCAAGGGTCGGCCGACCTGTGGGATTCGGCCGACCTAGGCCCACCTCCAACCGGCCTCAACCGCCTCTGGCCGGCTCTAACCGCCCTTGTGATGCTATAAATACCTGCAAGGGGCACCGTACTCAAAACACACCAGAAGAAGAGCTCTCTTTGCTACAAGCTTAGTCTTAGTCTTAGTAGTGATAGTCATAGTGTTAGATCTGCTGAAGGTCTTCTGAAGGAGTCTTGGTAAGTTCTAGAGTTCATCTCTTGTATTCTCTTACTTACTTCTTGTACTCTGATCTTATTGGAAATACCTTCATACTTATGTCATGTGCCTCAGCTATGCTATATTTATTTAGTATATGCTACTTATGTCTTACACCTTAATCAAGTGAATGTATGCAATGTCATTGGCTCAATGTGCCTCTTGGTTGCTCTATTTATTAACGTGATAGATAGAGTTGTATCTCGTATTGCAAACATGGTGTTTGGGATACGGTATGCTGTTGAGGGTACCGCTGCCCCATGGATTAGTAGAGGTAGGCGGCAGGTGGTGACAGCCCTGTCCGTCCTTTGTAATCCTCCACGTACGGGAGTGGGTATTAGGCCTTTATGATAAGACGTCCTACTGTTGTCCCTTGATGAGAGAACCACTGGATACCTCGATATGTCCTCTTGCATATGATCATTGAATGAGCTTGTATAGGGTATTGTAGTATAACTAAGTCACATTTGTATGATGCTTATGAAACCTTGGTGATCTTCACTAATGTATTATTACTAACTAAGACTACCATAATGATGAGCAATGAACTTCTGTGTGTCACTCTACCCATTCATTTCTATATTCTTTACCCCTGTTTAGATTATGGTATATTAATGCTGTTGTAAGTAACTACATGGGATGACATCTCTCTCTTAACTAAACGCTTTCCCTGCGGATAAACAAATAACGATACTCTGGAATACTCCCGGGTGAAATGCTACAACGTACTTCTGTGAGCTTGCAGAATATCTGTAACGTCTAGATTTACGATGAAGTATCTCTAGTACCATCACTACTCTAAGTGGTGATGCTAAGAAATACCAACAAGCATTTCTGGCGCCGTTGCCAGGGAAAGCAATGGTTAAAGAGATTTGATCATCCATGTATTTAATACAACAAGATTAATTGCCAGTAATCTAGCAGGTTTACCCTTTTGCTCTGTTTCTCTGTGATGTGAAACAGGGTAGTGCATGACTGGTTTCCAAATACCATCCAATTACGTCGAGAACCCAAATAACATAGGAAGGAGGGTACGCACTCGTGTCGTAATCCCTCAGGTGTTCTTGTCGGAAACCGACCCAGTCATCGGAGAATCCTCCAACCAAGGAGAACAACCCGTTCCCGTAGCACCCCAACCAGAAGAAGCCATGGCCGACAGAACCATCCGTGACTACTCCGCCCCGTCCGCTGCTCAGATCCCTATGGGACCAGCAGTAGAGGTGGGGGATCATGCTTTTGAGCTGAAGGCCCCGCTGATCAACATGGTGCAGGCTAGCCCCTTCTGTGGGAAAGCCAATGAAGACGCCAGTGCTCACCTGCAGCATTTCCTGGAGGTGTGCAGTACCATCACCATCCGAGGGGTGGATCAAGAGGCCATCAGGCTCCGTCTATTCCCGTTCTCGCTGCTGGGTAGAGCCAAACAATGGTTCTATTCCAACCGTGAGGCGGTGAATACATGGACCAAGTGCTCCAACGCCTTCTTGGCGAAGTTCTTCCCCATTGGGAAAACCAATGCCCTTCGGGGAAGAATTTCCAGCTTTCAGCAAGAGTCCGGGGAGACGGTTCCGGAAGCGTGGGATCGCTTTCAGGATTACATTCTGGCATGCCCCCACCATGGCATGCAAGAATGGCTCCTGCTTCAGAACTTCTATCATGGGTTGTCCCAGACAGCCCGTGAACACATGGATGCTGCTGCTGGAGGGGCATTCCTTTCCTTGACCGTGGCCGCTGCCAAGCTTCTCATTGAGAAGATGGTGTCAAACCAATCTTGGAATGACGACCGTCTTCAGGGACGTAAACGCGGTATGCACACCGTGAAGGAGGTGGACATGCTGGCTGCCAAGATGGATCTCATCATGAAGCGCCTTGAGGACCGCACCAAGGATGGAGGCGCCGACAATGAAGGGCCACTGGACTCACACATGACATGTGAAGTCTGTGGAGAGACTGGCCACTCGGGGAACAACTGCCTCGAGACGCAGGAGGAGGTACAGTTCGTAAATGGCAACAACGGGTACTGGCCTCAAGGGAACTGGAATCAGCAACGCCCATTCTACCAGGGAGGTAACAATAATAATTCTTTCTCTAACCAACCTTCCCTCAAAGATCTTGTCCTTGGTCAATCCAGGATTAATGAATCTATCTCTAAGAGGCTTGCTGCTAATGATAAGGCTCTAGAGGGCATAAATTCTAAGATAGAAAGTTTGTCCTCAACCTTCCAGAGCCAGCTAAGCTTTAACAAAATGTTAGAAACTCAATTAGCTCGGCTGGCGGCTGCTGTCCCTTCTGGTGACAAGGGGCGAATTCCTGGGCTACCAGAATCATCTTTTGAAAATGTGAAAGCTGTTTCTACGAGAAGCGGTAAGGCTACTCGGGATCCAGTCCCACTTAACCATGCAGGGAAGGCAGCAGCACCAAGGAGGGAGACCCCAGAAGTGGAGGAAGAGCCTGAAGCCGAGCTGGCACCAGCTGGACAAAGTGCACCACATGAGTTCTACGACAGCAACGTGCTGCCATTCCCGCAACGTCAGAAGAAACCATCCGCGGATGAGCAGTTCGTCAGGTTCGTAGAAGTCATTCAAAAGTTAAATATACACGCACCATTGCTGGATGCTATGCAGGTACCGACCTATGCTAAGTACTTGAGGGACATTCTCAACAACAAACGTCCACTCCCAAGTACCGAGGTCGTGAAGCTGACTGAGGAGTGCAGTGCGGCCATCCTAAACAAGGTTCCGGAGAAGAAGAAGGACCCAGGATGTCCCACCATCACGTGTACAATTGGGACACAGCATTTTGAGCATGCACTCTGTGATCTGGGGGCAAGTGTTAGCGTCATGCCAAAGGTAGTATTTGACCGCCTTAATTATACTACCTTGTCCCCTACTCCCATGAGACTGCAGTTGGCCGATTCCACGGTTCGCTACCCGAGGGGATAGCCGAAGACATTCCGGTGCGCATCCGGGACTGCTTTGTTCCTGTCGACTTCGTGGTTCTGGACATGGACGTGAGCAATGATTCGTCGCTCATCCTTGGGCGACCTTTCTTGAGCATAGCAGACGCTCACATTAATGTGGGTGCTGGAGAAATCCAGCTCAACATTAATGGAAGGATGGAGAGGTTTGAGTTCAGGCCAAAAGTGGAGCAATGCTCCATGATCAAGATCAAGTATGGGAGAAACAGTCAGAACGTCAAGGAAGTGGAGGTAACACCTCCAGAAAAAGACAGCCTGATTAAGTTTATGGAGAAGTTCTGGGAAAAGGATTTCCCCATCCGGTATTACGCAAATCACAATAAGAAATCAACACGAGGTGCGAAAGCACAGACGAAGAAAACACCGGAGCAAGCTGTCGACCGCCATAAGAAGGTAAAACAGGTATGGCGAGTTAAATCATCTGTATCCTCATCTCCAGGGTCAGATGCTGCTTCATCAAGTTAAATCACATATCGGAGACGTCTTCGCTCGACGACGTAAAATACGAGTCCTGCGCCGACAGGTTCATCGGTGTCAACAAGCTAGCTTGGGGGAGGACCCTCAGCTCAGGTAAGTTCAGGTAAGAACTATCAAACAAAGTTTTTTTCTTTCTTTCAAAATAAAGTTTTTCTTTTCAAATAAAGTTAGCAAATGAGAGCTATTTATGATAATCCCTTAATGTTTAATTCCATGCTTAAATCTTTACTTCGGATATGATGAATGGTTGCTCTTATTTCTCTCTTGTCCCTATGTTTCAACCAGCTATTCTCCTAAGTTTTGAGTTTGTTGGTTGAACATGATCTTTTCTGTTATCTTGTCTATCTGTGGGTAGCATATGCAAGCTCTCGTCTAGGTTGTTGTTAGCTAAGATATGATAAGGCTCAAGTTTCCTTAAGATCTTACTAAGTTAGACTTGATAACCGGAGTTTATCTTTTGAAAATAAAATGAAGAGAGTTCCTTGTGGTGATAAATTCCCTACCAAAGCTCATATTGTTTTGAACCCCTACATAAGCTGCTTGCTTTTGCATTGAGTTTTGTCAAAGTTTTTGTGATTTTTAGAGATTTACTTCATGCTTTTAACGCCAAGATCACGTACACGCCACCATATACATGTTATACTTCTACACTGGAAGTACACATGACACATATCATTCCACCAAATAAAAGCTCTACATAATGTAAGGTGCTGTTTCCCCCATCTTATTGCAAAGAGAGGCATAGGCTGATTAAAAAAAAATTGGACACATGAAGGTCCAAGTATGTAAAAAAAAAGAAGAGCAAGAGCAAATGAAGCTCTTGATTCAAAAATAAAGCCATGTCTCTAAAAGCAACTCTTTAAGGGGAAGAGGTACCTGCGAAAAAGAGCTGTCACTTACCATGCTATTCACACACGTGCACATCTTGGTTTAAGAGTATGACTTATTTCTCTTCGAATCCTGATTTTGACTTTACAATATGTGCATTACAAGTGTGCTATAAATCTCACCTAGCATAAGCTCCACTTCAATGAGTGACATGAGAGTTGAGAGAGGAAATTGTCAAGGAAATACACCATGAGTGACTTGAGAGTACCACCTAAGGAATTCTGCACTCTCTTTTGAAAAACTTCCAAAACCTCCGGATTGATTGTCTAGCTAGGTAGAAGGCAAGGTGCTTAGTCTAAGTCATTCTAGCCATCAACCGCCCAAGACCAGGAGAAGCTACAAGCCCCATAAAAGGCCAAGGTAATAAGGGAGGTTTATTTTACCAGCTTATTCAATTTTTGGTAGAATATCTTGTTGAACCACTGGTACTTTTGAGGAGTAATGAGGAAGCAACTCCTGATCCACCGAGCCTAAAAGTTCTAATCTTTGCTCGGAACGAGCAAGGGTTAAGCTTGGGGGAGTTGTTGACGGTCCTTATAACATAAAATCCGACCGTCAATAGGCTCAGAAACCAATAAAGATCAAGGCATAACTTAGGCATTAGTATTCAAATAATAGTATACCATAAATATCTGGAATATATTTGAGTACAGGGACTACGGTGCAGAAGATGGACAAAACTGGGCACAGGCCCAGGTCGGCCGACCTTGCTAGGTCGGGCGACCTGGTCTGGATCCCAATCGAGCCCAAACTCCACCCAGGTCAAGAAGCACACAATGTAAGGATCTTGAACGTTGATTCATGGTCGTGGAAGTCAAGGGTGGAGGATGAGCCACATGTCCATCACATGGATTGAAGGGCCCACAACCAGAGACAAATGTACCCAAACCGACAGTACCCAACTGGAACCGACCTTAGGACCCACAAGTAAGCCTCCCAGAGGAAGGTGGGCCCTAATGGCGGTTATGGGGAGTCGGCCGACCCAGCCAGGTCGGCCGATCCTCCCGTGCGTCCGACTCGGCCCTCCTTTGACCTGAAGCTGTAAACCGCCATGGAGATGACATCTGAGCCGTGGAGAGTTGAAGACGGTGGATCCAAGGGTCGGCCGACCTGTGGGATTCGGCCGACCTAGGCCCACCTCCAACCGGCCTCAACCGCCTCTGGCCGGCTCTAACCGCCCTTGTGATGCAATAAATACCTGCAAGGGGCACCGTACTCAAAACACACCAGAAGAAGAGCTCTCTTTGCTACAAGCTTAGTCTTAGTCTTAGTAGTGATAGTCATTGTGTTAGATCTGCTGAAGGGCTTCTGAAGGAGTCTTGGTAAGTTCTAGAGTTCATCTCTTGTATTCTCTTACTTACTTCTTGTACTCTGATCTTAATGGAAATACCTTCATACTTATGTCATGTGCCTCAGCTATGCTATATTTATTTAGTATATGCTACTTATGTCTTACACCTTAATCAAGTGAATGTATGCAATGTCATTGGCTCAATGTGCCTCTTGGTTGCTCTATTTATTAACGTGATAGATAGAGTTGTATCTCGTATTGCAAACATGGTGTTTGGGATACGGTATGCTGTTGAGGGTACCGCTGCCCCACGGATTTGTAGAGGTAGGCGGCAGGTGGTGACAGCCCTGTCCGTCCTTTGTAATCCTCCACGTACGGGAGTGGGTATTAGGCCTTTATGATAAGACGTCCTACTGTTGTCCCTTGATGAGGGAACCACTGGATACCTCGATATGTCCTCTTGCATATGATCATTGAATGAGCTTGTATAGGGTATTGTAGTATAACTAAGTCACATTTGTATGATGCTTAAGAAACCTTGGTGATCTTCACTAATGTATTATTACTAACTAAGACTACCATAATGATGAGCAATGAACTTCTGTGTGTCATTCTACCCATTCATTTCTATATTCTTTACCCCTGTTTAGATTATGGTATATTAATGCTGTTGTAAGTAACTACATGGGATGACATCTCTCTCTTAACTAAACGCTTTCCTTGCGGATAAACAAATAACGATACTCTGGAATACTCCCGGGTGAAATGCTACAACGTACTTCTGTGCGCTTGCAGAATATCTGTAACGTTTAGATTTACGATGAAGTATCTCTAGTACCATCACTACTCTAAGTGGTGATGCTAAGAAATACCTACAGCCGACTGGCTAGGTCAGCTGACCCAGGGCTGTGGCCCCTCGGCCCCACTCTGTCAGGGTCACTCCCATGTGGGTCCTTTGGTCGGTTTGCGGTGGGTAACAGCGAAGATATGTCAGTTAAGTTACGGATGTGGGCCCATGGATCCAAGTGATTGCCACATGGCCCAATCCCATCTCTTTATTCCCACTGACTTGATCTCAACGTTTCTGATCACTCCTGAGTGTGCTTCTGTTGATGGGCTTCGGATGGACCTCACTGGGCCTGGGCGCTGGTCGGCCGACCATGGGAGGTCGGGCGACCTGGCCTTGGGCCCACTTTGGTGCTTCTTTTGCCACTTTACTCCTGTAATCACATATGCACCAAAACTCGTGGAATTCATTAGTAAATAACCCTATGTCTAGTTGTTTTATCATTCTTTTATATCTTTGTTGGCAATAATAACTTGTCATTAAGAACCGCCAACACCCCCCACTATTTATATCCAGGGAGACATGCCTTACAAGACAAAACAAGCCTAAACCTAGTAGGACTCTAAATATCATCGGGCTTTCCTTCTGCGATCCGGCCGTCGTGTCCTGTTCGGAGTCTTCTTTGGTTGGAGTCGGTAGTCGGTAATCCTTGGGATCGGGCACCCTGGTATTATGGCCTCAATATTACTCTTCCCCAACTTTATTGCAAAAAGGAGACATGGGCTGATGAAAAGAAAATGGACACATGAAGGTCAAGTATGTAAAAAAAAAGGGGGCAAGAGAGCACATAAAGGCTCTTGGTTTAGGAAAAATAGCCATGTCTCTAAAAGCTACTCTTATAAGGGAAGAGGAACCTGCAAATAGGGAGCCATTATTCATCATGCCATCCACACACATGCACATCTTGGTTTGAGAGTATGGCTTACTTCTCTTTGAATCCTGGTTTTGACTTTACAATATGTGCAATACAAGTATGCCACAAAGCTCTCCTACCACAAACTCCACTTCAAAGAGTGAAAAGAGAGTTAAGAGAGGATCTTGGTAAGGAAATACACCTTGAGTGATTCGAGAATACCACCTAGTTAAGGAACTCTACCTTTTGAGAAAACTTCCAAAACCTCCGGTTTGATTGTCAAGCAAGGTAGAAGGCAAGGTATATGGTCTAAGTAGTTCTGGCTACCAACTGCCCAAGACAAGGAGAAGCTACAAGCCCCACAAAAGACCAAGGTAACAAGGGAAGTTTATTTTACCAGCTTATTCAATTCTTTGTAGAATATATCGTTGAACCACTAGTACTTTTGAGAAGTAATGGGGTAGCAAATCCTGATCCACTGAGCCTAAAAGTTCTAGTCTTTGCTCGGGACGAGCAAAAGGCTAAGCTTGGGGGAGTTGTTGACGGTCCTTATAACAAAAATCCGACCGTCAATAGGCTCAGAAAACTAATAAACATAAGGCATAACTTAGACATTTGTATTCAAATAATGCTTTTGCTTGCATATATAGAATATATTTGAGTACAGGGACCACGGTGCAAAAGATGGAGGTAAACGGGCTCAGGCCCAGGTCGGCTGACCTGGCTAGGTCGGGCGACCTAGTCTGAACCCCGTTCGAGCCAATCTTCCACACAAGTCAAGAAGCACACTCAGAGGTGATCGTGGCCACTGAATCATGGTCGGTTGAAGTCGATGGTGAAAGATGAGCCATGTGTCAATCCCACGGATTGATGGGCCCACAAGCAGAACTTCATGCACCCAATTCGAAGATACCCACCTAGAACCGACCTCAGGACCCACAGGGAAGTCTCCTAGAGGAAGGTGGGCCTGAGAGACGGTTGTGGAGGGTCGGCCGACCTCCCTAGGTCAGTTGACCTCTCCGTGCGCCTGACTCGGCCCTCCTTTGACCTGCAACTGTAAACCGCCTTGGGGATGACACCTGAGCCGAGCAATGCTGAAGACGGTGGATCCAAGAGTTGGCCGACCTGGGGACTTCGGCCGACCTAGGCCCACCTTAAAACTGCCTCAACCGCCTCTGGCCGGCTCCAACCGCCTATGTGATTCTCTAAATACCTGCAAGGGGCGCCGTACTCAAACACACACTAGAAGAAGAGCTCTCCTTTGCTACAACCTTAGTCTTAGTGTCTTAGTCTTAGTTGTGATAGTGCTAGCAGTAGATGTTCTGAAGGGCTTCCGGAGGAGTCTTGGTAAGTTCTAGAGTTTAGTTCTTGTATCTCTTTACTCACTTCTAATACTCTGAGCTTAATGGAAATACCTTCATACTTATGTTGTATGCCTCAATTATGCTTTACTTACTTAGTATATACTACTTATGTCTTGCACCTTGTTCAAGTGAATGTATGCTATGACATTGGCTCAATGTGCCTTATGGTTGCTCTATTTATTAATGTGATAGATAGAGTTGTATTTCATATTGCAAGTATGATATTTGGATTATGGAATACTGTTGAGGGTATCACTGCCCCCACAGCTGAGTAGAGGTAGGCGGCAAGTGGTGACAGCCCTGTCCGTCCTTTGTAATCCTCCACGTTCGGGAGTGGATACTAGGCCTTTATGATAAGACGTCCTACTGTCGTCCCTTGATGAGGGAGCCATTGGATACCTCGATATGTCCTCTTGCATATGTCCATTGTATAAGCTTGTATAGGGTATTGTAGTATATCCAAGTCCCATTTGTATGATGCTAATGAACCTTTAGTAATCTTTACTAATGTACTATTACTAACTAAGACTACCACAATGATGAGCAATAAACTTCTGTGTGTCACATTACACATTCACTTCCATATTATTTCCCCCAGTCTAGACTATGGTATATTAATAATGTTGTAAGTAAATACATTGGATGACACCTCTCTTTAACTAAACGCTTTCCCTGCGGATAAACAAATAACGATACTCTGGAATAC
>CM014274.1:44180570-44276520 GCA_004135705.1 Alloteropsis semialata | reverse complement strand
ACACTCGGGAAAATTTCACTGCAAGTATCCTTCGGTGACACATCCAATGCAAGAACAGAATACATCACCTTTGATGTGGTGGACATGGTCTTTGACTACAATGTCATCTTCAGAAGAGGAGTCATAAATGCTTTTGACATCATCATAAGGCAGTCATTCCTATGCATGAAAATGCCAGCTCTCAAAGGAGTTATAACTGTATATGGTGACCAGAGGGAAGCCAGAAACATCGAAAAAGCCAGAGCTCCAGGTCAGCGAAATGTGCATTTGCTTGAAGAGAGATATCCATATTACCCAGAAGAAAAGCCAAATATTGAGAAAGATAGCAGAAAGATGCAGAAAGCTGCAGAGACGAAGCAAGTGCAGTTGCAGCCCGATGTCTTTGACAGAGAAGTGATCATTGGCTCAGATTTAGATCCGGACGAAGAAGATAGGCTTATCAAATTCCTCAGAAATAACAAAGATGTGTTTGCGTGGTCAAGCAAAGATTTACCAGGTGTTGACAGAAGCATAGTTGAGCATAAGCTGGCAATCAGTCCTGATATGAAGCCAAAAAAGCAAAAGTTGAGAAAGATGTCTGAAGAGAAAGCTGACGCAGTAAAAGCCGAAGTGCAAAGGCTGCTGGACGCCAATGTCATACGCGAAGTCAAATATCCAACATGGCTAGCAAACACTGTACCAGTTCAGAAGAAGAATGAAAAATGGCGAATGTGTATCGATTTCACAGACCTCAATAAAGCTTACCCAAAAGATGATTTCCCACTACCAAGAATTGACAAGATTGTTGATCAAGCAGCAGCAAGTGAAATGATGTCCCTCTTAGATTGCTTTTCTGGCTATCACCAAATCTGGATGAAAAAGGAGGATGAGGAGAAAACCAGCTTTATCACACCAGTTGGTACTTTTTGCTTCATCAGGATGCCTGAGGGGCTTCGGAATGCAGGAAGCAGTTTCTGCCGAATGTCAAGCACAGTGTTCAAGGACGAATTGTTCAAAACTATATTGGCATATGTTGATGACATCTTGGTCAAAAGTGCCAAAAGGCAAGATCACGTATCAGATCTAGCAACCGCCTTCGCTCGCATGAGACAGGCCGGTCTCAAGCTAAATCCAGAAAAGTGTGTATTTGGAGTGACAAAAGGCAAAATACTTGGATGTCTGGTTTCAGCTCACGAGATAGAAGCTAATCCGGACAAGATAAATGCAATCCTTAACATGGAAGAGCCAAAGTGCATGAGAGACGTGCAGAAGCTGTCAGGCAGAATTGCCGCACTCAACAGATTCATCGCAAAAGCAGCAGAGCGAAGCTTACCATTCTTTGCAACACTCAGAAATGCAGCTAAGTTCCAATGGGGGCCAGAGCAGTCAAAAGCATTCCACGAGCTAAGGCAATACTTGATGCAACTCACGAAGCTAACAATACCAAACCCAAAAACACCACTCCTACTGTACATTGCAGCATCACAGTCAGCAGTTAGTGCAACGCTCATCACAGAAAAGCTGGTAGATGGCAGAAGCATTCAGCAGCCAGTCTACTATGTATCCGAAGCTTTGAATGCGTCGAAGCTGTTTTATACAGAGATGGAAAAGATGATCTATGCAGTGATAATGGCTTCCAGAAAGCTGAGACACTATTTCGAGGGCCATCACATCAAAGTCCTCACGGATCAGCCACTTAAGGAGCTTTTGAACAACAAAGAAGCTTCGGTGAGAATTCACAAGTGGGCAGCGGAGCTTCAGAGTACGTCGTGGATTTTGAAAGGAGAACATCAATTAAATCACAAGTCCTAGCTGACTTTATCGCAGAGTGGACATCGCCTTCGCCACAAAATGCTGTTAGAGAGGAAAATTGGCTAATATACTGTGATGGTGCTTGGGGGGATAAAGGAGCTGGCATCGCGGCAATTGTACAATCGCCTTCGGGCGTGAAAATGAGATATGCAGCAAATTTAGAGTTCTGCAAATGCAGTGACAGAAGCACAAACAATGTTGCTGAGTACGAAGCAGTGCTGCTTGGGCTCAGAAAAGCCAGGGCTTTGGGAGCTCAGAGGTTCACTATCAAAACAGATTCCAAGGTGGTAGCAGATCACATCGAAAAAGAGAGCATAGCGAAGCAACCAGAACTCATCAAATATTTGTCCACTGTACGCTCAATGGAGAAAAAATTCAAAGGTTTCACTGTGGAGTACATTCCAAGAGCAAAAAATGACGAGGCAGATGCTCTGGCTAAGGCAGCAGCAAAGGGGGACAAGCTTCCACCTGATGTGTTCTTCGAAACATTAACATCACCATCAATAAAGGATTCAGATGACCCACCGAAGCTGATCAATGCAATAAGCTCCGAAGATTGGCGATCCCCAATAATAGCTTTCCTTCGGGGATACTATGAGCCAATAGATGAAGATGACCTAAAAGCTATGCAACAAAGAGCAAGATGCTATCAGATGATAGATGATGTCCTGTACAAGAAAGGAGTTGTAGCTCCTTGGCTTCGTTGCATTTCTCACAACGAAGGAAAAGAACTGATCCAAGAGATACACAGCGGCTTATGCGGGGCACACTTTGGGGCAAGAGCTTTAGTGGGCAATGCAATGAGGCAAGGATTCTACTGGCCTGCAATCATCATGGATGCAACAAACACGGTCAAAACGTGTGATCAGTGTCAAAAGTGTGCAGCGAACAGAAAATCTCCTTCGGAGCAATCACAGCCGATAACTCCAACATGGCCTTTGCAAAGATGGGGCATTGATCTAGTTGGCCCGCTCCCAACGGCCCAAGGAAATCTCAAATACGCCATAGTAGCAGTCGAATATTTCACCAAGTGGATCGAAGCCAGACCTTTGGCCAACATCACAGCAAAAACAGTTATCAAATTCTTCTGGCAGCAAATTGTGTGCCGATTCGGAGTACCAAGGGAAATAACAGTGGACAATGGGAAGCAGTTTGACTCTGACGAATTCAGGCAATACTGCATGTCAATTGGAACAAAAGCTAAATTTGCTTCGGTATATCATCCGAAACAAATGGAGCAGTTGAAAGAGCCAATGGCTTAATCTTTACAGCCATCAGAAAGTGCCTCGCAAATTGTAAGAGAAAAGGCAAGTGGGTAGAAGAGATGCCGAAGGTGATCTGGGCTCACAACACCACCACATCGAGGGCAACACAGTTTACTCCATTCAAACTGCTTTATGGTGAAGAAGCAGTATTCCCAGAGGAAATACTGCACAAAGGGCTTCGCACCCAACAAGAAGCTCCCAAAGAGAGCGAAGCTGTTGACAAGGATCTCGTTGAGATATACAGGCTCCAGGCAGCTAAAAACATTTCCAAGTATCAAGCTGAGACAAGAAAGTGGCGAGACAAAAAGGTAGTCAGAAAAGATATCAAGGCAGGGGACTGGGTACTAAGGAAAAATCCAAACATGCCCGCTGGAAAGCTGCAACAGAAATGGGAAGGCCCATTCTTAGTCATCAAAAGCAACAGGCCGGGCTCATTTCGCTTAGGCGATGACGAAGGCAATGAGCTGCCGCATTCATGGAATGCAGACAGTTTACGCAAATACTACCTATGAAAAGATGTAAAATGGCTTCGTATCTTATAAACGAAGTCATTGAGTAGAATAGCATTTTTACTTTGTTTCCAAAAGCCCGTACTCTTTTCCTCACAAGGGGACCCTGACCAAAGGGTGAGGTTTTTAACGAGGCGGTGCTTGCTGTAACTCGTCAAATCATATATGAACGAGGTATTCCCCAAAAAAGCAGCATCCAAAGCGATTGGCTTTGACCAAGTCGCTCACATTCGACAACTCAAATAGAACTGAATGGACACTACCAAGAGTAAGGCCAATTCAGATTTAAGCAAAAGCTTACTCCAAAGTGGAGTAAAAGGGGCTTCGGTCCAGATACGCTTACTCTGAAAACAGAGTAAAAGGGGCTCTGACCCAAACAATTGTTATAAAATGAAAGCAGCTTCGTCTAGCAGCGCCCTAAAAAGCCTATAGGGGCTTCGGCAACTTGTTAGAACACACAAAACAGCATCGAAAGTGATTGGCTTCGACCAAGTTGCTAATATTCGATAACTCAAATAGAACTGAATTAGCCCTACCAAGAGTAAGGCCAATTCAGATCTCTAAAAACAAGAGCGAAATGGGCTTCGGTCCACAAGCGCTTACTACAAATAAGACCATAAGGGGCTTCGGCTAAAACATATATTTTAATTTAAAATCAGCTTCGGCTATCAGTATTTTAAAACGATTGAAATAATAGGGGCTTTGGCAAATCACGCAAAGCACATCCCCGTACAAAGTTCAAAAGAGTTAAGGCGGCTCCGAACCAAAAAGTGCAAAACACTTGAACGAATAAAACCCCGCTTTGGGGGGGGGGAGGAGGCGTTTCTTTCGCAACGAAGCCAAATCGAGCTTACATTCATTCAAGTGTTTTGAATCAAAACAATGACCATGCGAATTACAATGTGTCACACAGAGATGACTCAGAACATCTCTAAAACATAGCCGTCAAAAAGCTGGCCAGATTTCCTAAATCTAGGAGCATTATACACATAAGCAAAATCCCTATCATTATCTAAATCTTCTGGTTCCACCTTAACTGGAAGCAGACGAGCAGCTTCGGCATTTCTAGCACGAGCGAGCTCGACACGAGGAGAACATCGAACGATGAAGGAGTTAAAAAACTCAAACACATCGAATTCGCAATGACTAAAGAACTCATGGCAAAACTCCCAGAAATCGTCAATTCTTTGACTTGGACATAACTTCCGATATTGTTCCCACGCGAATCCAGACACACACAAGGGGCCATCGCGCATAGTGATTGGCATGGGCTCAAGAACACCTCCCTCATCAAGGATCTGAGTATATATAAATTTACAAAGTTTAACATCCCTCAGCAAAAAAAATCAAAGTCATCAGCTCTATTGAAGCTGAACCTTCGGATCAGCATCAGAGGCTCCGGCTTCAGCACCATCACGACCAGCTTCGGCACCAACTCTTGAAGTAGAGGCCCCGGCAGCGGCGGCGGCAGCAGCAGCTTCGGCTTCGGCTTTCTGTCGCTGTTCGAGAGCGAGCTCCTCCTTGTGCTAAAATTAAACAGAACAATCAATACCGAAAGCAAAGTTAACAGGACATGTCTGAAGCCAAAACAAATAGCCAAAATGACAAAGAAGCCAACCTTAACCAGATGATCATATGCAGTGCGCCGAGCGCACTCCCTCCCTGTCTGAGACGAAAACTTCCTCAGAAAGAGGCCACGAGTCGCCAGAACAGCCTCGTTGAAAAGCTCTTTCTTATCAGGATTCAGAGCCAAAGGAAACTGAAAATCCCTCCTTAAAAAGCCCTTGAAATGAGAGCATCCGTCATCTGCCAGCATCTTAAAGGCATTCGTGATGCATGTCCGGGCAGCGTAATCATCCACTCTGGACAAGATGTCTGGCAAAGACTTGAACTCATCATCAAGCCAGTCAAAAAGCTTCCCAACGCTAAAGTCATCAGAGGGGAAGGGCAGCGGCTCGTCTCCGTATTGTTTTAGAGCAGCTTCGTATTCAGCATAAATGCCCAAGCTGCGACTGAGCAACTCAGAATCTAAACTCTCCTTGTCCGTGGATCTTGCTGATTTGGCTTTCAATGGTTTGCGCTCTCACATTAAAGATAAACTAGAGAATTCTGAATTCTATAGCGTAAACCAATTGCATCAAAGAGCTTTGGCTGCTGAAAGCCGAAGCAAAGATCTAAAAGAAAGCCATAGAACTCATCGGGCTAGTGTGCATAATGTTGAATATGATTCTGGTAGTTTCGATGATGAATCTCATGAGGTGCTGGCTGCTGAATTTGTATGGCCAGCATCTAATAAAGCTTTTATTTGCACATCTTTAAAGCCGACTCATAGGAATCGGCGGGAGGAGATGAAATTTACTTTTGATATATCCAAATGTGATAAGATTTTTGATGAATTACATAAGAATGGATATATTAAATGTTCTTTTAATATTCCATCACTTGAGGAGTTGAAACGGCGTGCTTATTGCAAATTTCATAACTCATTTTCTCATGTGACTAATGATTGTAATTTCTTTCGTCGACAGATTCAATTGGCTCTAAATGATGGACGATTGAGTTTGAGTGAGATGCAAGTGGACAAGCGCCCGTTTCCAGTCAACAACATGATGGTCAATACCATGGATCTTCAGGACGCCAAGATGTTGGTTCGGCCCGACAATGCCGATACGACAGGAGGCAAGAATGTTGTGATTGGTGAACCAAGGAAGGTGATGGAAACTGACAAAGTGCTTGGGAGAGAGGTTGTGCTTAAACAAACTCCTGATGGGAAGAAGATCTTGACTATTACAGTGAAGAATTTTGAAGTTAGGGGGGAATCAAGCTCTCAAGCGCGGGATCAAAGGCCGGTTGCTCCTGCTGCCCAAGGGGCACCGGTCAGACCGGTTGCCATGACCGGTCAGACCGGTCCGGCCCAGAGGCCGGTCCGAACCTTTGTGCCTAAGCGTCCTGAAGTGGGAACTTGGAAGACGAACCAAGACAAAGATCAGGGAAAGACTTTCAAGCCGAAGGCAACATTTGATCAAGTCATGGCAAAGCACATGCACAATACGACCGTTCAACAGGATCGGCCACCAAAAAAGAGACCAAGTTCACCACCAAGGAATTCTGGTGTAATGAAGGCACCAAGAGGACAGTGGAATCAGGGTCCAAGCTCATCTCATGGTGCTGGTCCTTCTAGGCCATGGAGGCCGTTTCCACCTCCCCCTCCTCAGCCTATTTGGAGGGATGGGATTATGTACGTGCCTTACTGTCCTGCACCAAATCAACCACGGCCTGGAGCTCCTGTGCATTCAAGAATGAATCAACAACAGCCTAGGCCTGCAGGATTTCAACCAAGGCAGATGTTCGTGCCCCAGCAGCACGGACCGGTCAGACTGGTGCCTCCGACCGGTCAGACCGGTGCTCCACAGAGACCGGCGGCTGTGGCGCCACAGCAGCCACCGGTCAGACCGGTGCCGCCAACCGGTCAGATCGGTCACTAGAGGAGGCCGGCCAAGGAGCCGGCCAAGCAGGAGTATCGCCCCGTGCGGAGGAAGGAAGAGCCTACTCCTGTGATTCCAAAGCCAATTGTTAAGAGTGTGATTCAAATTGGCTCCATGGCAGTTGACACATCAATGGCAGATGGGCCTAATGTTATTGGCACATCGGCCGTGAAAAAGGTGAAGAAAGTGCCTTTGCCTCAGTATACGCAGCCAAAGTGGTGTCCTCCTGGTTTGACTCATTCTCAGAAGAGGTGATTGCAGCGGTTGCGCACTCAGAAGCAAAGGGAGGAAGAATCGGCTAAGAAGTGGGAGGAGTGGTTCAATGAGGTTAAGCCGATGATTCCAGCAGCTGGTCAGAATTCCAAGGATGGTTCTGATGATCAAGATGTTCAGGCCAAGACACCAGAAAAGGCCAAGCCATCTGCAGCAGTTTCGGCTGACGTAGCCGAGACCGGTCAGACCGGTGTCCCTGACCGGTCAGACCGGTTGCCCGTCCCTGTTCCAGTTCTGGCAACTCGAACCGGTCAGACCGGTCAGGGGGAACCGGTCAGACCGGTGTCGCCCAGGGAGTCGGTAGCCGATGCGTTTTCGTCTTCGGATAAAGTTTCGATTCTGCCCACTGCAATTACAGATACTCAGATGGGCAATGAGGACGAAGCTGTTGATTTTGAGCCTTCACTCAGCAGAACTGACATGGATATCAATGTCATCTACTTGAACGCCGACTATTGCTTTGTCGGAGATGATGAACGAATGGCTCAAGTTGATTTTGCTCCCAAGAATGCCGTGTTTCAGAGGCACTTAGAATCGGATAATCATTTGAAAGCTCTTTATGTGAAGGGTCACATTAAAGGAAAGCCGATTTCTAGGATGCTTGTTGATGGTGGCGCTATTGTGAACCTCATGCCATACACCTTGTATAAGAAATTGGGAGGTTTGGACAGTGAGCTCATCAAGACAAGCATGACGATCAGCGGCGTTGGAGGAGGAGAGCCGATGAGCGCCAAGAGAGTTGCATCCTTGGAGCTTACCATTGGGAGCAAGACGCTGGCAACTGCTTTCTTCGTCACGGAGGGGCAAGGTAACTTCAGTGTTATTTTGGGGCGCGATTGGATTCATGCAAATCAATGTGTGCCTTCTACCTTGCATCAATGCTTGATTCAATGGGTTGGTGATGAAGTTGAGGTTGTTCATGCGGATACTTCGGCATGTGTTGCTATGGCCGATGCATCTATTTTGGGAACTCATGATAATGTCAAGTGCTTGACCGGGATTGATATTTCGGACTTTGAGTTCCTTGCTTGCACAAAGGATGGCTTTGTATCTACTGCTCTAAGGCCGGTGTCAAAATCGGTTGATTCAGATGATGAAGAGTAGATGATACAAGCGAGAAGTGGTTGAAGGAAAGGGTGGAGCATTATCGGTCCAATATGAATGATGCATGTGAAGCCATTAATGACTTTGAAGAAGTAGAGAAGTTAGGACAAGGATTTACGTCCGCTGATCCTTTAGAAAAGATAGACATAGGTGATGGTTCTATTCCGAGGCCGACTTTTGTAAATCAAAATTTGAAAGCCGATTAGAAGGTTGAATTAATCGAGTTATTGAAAGAATATTCTGATTGCTTTGCTTGGGAGTATCATGAGATGCCTGGTTTAAGTCGTGAATTAGTTGAACACCGTTTACCGATTAAACTTGGTTTTAGGCCATATAAACAGGGCAATAGACGATTCAATCCTTTGTTTTATGATCGCATAAAAGAAGAGGTTAATCGTTTGCTTGAAGCCAAGTTTATTCGGCCATGTCGCTATGCTGAATGGATCTCTAATATTGTGCCTATTGAGAAGAAAGGTTCAAATAAAATTAGAGTGTGCATTGATTTTAGAGATCTTAATAGAGCGACTCCCAAAGACGAATATCCTATGCCTATAGCCGATATGCTTATTAATGATGCTTCTGGACATAAGATTATTAGCTTTCTTGATGGCAATGCGGGATATAATCAGATCTTTATGGCCGAGGAAGACGTATACAAAACGGCCTTTAAATGTCCCGGCTTTGTTGGTTTATTTGAATGGGTTGTGATGACTTTTGGTTTAAAGAATGCCGGCGCTACTTATCAAAGAGCAATGAATTTAATATTTCATGACTTACTTGGTGTTATCCTAGAAGTCTATATTGATGATATTGTTGTCAAATCGGCTGGATTAAATTCTCACTTGGCTGATTTGCGTCTTACCTTTGAAAGAATGCGTCGGTATGGTCTGAAAATGAACCCATTGAAATGTGCATTTGGTGTATCGGCTGGAAGATTTTTAGGCTTTATGGTTCATGAAAGAGGCATAGAGATAGATCCTAAGAAAATTGGTGTTATTGAAAAGATCAAAGCGCCTACTTGCAAGCATGATTTACAGAAATTTTTGGGCAAGGTTAATTATTTGAGGAGGTTTATTTCTAACTTGTCCGGGAAAGTTAGTGCTTTTACTCCTATACTTCGGTTAAAGAATGAAGCCGATTTTACTTGGGGGGCAAAGCAGCAAGAGGCTTTTGATGAAATCAAGAAATATTTATCTTCGCCGCCCGTTCTCAAAGCGCCTAAGAATGGGGTGCCATTTAGGCTTTATCTTTCGGCCGAAGATAATGTTATTGGGGCTGTTTTGACTCAAGAAACAAATGGCAAGGAGCACATTATTACTTACTTGAGTCGACGGCTTTTGGATGCAGAAACAAGGTACAAACCTATTGAAAAATTATGCTTATCTTTATATTATGCTTGTACAAAGTTGAGACATTGTTTGTTATCTAGTACTTGCATAGTTGCGTGTCAAGCCGATGTTATCAAGTATATGTTGCATAGGCCGATTTTGAGTGGAAGAATCGGAAAGTGGGCATATGCGCTTATTGAGTATGATTTGGCTTGTGAACCTTTGAAATCTATGAAAGGCCAAATTGTAGCTGATTTTATTGTTGAACATCGGATTAAGGATGAGCATGATTTAGAAATTGATTACATGACTTTTACTCCATGGAAGTTGCATTTTGATGGATCGGTTTGCAAGAACGGATGTGGAATTAGAATTGTTCTTGTTTCTCCTAATGGAGCTATTTTTGAAGCTCTTAGCCGATTGGAAATTGAATGCACGAATAATCAAGTCGAATATGAAGCTCTATTATTCGGATTAGAAATTTTGCATGACATGGGAGTAAAACATGTTGAAGCTTTTGGTGATTCATTATTGGTTGTGCAGCAAATATCTCAGGTTTGTCAATGTTTTGAAAGTTCGTTGAATATCTATCCTGACAAGTGCCTTGATATTATACCATGTTTTGATGAATTCACCATTTATCATGTACCAAGATGTGATAATCCTAGAGCTAATACTTTGGCACAGCAAGCATCAGGCTATAATGTCCAGAAGAGACACTTTCATAAGAAAAGGCCGTTGATTGCTTTTGCCAATGGAGAAATTCCAACACTTGCTGCAGAGCAGAGCCGCACCGGTCAGACCGATGCCAAGACCGATCAGACCGGTCACGAGTCCACAGCGACCGGTCAGACCGATTCGGTCACCGGTCAGACCGGTCAGGCGTCTGCAGATTCAAATTCGGCCGTTGAAAATTCTCAAAATCAAAAGGCCGAAGTTGATGATTGGAGAGTGCCCATTGTCAAGTATTTAAGAAATCCTAGTTCTGGAACAGACAGAAAAACTCGGCGTTTGGCTTTCAAATATATTTTAGTTGACGATGAGTTGCATCGTCGCACCGCCGATGATTTATTACTTAAATGCTTGGGTGCTGATCAAGCTAGAGTGGCCATGGGTGAAGTTCATGAAGGAATTTGTGGAACGCATCAATCGGCTCCTAAGATGAAGTGGTTGCTTAGGAGAGCTGTATTTTATTGGCCTACAATGATGGCCGATTGTTTTCGTTACTACAAGGGATGTGAAGAATGTCAGAAGTTTGGTAATATTCAGATGGTGCCTGCTACATTACTTCATCCTATTATTAAACCATGGCCTTTTCGTGGATGAGGATTGGATTTCATTGGAGAAATACATCCTTCTTCTTCAAAGGGACATCGCTTCGTGTTGGTTGCTACGGATTACTTCACTAAATGGACCGAAGCTGTTCCTCTCAAGAATATGACCCACAAGGAGGTAATTGAGTTTATTACTGAGCATATTATTCACAGATTCGGCATTCCACAGACTTTGACTACGGACCAAGGCACATCTTTTATGTCTAAGGAAGTGCGATCTTTTGCCGATATGTACAAGATCAAATTGCTCAATTCATCTCCATACTATGCTCAGGCCAATGGACAGGCCGAGTCTAGTAACAAGACTTTGATAAAGTTGATCAAGAAGAAGATAGAAGAGAATCCCCGAAGATGGCATGAAGTCTTGTCGGAAGCTTTATGGGCTCATCGTATATCAAGACATGGTGCTACAAAAGTCACTCCTTTCGAGCTTGTTTATGGTCAAGAGGCCGTTTTGCCCATAGAGGTAAATCTGGACGCTTATAGACTTGCTAGACAAAATAAGATTTCGGTTGGTGAGTACTATGATTTGATGATGGACAACATTGATGAAGTGACCGATAAGCGTTTACAAGCTCTTAAGGAAATTGAGAAAGATAAGATCCGAGTTGCTAGAGCATACAACAAGAAGGTTAAAGAGAAGACTTTTCAAGTTGGTGATCTAGTGTGGAAGACAATATTGCCACTTGGTACTAAAGACAATAAGTTCGGCAAGTGGTTTCCAAGTTGGGAAGGTCCATATAGAGTATTCAAGATCAATGGCGGGAATTCCTACATGGTGGAGACATTGCAAGGAGGACGTTTGCCCAAGGTGTTAAACGGGAGGTACTTGAAGAAGTACTATCCTAGTGTTTGGCAAGAGGCATGAAGTGGCATACGGCCGATATTTGAGTATCGCCCTTAGAAAAATATAATGGCCGATGAATTATGTTAAGGCATCGCCCTTAGATGTCAATTTTGGTACTAAGAATGTTTTATGGTACGCAAGCTTTACCAAAAAACAGGGGGCATATGTTGACAACCAAAATTGGCACGAAGACCAGGAGGATTGCAAAGAAGAAGATGGCGCAAGGGCGAGACAAAAGACGACGCAAGAGGTAGACAGAAGACGGCGCAAGGTGCTGGACATGCCCGGACCGGTCTGACCGGTGCGGGGGACCGGTCAGACCGGTCACCTGAGTTGTAATCCGACTAGGACTCTAAAAATTGGATTCCGAGATTGTAACGAGTTGTAACTTGGTTTCCTTGCGGGACAAGACCTACCCTCCCTATAAATATAAGGGGATTCGGCCGATTGAACACACAACAATCGAATCTATCCAATTTACTACTTTTACCTTTACTTTTTTGCATCTCCAAACCCTAGCTTTTCCAACCCTACCTGCTGTTCTTCCTTCATCTCCGCGACGTCTGAAGGCGTTCTAGGTGGCCTGCCGACCCTAGAACACCCCTGACGGCGTTCTCCCGGACGGATCCTTCCGGGAGGCGTTTTTAGGGTTTACCCCGTAGCTCACCAGCTGTCACCGGTCCGACCGGTGCCGTTGACCGGTCTGACCGGTCAGCCCGGAGGCAGCTGCGATCTGGTCCTTTGCGACCCGCACGAACTAGCGCATTCGTGTGTTGACCGATTTCTGCGTCAACAGTTTGTTAAACTGTCAACTGGCGTTGTGGACAGAGATATTGGTCCACGAACTGCAGCTAACTTGTCCCTTGACTCGAGTGAAGGAGCAAATCTGCGTCGTAGCACAACCTTCATATCTCTCCATATCAAACAACGGTAAGATGTTTCAAGCCACCATGTCAAAACATATTTAGCAAAAGTCTCTTCGGCATAATATATCTTCACAGCCTGTTCGAATCCACGACCCCAGAAGAAATCATCCATATTAGCTTCCCAATCATAGTATTGGCTGGGACGTGTTGCTAGAGACAGCTTTGGCATAAATTTCATTTCCTCAAGCAAATAAAGTTGATCCATTATAACAAAGAAGCCAAAATATACCGAGATGTACCATGAGCAACCCAGCAAACTGATACCAAATGATAAGGACACGCGTATGGTGCCCAGAGTTTTTCCCAATCTTTCACGGTACAAAGTACAATTAATTGCTGTATGTCTTCTCTGAAATTTCCAAATCTTGGTACAGATAGCAAGAATAATATGCAGTCGTAACAATGAAAACAACAATAGTCACACCACTATTGAAGTCTCACGCCAGATCAAATATAGATAGGACTAATTTAATCGGCCAATCACAAGCAGCAGCAATAACTTGAATAAATGAGTAACAAGCCTCACGCAATAATGTCAAAGGAATGTCACGTCCAAACAAGATAGAGTAGATGCAATTAAGATAATAGGGAATAGCCTTACAAGACTGCAGACCAAAAACCCTAGATTAATCTTCCACCCGTGGCCTCGACGAACCACGATCAGAAGATGAGAATTCCGGCAGGAATCCGAGACGTGCCCTAGCTGCAGCGGCTCGATCACGCACTCACACAATCCAAGGAGGATCGGCAGCCGTCGACACGGCATGGAAGAAAGCAGCACCGCCGCTTCGTTGAGGAGAAACCCTCGATGCAATCTCCGAATAAAATCCAATCTGTTTTACATGACGGACAACCTTGCTAATATAGGTGCACGCAGGCACCAGCAACCTGACTCGGACTCAAAGCTGAACCGGCACCTGACCCTACTAGAGATAATAAACTTCCTAAAAGAAACATACGGCACCTGGAACCAAACTAGTGTAAACAAAATATGGTAACCTGGCCTGACATCCTGGTTGAAAAGTATAATAAAAAAATCTGGCAAGATTGCTAATCACGCAAACAACTCTTCCAACTAATTAGGTGCCTCTAATTAAGTGGCAAAGGCACCAGTGATCTCGACATGCATAGAGCCAATATTGACAAATTTCCTCGGGCTCTTTTTTCATCTCCTTTCTTTGCAATGCTGTACCTTTAAAAATAATATTTGATGATAGACCATCTGTAGTAAATTTCTCGGCATTCTTTCTTTATTTCTCATCAAAAGGAATACCCCCAAACTGTGTTAGAATAATATCCAAAACATTGCAATCAGAATTATTGGAAACGGTACTTCTTTTCATGTTCGTGAAATATAGCTTTTTGAGGAGGCATGGGCTCATCACCTCGGCTGGCGGTGGCGGCTCGCCAACGGTCGGCTCCCAGCATGGCTGCATCTCCGACTAGCGCCTATAGGCACCCAATCGGCCGCTCCCGGCTCCCCTGCACACTGCACAGGCATGGTAGAACCATCAGCAAATTTCAAACCCTAGCCTTGCTGTATGTTGTAGACTATAAATATTTTATGCAATGCAATTGACATGAATACATATTGATTATATAGCTTATAGGAATCACGGATTTGGTTTGATTGCTGATGCATTTTATATTTATTTCTAGAGAATTTCTGGACCATGAAGAGGAATGGGGACATTAGATCACTGTTTCAGAAATATGCAGCAAAGAAGCTTACTGCAGCTTCATCTCCTTCACCAGCCCCGGCTGCAAATGTGGTGGCTAAGGAAAATCAAGAACAAGTGGGACTAATTGATGAAATTGTGAATCCTACAAGTCATGTCCCATCTTCTATTCTTTTGGAAGAAATTGAAGTTGAAGATGTCCTGTTCCTACAAGAGGGACTACTTTTAATTGTTGAATTCAAGACTATGTTATTTGTTATCTCATTTGGACTACTTTTAATTATTGAATTCAAGATGATGTTATTTGTTACTTATATCCCGAAATGCTTGGTGAATTTTACTGTTCTTTACTGAATTGAAAAATAGATTATACCGTTTTGTATGTCAAATTTTATGCACGGCATACATATATCAAAAACCTTGGTCCGCCGCTGTCGGGTACACTGTCACTGACGCAGTGCTGGAGATGCCCGCTGTTGGTATTTTTAACGATCACAGATAAATCCGTAAGCGTATGGATACCGATGTAGCTTTCACCTGAGAGTATTCCAGGGTATCGAATCCATAGGGAACGTGTGTGTACTAGTGACGAGTTAAGAACGACCAAAGACAACAGAAGTGATAAATGTGTAGAAGGTAGAGAGGGTTATCTCTAGGTATTCTGGATAATCAAAGGATAGCTCAAGTCATTTACTGTATTACTTATATCGGGACGCCCGACCGTCCAAGCCTAGTGCTTCTCACGTGGTGGACTACGTAGGCCGTCAGGGCTGTCACCACCTGGGGCTACCACTACAAATCTGTGGCACTAGGCGCACTCCAAGGTATTCAACAGACATAGACATCCATCTAATTAATTGAATACTATCTTAGCTTTGCAAGTACTAAGACACTTGTCACAGCGAGGAGCCCACAAGTAAATAAAGTAAAGCTTGAACATAATTAAATATTAATCTAGAAATACAAAGAAAATACTCAGATGAAACTCGAACCTGAGCCGCACCCGCCGAGGTACAAGAAGAGGAGAGGAGCCGACATCCCCGGCTTCTCCCGGACTCTCGCCTCTCCTCTCAACTATTCTAACACTATATTGGAGCTTTGCTTCACTTCCTTGTGTGTTGAATGAGGGAGTGGAGGCCTCTATTTATAGTGGGAAGGTGACTTGAGAGAGTGGAGATCCTCCCCTTGATGCTAGGGAATATTCCCCCTCCAATCTCTCCCCTCCTTCCACATGCTCAGAACCGGGAAAATTCAGAAAATAGCACCGGTATTGAACAGTGCTAAGGAAATAGCATCTCAATATGACTGGATTCAGAAAACAGCACCACATCAATATATTGAGTCACAAAATAGCACTCATTCTTATTTTTTTTCTATCCAATTTGTTTTGATTAGTTTTCTCAAAAAACAGAAGACGAAGTTGCCTTTTGCCCCTCACATTTGTACTAATTAGGGTTTTGGGTTTGGATTTAGTACTTTGGGTTGACAAGGCTACACCATTAGTGTATACTCCGTCCCATGAGATTTGGTATCTATGCATGGTTTCTCTGCCATACATGATTGTATTGATTAGGATTGACCAAACCATATTGCTCTGCCATACTCGATTGTACTGATTAGGGCCAACATGCTGCCATTATCGATTGTACTGATTAGGGCCCACCATGTTGCCCTGCCATACACGGTTAACTGATTAGGATTTAGGGTATGGGTTTTAGTGTTTTGGTTTGTTGGGGCTACACTGCCACTGTATACTCCGTCCCATGAGATTTAGTATCTATGCATGGTGTCCCTACCATACACGGTTATACCGATTAGGGCCGACCATGTTGCCCTACCCTACTCGGTTGTACTGATTAGGGCCGATCATGTACTGCCATACTCGATTATACTGATTAGGGTCGACTATGTTGTCCGATCATATTCGGTTGTACTAGTTAGGGTCAACCATGTTTCCCTGTAATACACGGTTTTACTGATTAGGGTTTATGCTTTGAACTTTAGGGTTTTGGGTTGTCGGGGTTACATCTAGTTACGTGACTTCTTTGTTCAAAGCGGATGGAAGGAGGTAGAAAGGGAGGGCACCAAGGGCAATTTAGTCCATTTGTAAGTGAAGAAAATATTAGAATAAAATAAAAAAGTAGGAAAACTTGATGAAGTGCTATTTAAAAATTCATTGGTCAAAACCAGTGCTGTTCTCTGAGACGGAGTTTTAGCAGTGCTATTTCCTGAATACCGGAAAAAACTAGTGCTATTCTTTGAATTGCCCCGCTCAGAACCGACGCTATATGGCGGTGGCCCGAAGGAATAGTTCGCGAAGAAAATGTCGCCCCGACTGTGCTTCCCTTGGAAAAATCCCGCTCGTTGCCTTTCCTCGATCCGCATGAAGGTTCTTGGAGCGAACCAGCGAGCGCCACATGGCCTTCTCCTGCGCGTGCATTTGAGATAATTTGTGGTCATGATATTTTAAATTACTGCGCAGCGTCACGTCATTAGCAATGACGTGACATCATTAGCAATGACGTGACGCTGCGCAGTAATTTAAAATTTCGCTAATTTATTCATCTGAACCCCAAAATGGACAAATAATATATCCATCTGAATCGTCACGACAAGATCTTGACAATGGTGAACTCCAATTCAGCATTTGAGATAATTTGTGGTCATGATATTTTTTGGATCCTTCTCAACTCTGTAGTGTCATTTTGAGCATTTTCTGCAAGGCAAGTCAAAACACCAACACTCGTGGAATTCATTAGTATTAGACCCTATCACTATGTTTGGTGTTTATATTTGATATATTTTATGCAAGAATTGACGGTCAAAAGTGGTACTTAAGGACGTCAACAAGCTCCCCCACACTTAGCCTTTACTCGTCCTCGAGAAAAGTCCAAAGACTAAGGTGGAACAACATGACCCCTTTTGATAAGAAGCAAGCATATAAATTATTCCAAGACAAACCTGTACTTATGAATTTTGAAGTGGCTATCATGTCATCTTGGATGGTTGAGAAATGGAACGGCCTAGATTCAACTCATCTCCACTCTTCTGGTAAGTAACTTGGATTTTTGATAAATTTTCAAAACAAAACCTTACCTAGCTCCTCAATTGATTCTCTCAGATCGCTCAATGTGTATGATTCCTCACCAAGGCATTAATTTGCCATCTTTCACCCTACTTCTAAAAAGGCTTATGTGGAGCTCACGGCAAGGGTAAAGATAAAGCATACTTGCATCACATATATTGCAAAATCAAAGAGTGGACCCACGAAGAAAACTATTCATACAATCTGATCAAGATGTGCATGTGTGTGGAAAAATGGAAAGTGTATGAGAACTCCTTTTTGTATGATCTCTCTCCTTTGAATTTATTTTGAGAACATGGCTATCTCTCTTTTTGTTCTTTTTTTCATGCTCAATGCTTTTATGTGCATATATTTTTTCTCTTTTTTTTCTTGGACCTTCATGTGTCCAAAATGTTTTTTCTATAGCCCATGTCTCTTTTGCAAAGGATATTTGGAGAGAGAATCATAAATCATATAGAGCATTTATTCCAGTGTAGAAGTTTAGCATGTGTATGTGGAGTGTACGTGATCTTGATCAAGAAAGCATGAAGAGCATCTTACAAGGGTCACAACAATTTGACAAAGCTCAATATAATAACAAGCAGCATATGTATAAGGTTTTCAATGTGAACAACATATGGCTTGGGTAGAAATGGAATATCATTGAGGAGCTTGTAAGACTATTGATTTTAATTTTGCAAGAAAAACATCCCAAGTACTTAAAGAGAAAGATTCATCTCATCATACCACATCTCATTCATCAACCATTTAGGTAAACATGCTTTCCTAATGATATACGTTCACAAGCAACAGGTAAATGTGCAAGGAATAAAGAATATACAAGCCAATCAAGGATGAGCATAGGAACCAAAGGAGCTACAAATTCTTTTGAGTTTAATTTTAATGATCATCTCAAAATTATGTTAAACTCATGAATGAGAGGGAGTGAGGGATTAGAATGCAAACCATCGCATTGGATGAAGTGGAGGACGAGGTGTGCCAGAGGACCTTCAGTTGATGAAGAATTCGTTCGAGCCCCTCTGGTGCCGACCGTCATGATCTTTTTGATGTCGATCCATGCGATGTTGTGTAGTTCGGTTGTGGGCGGTCTCGAATGTGTGAACATGAAGAAGCCTGAGAGACCTCCACACTTGATCTTGTACCTGCAGTTATTCAAAACAGAGTGGAAACGAAACAATGACTCCAGTGGCCTTACAAACCATGGAGCCTGATCTTTATTTAAATTCAAATATTTTTTTTGTGTTTTTATGTTATGCAAATTTTTATTGATTTTTTTTCATGGCAAGCAATTCTTTCAAGGTACTTAGTAGGGAGATTAAGGGAGAATAAATGCACAATGAGTTTTGGATACTTCCTTGGTGAAATTCCTCCAAGCTTTGATCTTGCAAGTGGATGCAAGATTTGAGCTTAAGAGTGCCAAAAGATTTGTCCATCGTTCATCCTACTTCATCGTGCAAATTTCTTCCATGTCAACCACTTCTTGGGAGCATTCCCAACATTTCAGAAAGCTTGTTTGTGTTATGTCTGATGTCCTTTAGTCATCACTTCATCCCTGCAAAATGTTAGTGACAACAAATACCCGAAGGACCATTTGAGCAGATATAATTATTGCCATAGGGTTAGTTGTTCACATCCACACTTAAAATAGATTGGTCTTTAACAAATTAAGCGTAGATCCTGTTTGCCATTATTTTGATAGTTATTTTCAAGTGTTCTCTTTTTTTTCAAATTTTGTTTTCACCACTTTCCTTTAAGCACAACTCAAACAAGGCTAAATTTCATCAACATGATCATAAGGAGGTTTTACAATTTACTCACAGTGAGCCTTCAAAAGGTGATGTACTTCCTCGTATGTTGTACAACATTGTTGCAGTGCATCCCATGCCTTGGTTTATCTCCAATTTGAATCAAGCTTCGAAAACTTACCCGTTCAAATATTGAATTTTTTTCCTGCAGGGGTTAGTCCATACATACAACCAATATCTAAAAAGCATTACTCCAAGGTTCATTAATCAAACTTGACACCATGTCTAATTTGATTAAAGCAGGCTATTTAACCTAAGCACCATGCTTAATTTAAAAGGCCTATGAATGCACCTATAGATTACATTCAAACCAGAGCAAACGAGAATAGATAAAGGTAGCATAAGAACATGACCAAGCATTTTTTTTCAAATGGAGATAAACATGAGTATATGAATAGTGAACTTCGGGTTACCTCCCGGAAGGGCTTTGTTTAAAGTCAAAAGCAGGACATGATACTTACTTGAGCATACTTACCGCTGGCCTTAGATGATGAGTTTAGAATTTCCATCGCGGTAACTCCTTGGATCTTGATGACATCATTAACTGTGACGTGGTTGCGCGTGGATAGCATGTGTGTGCTAAATGTTGGGATGTTTCCAACAAGTAGCTGGCACATATGCAAAACACGAGAATGCAACAATCGTCTTTTCTCATGAAGGCACGCACAAGAACCTAGGATGCAAGGCAAGGCGGAGCCAGAAGGCATATGGAGACTATCTAGGTGCAACGGCTCTGTGGCTTGCACCCCAGATATCTTAATCCCACTGAGCCGTGCCGGCTAAATATATTTTTTTCTTTTTAAATGCAATCATGATTGGGAAACAAATATGCAACTAATTTAAAATGCATGAATGAAACAAATATGCTATGAGATTGGAAATCCAAATGAGGGCAAAACAAAACATGCTATGCAATTTGTAAGAAACTCGAGGCCCGGCGTTTCTCAAAGCACGATCTGATCAACCCTTAGATCTAAATGACGTGGTGGGAGCCAGTTCCATTTAACCCTATTGATCAGTCTACCAACCGCGTTCTGGCAATTAACCGACCCTGTAGGGGCTGCATGAGTTGGACTAGGAACCCGAATAGATAGGTGATGAAAGATTTCCCCACCTACCTAGACTAGGCAAAGTGCTCGAATACAGTTCAAAGCCGAGGAGCCACCCAATCAAAAAGAAGGCACAAGAGTTCTCTTGCAAATGATGTGCAACATGAATGCTTCGAAACAAATATGATGTGCAACATGAATGCTTCGAAATGCAAGGGATAATGCCTGGTTACCTCCAGGTAGGCATTTGGGATTTTTTAATCTTTTTTTTAATAGCAAGAAAGGATACATGAACTAGCATCATCTATAAACCAATGATAGAAATTTGGTAATAATGGAACCTGTCATGGAATACGTGCAAACCTCCCCCACACTTGGATTTTTATGTCGCGGGACAATAAAATCAAGTGTGTGCGTTGCCTCCTTCGAATTTTTTTATCACCAAAACTTACCGTATTGCGGATGATGTAGCTCTCATGTCCTTAAGCATCGTACACCCGTTGTTCTTTTCAATGTCAACCTGTAATGGTTAGCGACCAAAAATACCCGAAGGAAAACTTAACCAAAGGACATGCTCTTGCTAGTTGTTTTTTTATGTGAAAGATGGATGGGTAGTGATGAAAATGAATGGTAAAAATAAATGAAACGATGTGATGGTATGGATGGGGATACATGGGCGAACTCGGTTCGACACTAGTACAGCAACCGTTCCCCGGCAACGGCGCCAGAAAGCTTGTTGGTATTTTTAACGATCACAGATAAATCCGCAAGCGTACGGATACCGATGTAGCTTTCACCCGAGAGTATTCCAGGGTATTGAATCCACAGGGAACGTGTGTGTACTAGTGACGAGTTAATAACGACCAAGGACAACAGAAGTGATAAATGTGTAGAAGGTAGAGAGGGTTATCTCTAGGTATTCTGGATAATCAAAGGATAGCTTAAGTCATTCACTGTGTTACTTGTTTCGGGACACCCGACCGTCCAAGCCTCAGAAAGGGATGAAAAGGGGGCAAGGCAAGCCAAGCAATGGTCCTCTCTAGTGCTTCTCACGTGGTGGACTACGTAGGCCGTCAGGGCTGTCACCACCTGGGCTACCACTATAAATCCGTGGCACTAGGCGCACTCCAAGGTATTCAACAGACATAGACATCCATCTAATTAATTGAATACTATCTTAGCTTTGCAAGTACTAAGACACTTGTCACAACGAGGAGCCCACAAGTAAATAAAGTAAAGCTTGAACGTAATTAAATATTAATCCAGAAATACAAAGAAAATGCCCGGATGAAACTCGAACCTGAGCCGCACCCGCCGAGGTACAAGAAGAGGAGAGGAGCCGACATCCCCGGCTTCTCTCAGACTCTTGCCTCACCTCTCAACTATTCTAACACTACATTTTAGCTTTGCTTCACTTCCTTGTGTGTTGAATGAGGGAGTGGAGGCCTCTATTTATAGTGGGAAGGTGACTTGAGAGAGTGGAGATCCTCCCCTTGATGCTAGGGAATATTCCCCCTCCAATCTCTCCCCTCCTTCCATGTGCTCAGAACCGACGCTGTATGGCGGTGGCCCGAAGGAATAGCTCGCGAAGAAAATGTCGCGCCGACTGTGCTTCCCTTGGAAAAATCCCGCTCATTGCCTTTCCTCGATCCGCATGAAGGTTCTTGGAGCAAACCAGCGAGCGCCATGTGGCCTTCTCCTGCGCGTTCCCGGGCCCTGGCGATCTGGCCGATCGGCCATTGGACGAAGGGCCCTGTCCTCTCCTGCTCCCGTGCCCTGCATGCACATGCGTCCCTGGCCGGCCTGTCTTCAGTGGCTTGTGGGCCACATGGGCCCCACGGCCTTTTTGTCCAGCAAACGGGCAAACCTGCCCCGTGCTGCCGTGCAGTGCAGCACTCGCGTGGGCCCTACAGCCTGCGCGCGTGCAGGCGCGCGCCCGCCTGGCCACTCCTACATTCGCGGTAGAGCGCGTGGGCGGTGTTGCTGCCCTGCCGCCGCAGGGGCATGGGCCCCGCCTGGCCCCACGAGGCAGCCGCACTGACGTTGCTAATGACGTGACACTGCGCAGTAATTTAAAATTTCGCTAATTTATTCATCTGAACCCCAAAACGGACAAATAATATATCCATCTGAATCGTCACGACGAGATCTTGACAATGGTGAACTCCAATTCAGCATTTGAGATAATTTGTGGTCATGATATTTTTTGGATCCTTCTCAACTCTGTAGTGTCATTTTGAGCATTTTCTGCAAGGCAAGTCAAAACACCAACAACGTGGAATTCATTAGTATTAGACCCTATCACTATGTTTGGTGTTTATATTTGATATATTTTATGCAAGAATTGATGGTCAAAAGTGGTACTTCCTGGCCTGTTGCTTCAAGAGGCGCGCCAGCGCCTGGGCCACGGTCGTGAAGCCCATGGCGCACCTGTTCGTCACCACCGCCGTCGCCGCCGCCCGTGACCTGCCGGTGAAGTAGGAGTTCCCGTCCCCCAAGAGCACCCTACTTGACACGTTCTGGGATTCGGACACTGAGGACGAAGACGACGAGATGTCGATGGGCGCGGCAGAGAGGATCGGCGCATTGGCGTGCGTCGCGTCTGCCCTGCCTGACTGGGACTCCGACGAAGGCTGGATTGACCTGCAGGGCGAAACTGTCGACGCCGCACAGTCACTACAACTTAAGCAGTTGCCAGGTCTCAGCCGGCCAAAGATAATTTGTTGACGATCAAAATTGCACAAGCCAGTATGACAGGGGAAACCGGTGGAACCGGATTCAAGAACCGGTGGAACCGGTTTGGTTCCTGTTGTCCGTCTGACAGGCAATCCGGTGGCACTGGATTTATAAACCGGTGGAACCGGTTTTCCCCACTCCTAGTAGGGTTGGACTCTTTTTGTAAATACGTGTTGTAATAGGACTTTCCTTGCGGGGCAAGACCTCCCCACCCTATAAATATAAAGGGTCACGGCCAATTGAGGGTTTATCCAATCGATCAAACACAAAATATCTTTACTTTTTGTCATCTCCAAACCCTAGCTTTTCCAACCCTAATTTCTGTTTGTGCTTCGTCTCTATGGCGTTGACAGCGTTCTGAGTGGCCTGCCGACCTCAGAGCAACCCTAGACGCGCCTGCCCTGATGGGGTCTCTCCCGGGCCGGCAATCTTAGGCTCACGCAGCAAACCCTAGGAAACCGGTGGAACCGGAATCCCAAAACTGGTGGTACCGGTTTTGCTGGGGCATGCTGCTGGTAACTAATCCATTGCGGATCCGCGTGAACTAGCGTAACTCAGTGTGTTGACCGTAAAAGGCGTCAACACAATCCAATGTCTAAAGAAAACGTTCATGATGGGGATGAAGAAGGATCGCCACGGCACGGTGACAAGAACTCACGAATTCATGATGCCAGCATTCACTTTGAAGGACAAGAAGGTGGAAGAAATACCTCCCGTAACTACACACCCACCTGAAACTTTTATTTCTAATCCTGATGATAAGCTTGGTACTGCGCTTTTACATACCGATGAAGTAGTAAGCACTCTTATCGACAGGATAGCTAAAATTAAAAAAGATAGGTTGGTAGAATCATCTTATTATGCACATAATATACCACCTATGCAACATGAGAATATGCATGCGTATATGTCGGCTACACCAGGAAAAGCACCTGAAACTCCATTATATGGTATGCCGGCTAATTTTTACCCAGGACAGGTACCGTCGCCAGCACAAGTTTCGCCAGCCCTGGCGAAACCAGTGACACCGGTTCCAGAAACCAGTGGTACCGGTTTTGTTGCCCTACTGTGTAGCAGTCAGTACCGCCCGCTACAGCGCCTCTTTCGGTAGTCCCTAACCGAAATAGAGAGGTTGCTAATCGTTCTGCTTACATTGAAACACATGCATACACATCACCCCCTATACCTAATCAAAACATCAATTCTAGCGGGATTCCTAATGAAGTGTATGATCAATATTTGCGGCAAAGTCCTTATCGTGTGCCTCATGTTGTTCAAGCTCAATGTACAGCCACAGGGCAATCTGATCTAGCTCGTTCAAATTTATATGCTGAATTTTTTAAGTTAAAGGACAAGTTAGCTAGTATGATACAGGATAAGCTTGGCATTGACGTGGGTAATTCTAGATTATATTAGAAACCATACTCTGCTGATTTTGATGCTGTCCCTTATCCCAATAATTGGCGTGTTCCTGATTTTGTGAAATTTAATGGTAATGATAGTAAGACAACTTGGGAACACATTAGCCAATATATTGCTCAACTAGAAGAGGCTAGTTCTAGTGATGCTTTAAAAGTTTTCTTATTTTCATTATCTTTAACTGGAAATGCTTTCTCTTGGTTTTCTTCATTAACTCCTGGTTCAATTCACCCATGGAATCAATTAGAGAAAAATTTCATGATCACTTTTATAGTGGGAGTACTCAATTGAAGTTGACAGATTTAACATCGGTTAGACAGCAAAGAGATGAATCTGTTTTAGATTACTTTAAATGATTCAAAGAAATTAGAAACCGATGCTTTAATTTGTCACTTTCTGAAAGGGATCTCGCTGATGTTGATTTTAATGGTTTGAGATCCTTTATTAGAGAAAAGATAGAAGGCTTAGATCACTTTTCGGTTAATCAAGTACAAGTGAGAGCTTTAGCTACTGAAAACCAAATAAAAAATGCTAAAGATACATATAAGACTCATCATTCTAATATTCATGTTGTTACTTATGATTCTAGTAGTTCGGACAATAATGAAAATGTGTATGTTGCTGAACTTGTGTGGCCTTCTAAGAATAAATCATATACTTGTCCATCTCTTAAGCCAATTCAAAAGAATCGGCATGAAGAAGTACGATTTGCTTTTGTTGTTTCCAAGTGTGATCATACTTTTCATGAATTATTGAAAAATGGAAACATTAAAATGTCTCATGCTATTCCTTCACCTGAAGAGCTTAAAAGACGGGCATATTGCAAGTTACATAATTCTTTTTCGCATGCTACTAATGATTGCAATGTTTTTCGTCGACAGGTGCAATCGGCCTTGAATGAGGGACATTTGACACTACATGAGATGCGGGTTGACAAGGCGCCTTTCCCTGTTAATACCCTTAAGATGCAGCCTCCTAAGGTTCTGGTTCGGCCGCATCAAGTAGAATCAACCAAAGGAAAAAATGTTGTTGTGGGAAATGAAAAGCCTAAAAATTTGAAGGGGAAGTCAATTATTAGGAAAGTGGTATGTGAGAAAACCCCCAATGGCAGAGAGACTTTTAAAATCACTGCAAGAGTTGCGGATCTCGAGAGGCAAGAATCATCGAAGGCACCGTTTGAGCCTGCTGTACAGGAAAAATCGATGCCACCGGTTTTAGAAACCGGTACCACCGGTTTTGGTCAGGGACGCCCAAAAATGTTAAAACCCAAGCGTGCTGAGATTGGAACCTGGAAAGTCAATGTGGCCAAAGATCAGGGTAAAGTTGCAAAACCAAAGCCGACCTTTGACTAGTTGTTTTCCAAATATGCAAATCAAAGGCCAGTTGATGAAGATTAGCCGGCAACAAAGAGAAAGAGGTCACCCATGCATCAAGAAAAGCCAATTTCACCTTCAAGGGCGAATAATAGACAGATGGGTGATATTGCTACCTTGTATCCCCAACAAAATCAATATCAAACCATGTCATGGATGCCTCTGTATTACAATTCTCCATATCCGGCGTGGGATTACAATGGGATGCATATGCCATATTACCCCATGCAATATCCTCCTTTTCATCCAGGATGGGGTAATGACAGAGGACCAGTGCATGAGAGGTTGGTGGATGACCATTCGGCTCCTCGTCGATCAGGTTGGGATGTGCCACCCAAAACCGGTGGAACCGGTTTCCTCAGAAAAAGCAGCCTTCTCCTCTCAAGCAGGTTTGTTGACCCAAGAAGGTGGAGGAAGTTGACTAGGAGATGGATGTCGACTAGGAGAGGACTACTGTTGTTGATGTGATTCTGATTGGTGACATCAAGTTGATTCTGGAGGACGATGACAAGATGCTAATTATGATTGGTGATGAGGCTAAGACATCGGTCCAGAAAGATATTGCTGCAATCTTGGTGAGGGTAAGAAAGTTGAAATTGACAAATCTAAATATTTCTTGCCAAGATGGTGTCCTCCAGGTTTGACACGCACGCAAAAGAGGAAGTTGCAGTCCCTTCGCTTTCAGGAGCAGAAGGAAAAAGAGCTGGAGAAGCAGAGGGAAGCACACTTCAACAAGTACAGGCCCATGATTTCTCCAGGCAAGGGATGGAAATTGAAGATTAATGAAGCCCCAGTACCAAATCTGGTGGGACCAGATTCCAAACTGATGGAACCGGTTTCGCCTGCCTTGGTACCTGCTGCCGCGCCAAAAATGGTAGCACCGGTTTTGGATCCGGTGGGACTGGTTTCTGCTGATCCAGGGCCATCTCGTGTTGCTTCTGAAATTTCTGTCACTTGTTCATCTGATGAGAAGTTGTCATCGGATTCCAAGAATATGGACGATGAACAGCTTGTTGATTATGATTCATCACCTGAGCGCATGAACGTTGATGCTAATGTGGTGCATCTTTCTTCGGATTATTACGTCATTCCGGAGGAAGAGATGGCTCATCTAGATTTTGGCCCAAAAGAAGCTATATTTAAAAGGTCAAAGGATTCTGAAAATAATCTAAAGGCGCTGTACATGAAGGGGCATATCAATGGGAAGCCAGTTTCGAGGATGCTTGTTGATACCGGGGCAATTGTCAATTTGATGCCCTATTCTATGTACAAGAAACTAGGTGGTTTGGATGATGAGCTGATCAAGACCAACATGACCGTCAGTGGTGTGAAAGGAGGCGAACCTATGAGTGCTAAGGGTGTTGCTTCTATGGAGCACACTGTTGGGAGCAAGACGTTGGCTACTGCTTTCTTCATCACCAAGGCCCAAGGCAATTTTAGTTTAATATTAGGTCATAATTGGATTCATGCAAAAAGATGTGTACCTTCTAGTTTGCACCAATTTCTTATTCAATGGGTTAACGATGATATTCAAGTTGTACATGGAGATACATCGGCTTATGTTGCTGTGGCTGATGGTTCTATCATGTCTATGCATGATCATGTCAAGTGCTTGATAGGTTTAGATATTTCTGATTATGAGATGATCAGTTGTACTAGAGATGGCTTTGTGCCTGCTGTTCTAAAGCCGGTCGAGTATCGATTAAACCATTTATAATGAATTAATGAATAGTTTAGAATGGTTCCAGCAAAGACTTGAGCACTATCAGGCACAAAAGAACGATATGTGTGAAGCCATTAAGGATTTTGATGATATGAGTAAATTGGGACAAGGTTTTACGTCGGCTGATCCTTTAAAGAAGATTGATATTGGTGATGGTTCTGTACCTAGGCTGATATTTGTAAACAAAAATTTGGAAGCTGATTATAAAGCTTAATTAATTGAGCTGTTAAAAGAATATGTTGATTGTTTTGCATGGAATTATCAAGAGATGCCTGGTTTAAGCCACAGTTAGTTGAGCATCGGCTGCCTATTAAACCTGGTTTTAGGCCTTTTAAACAAACTGCTAGGCGTTTCAATCCTAATATGTATGACCGGATTAAAGAAGAAATTAATTGGTTGTTGGATGCAAATTTTATTAGACCTTGTCGTTATGCTGAATAGTTGTCAAATATTGTGCCAGTTGAGAAAAAGGATTCTGGTTTGACATCAGAGTTTGCATTGATTTTAGAAATATTAATAGAGCTACTCCTAAAGATGAATATCCTATGCCTATAGCCGACATGCTCATTAATGATTCTTCTGGACATAGAGTTTTTAGTTTTCTTGATGGTAATGTTGGTTACAATCAAATATTTATGGCTGAAGAGGATATATCCAAAACAGCCTTTGTATGTCTAGGTTTTGTTGGTTTGTTTGAGTGGGTAGTTATGACCTTTGGTTTGAAAAATACTGGTGCTACTTACCAAAGGTCTATGAATTTAATTTTTCATGATTTGCTTGGCTTAATCATAGAGGTTTATATCGATGATATTGTTGTTAAATCGGCTGGTTTAAAACCCCATTTGGCTGATTTAAAACTTGCTTTTGAGAGAATGCGTCGATATGGCTTGAAAATGAATCCACTCAAATGTGCATTTGGTGTGTCGGCTGGAAAGTTTTTAGGCTTTATTATTCATGAGAATGGCATAGAGATAGATCCTAAGAATATTGATATTATTAAGAAGATCAAAGCTCCTACATGCAAGAAAGATTTGCAGAAATTCCTAGGCAAGGTGAATTACTTGAGGAGATTTATTTGTAATTTGTCTGGGAAGGTCAATGCTTTTACTCCTATTCTTCGGTTAAAAGATGAAGCCGAATTTACTTGGGGAGCAAAACAGCAAGAAGCTTTTGAGAAAATTAAATATTACTTGTCTTCGTCGCCGGTCATGAAAGCTCTTAGGAGAGGGAACATATTATTATTTATGCAAGTCGTCGATTATCGGATGCCGAAACAAGGTATATATTTATTGAAAAGCTTTGCTTATCATTATATTATGCTTGTACCAAGATGAGGCATTATTTATTATCCAATACTTGCATAGTGGCTTGTCAAACCGATATTATTAAATATATGTTGCATAGACCAATTTTTTAGTGTTAGATTTGGTAAATGGGCTTATGCTCTCATTGAATATGATTTGGCTTGTGAACCTTTGAAATCTATGAAAGGCCAAATTGTTGTTGATTTTATTGTTGAGCATAGCATTAATGATAATGATTTAGATATCGATTATATTATTTTTACCCCATGGAAATTACATTTTGATGGATCGGTTTGTAAAAGTGGTTATGGTGTTGGTGTTGTTTTTATATCACCAAATGGTGCTGAATTTGAGGCTCTTAACCAATTAGAAAATGATTGTACTAATAATCAAGCCGAATGTGAAGCTTTATTGTTCGGGCTAGAGATTTTGCATGATATGGGGGGTAAAACATGTGGAAGTATTTGGTGATTCTTTGCTGGTCATACAACAAATTAATAAGGTATACCAATGCTTTGTTGGATTTTTAAATGCATATCTTGATAAATGCTTCGATATGATTGCTCAATTTGATGAATTCTCTATATATCACGTTTCAAGAGATGAGAATCCAAGGGCGAATACTCTGGCTCAGTAAGCGTCTAGTTATGATGTTCAGAAAAAAATTCATGAAAAGAAACCGACACTTTGCATAGCCAAGTTCTCTGCCTAGAAAAAACCGGTGGCACCGGATTCTGAAACCGGTGGTACCAGAATTCTGGTGAAATCGTTTCCAAAACCGGTGGCACCGGTTTATCTGTTGACTGCAACACTTCAGCCGTTGAGCAGTCCAAAATTAATAAGGATTAAGTTGTTGATTAGAGAATATCTATTATCGAATATTTGCAGAATCCTAGTCATAAAATTGACAGAAAAGTCTGACGGTGGGCATTTAAATTTACTTTGGTTGATGGAGAATTGTATCGTCAGACAGCTGAGGATTTGTTATTAAAATATCTGGATTCTGATCAAGCTAAAGTTGCAATGGGCGAAGTTCATGAAGGAATTTGTGGTACACATCAATCATCTCCTAAGATGAAGTGACTTTTAAGAAGAGCTTGTTTTTATTGACCTAATATGATAGCTGATTGTTTTCGGTACTACAAAGGTTGTGAAGAGTGTCAAAGGTTTGGGAATATTCAGATGATTCTGGCTGCTTTATTGCATCCTATTATCAAACCTTGGCCTTTCGGAGGATGGGGATTGGACTTTGTTGGGCAGATTCATCCTCCTTCATCAAAGGGACATCGCTTCGTGTTAGTGGCTACTGATTATTTTACAAAGTGGACCGAAGCGGTATCTTTGAAGGAATATGACACATCGAGAGTGTGGGATATGGGTACCCTTGAGCCCACTACCGACCGGGTAGCTAGTCGGCCTGGTCCCACGTCTGACAAAGACGTGGGCCGACCCCAGGCCGGCCCACGATGATCCCTGGCTGGATGGATAAGATTAGAGAAGACTTAGCCCGCAAGGCATGAAGAGATGTACTCGGATCCTACCAGGGTATCACGGAGATTACAAGGCAACCGACTTAGATTAGTTTCCTAGTCAAAGCCAGATACGATTAGAGATAACTGACTTGTAAACCCTAGGCTGTCAGCCTATATAAGGCGGCCTAGGTTGACCCTGTTCCTCGTTCAATCTCACCTCCACGCATTCAATTCCTAGCCACGAGATCCCCTGTTGTAACGAAGAGCTCGCCATAGTTCCCCGGAACTCGCCGAGCAGATCAATACAAGACCCCCGAGCACAGGACGTAGGGTATTAAACCTCCGGGTAGCCCGAACATGTATAATCCCTGTGTTACCTCGAGCTCCCAAGTCCTGCGATTGCCCTTTGCCTACAAATCAACCATCTGGGTACCTTGCCGGTCAATAGATCCGACAGTTGGCGCGCCAGGTAGGGAAAATCGCGGGGCAATACAGCTAGCTCGATGACAGATCGTCGCTCCGTCATCTTCCCCGACTCCGTCAAGGACTGCGCTACGCACCTTGAGGGCATTAGCTTTTTCACTGAGATCCACTCCGCCGCCTCCGACTCCACCACGATGCCTAACGTCGCCACGCCGACCAGCTCCGAGCTGACTTCATCACCGATCTCGACGTCGGTCATCGACCCGCTCCAGCGGCGGCTCGATTCAATCTCCATCGACAATCAGGCTCTGGGCCCGACCACTCGCTGAAGGATCCCTCCCCCAGATGAGCTCCTCACCGGGTTGGATCGTGTCCAGGACACCATCGCCGAGTGCATCGTTATGTCGGAGGAGGCCCTGCGCCGACCCCGCAAGTCGCTCCCACTTGGGTTCCGCAACGCCTTAGCAATCTACTTGGCTCGGCTCCAAGAAGACATGTCTCAAATCCGATCTGAGATACCGCCCAAGCCCACCTAGTCTCCGGACTGCGGGGAGTTCCAGGTCACCACAAGCGTGCTCTTGCTGGCTTCGGCTGACACGGGCAACGATTCAAGCTACACCACGCCTCCGGGACGTGAAGTCTTCGTCTCTGAGGATTCCGCAACTCAGGACGGAGAAACTGACATGGCCAGAGATCGTCGACTAGAAAAAAACGCTGGCCGAGCCTGATGCCGCACGGAAGAAGCTGCCCTGCCCCAGGCAGCGGCCGGAAACCCTGCAGCTGCACCGGCCGGAAACCCTGCAGCCGCACTCGCCAGAAACCCTGCGGCCGCCGCAGCTGCTGATGCACCTGCAGCTGCTGCAGCTGCCGGAGAGATCCCCCCTGGGGCTTCACAAAGACAACGACCTCCGCCTCGAGGCCCTCACGGGGTCCACCCCCAGAACCTTGACGGAGCGTTCGCTCGGGTGCCGTTCCGCATGCCCCAGGCCAACGCCGCCGCCGCGTTCGCCGAGGTAGGGCATATGCCCGACACCCCTGAGGTGCAGCGTGCCCGAGCTCAGCTCGAAGCTGCCCAGGAGCAAATCGAGAGATCGTATCACGCCAGATCCCGATCTGGGCGATCTAACTTGGCTCGCTCTTCTGGCCATCGTTCTCCAGGCCACCGCTCTGCTCATAGCAGATCAGATCAGGACCAGCAACGCCGACGGAACCCTCCACTACCTATCGTGGAGGAAGAGGTGGCCTAGAACCACCATGAAGACGAAGAAGAAGAACGGCGTAACCCGTGCAATGCGGATCTTCGCCATGATCGCTACCAAGACCGGTGTGACAGGCGCCAATGGCACCACCAACCTGACGATCTCCGCGATCGTCTGAGGGACCACGTCCGCGACATCCGCGCCGACCTCGACGCTCGTCACCGAGAACGCGACGCGGCCAAGCTTGAGAGCCGCGAGCGGTATGACCGGGACTATGGCCGACCCAACCGCTAGCCGGTTGGCGAGGCAGGTAATGCCTCAGCAGAGGAAAACGAGCGCCGTGTCTTTCATGAGCTCATGGAACGTGAGCAGTACGACGCACGGTACGGCCCCCCGCGGGACGACCGCCGCTATGCGCGTGATGACGCTCGGCCCCGCGCCGACCAAATTCGATCTCCTCACTGTGGCCACCGTAACGACGATGAGGTGGACTTCGATGGTTTCGCCGCCTCCTCCGCCTGACTTCGCGCCATCCGTTGGCCCGAGTCCTTCAAGCCAGCCCTCATGGAAAAGTTTGACGGTCGCTCCAACCCCAAACTCTGGCTCAAGACATACCACACAGTGGTCAAAGCCGCCCATGGGACCAACGACCAAGCCGCCGTCTACTTCCCAATGATGCTAGGCAAGGAAGCGCTCCTATGGCTTGAAGGTGTCCCCCAAAACACCATCGATAGCTGGGCAGACCTCTGCCATGCCTTCACCAAGAACTACCATGCGAGCTACACTCGGCCAGGCACCAGATTTGATCTGGACAACATCAAGCAGAAGAAGGGCGAGAGTCTCCGAGACTACTCCGACCATTTCTTCGACAACCGGAACAAGATCGCCGATGTCGAGGACCGAGATGTCATTGACACGTTCCGGCATGGCCTTATTGACAACCAGTTGTTCCGCACGCTCTTCAAAACCAACCTAGTCACGGTCTCCGACCTGATGGAGGTGGTCAACTTGGAGGTTCGGGCCGATCAGGCTGAGCAGGGCCAGTTCAAGAACAAACAGAAGTGCCCGGAAGACGACGACCGGGTTGAAAGCTCGAAGCGTCACGAGCCGCTCCGCGGGCGCAAGGCAGGCCCTGAGCCCCTCGTAGCCCTAGCAGAAGAAGAAGGCCGCAGGAGCCCAGGTTCCTTGCCGAGGAGTTTCACGATACACTGAATGATCAGTGTCCCTTCCACAAGGACGCGAAGCACAATCTCTGTGACTGCCATGCGCTGCTCAAGGAACTCGGTGCCCTACCGTCAACCAAGAAGCAGTGTTTCAACAACAACGGCGGCCGCTACAACAACTACCGCCGTGACGGCTACAACGGAGACCGGCAGGACGACTACCACCGTAGAAAAGACCGCGACCGCCGCGATGATTACTGACGTGGTGAACGCGACAGTGACGCTCCGGCTCATCGCGATGATCAACGTCACCAAGACGATGAGCGCCGACTACCACCGCAGCCCGAAGCTCCCAGGCGGGCTGCCAACGTCGACTTCCAGCACGCTGATCGCTAGGTCAACGTCATCATTGGGGGGCCCACGCGTTCCCAGATCGGCGCAAGGGTAAGCTCCACAAGCGCGAGGTGAAGATGGTCTCCACCAAGCCGGTGGAATACCTCCAGTGGTCAGAGATGCCCATCACTTTCAGCCGTGACGACCACTGGGTGTACCTGCCCGAGCCAGGGTCCTACCCACTCGTCGTAGCTCCGGTCATCGACAGGGTCCTCCTTTCCAAGATCCTGATTGACGGCGGGAGCGCCCTCAACATCATCTTCACTAGCACCCTCAACAGCATGGGGTTCAACTACAGCAGGCTCCTGAGCGCTGAAGATCTGTTCTTCGGCATTGTGCCAGGAAAAGCTTCCTATCCGATAGGAAGGGTCGCCTTGCCAGTCACGTTTGGCACGACCGACAACTACCGTACGGAGTTCCTATACTTCGAGGTGGCCGATTTCAAGAGTTCCTACCATGTCATCTTTAGCAGGCCCATGCTGGCTCGGTTCAAGGCTATTCCGAACCACACATATCTGGTTCTGAAGATGCCGGCTCCCAATGGCGTCCTCTTCATCCGTGGAGACATCAAAACCTCCTTCGAATGCGATGGGGAGGCAGTCAAGATAGCTAAGCTGTCCCAGCAACTCGGCAATGCCACCTTACTGGCAGAAGAAGCCCCCAAGGCGGCGACTGGTGAGCCTATCCTCCCAGAGCAGAAGCAGCAGCCCATGGCGCTGACACCTACAGAAGCCCCCAAAGTGATCGACTTGGGACTCGACGACCCCTCCAAGACGGCCCTCATAGGGCCAAGGCTCACTCCTAAATAGGAAGACGCGCTCACCTCCTTCCTCCGGAACAACTGGGACATCTTCGCATGGAAGCCATCAGACATGCCGGGAGTTCCGAGGGAGAAGGTTGAGCACTCCTTGGAATTGAGCAAGAACGTGAAGCCTGCCAAACAGAAGCTGCGTCTATTCGCTCAAGATCACAAGGAGGCCATTAGGGTAGAACTGAATAAGCTCCTAGCTGCCGGTTTCATTAGAGAATGCAAACACCCTGAGTGGCTTGCAAAACCTGTACTTGTAAAGAAGCATTCCAGTGAATGGAGAATGTGCATTGACTACACGGATATCAACCGCTACTGCCCTAAAGACCCCTTCCCTCTTCCGCGAATTGATCAAGTCATCAACTCTACGTCCGGCTGCTTGCTCCTATGCTTTCTAGATTGCTACTCGGGTTATCACCAGATAGTCCTGAAGACGTCCGACCAGGACAAGGCAGTGTTCATCACCCCGCATGGCATCTACTGCTACAAGACGATGACTTTCAGGTTGAAGAACGCTGATGCCATGTACCAGAAGGCCATCCAAGGTTGCCTGCAAAGCCAAATCGGCCACAACATGGAGGCTTACATGGATGACGTTGTCATCAAGACGTATGATGCCGACTCCCTCATCGCCGGCCTGCAGGAAACTTTCAACAACCTGCGCCACTTCAGATGGAAGCATAATCCTACGAATTGCGTATTCGAGGTGCCGTCAGAAAAGCTCCTGGGCTTCCTGGTCAGCCAACGCGGCATCGAGGCGAACCCAGTCAAGCTGGATACCATACGCAACCTCAAGGAACCAAAGTGCAAGAAAGACATCATGAAGCTCACCGGAATGATGGCGGCCCTGAGCCGGTTCATCAGCAAGCTCGGCGAGAAAGGACTTCCGTTCTTCAAGATCCTCAAGAAGGCGGACAAGTTCGAGTGGACCCCTGAGGCAAACAAGGCTCTGGCCGACCTTAAGGAGTTCCTAGTTACTCCCCCAGTGCTTACAGGTCCGACCACCGGGGAAGAGCTCTTGCTATATATCTCTGCCACCACTCATGTGGTCAGCACGGCTCTGGTCGTCGAGCGACCAGAAGAAGGCCACCCATACAAGGTCCAGCGCCCTGTATACTTCGTCAGCGAGGTACTTAGCGAGTCCAAGGTCCGGTACCCCCACCCTCAGAAGCTGCTCTACACGCTCCTGATCACCGCCAGGAAGCTACGCCACTACTTCCAGACACACGTCATTCGAGTCATCTTGAATTTCCCTCTTGGAGCCATCCTCCACAACAGAGACGCCAATGGCCGCATCGTCAAGTGGTCCGTTGAACTCGGCGAGCACACCATCAACTTCAAGCCACGGGAGGCCATCAAGTCCCAGATACTGGCCGACTTCATGGCCAAGTGGACGGAGATCCAGACGCCGACCCCCGCAAAACGACCAGAGCACAGGAAGATGTACTTTGATGGCGCCTTCAACCTTGAGGGAGCCGGCGCAGGAGTGTTGTTCATCTCCCCGGAGGGGCAGCACCTGAAATACATTCTTCAGATACACTACCAGGCCACCAACAATAGGGCTGAGTATGAAGCCCTCATCCACGGTCTCCGGATCGCGGTTTCACTTGGCATCAAGCGGATGATATGCTATGGTGACTCCAAGCTAGTCGTCGAACAAGTCAACAATAATTGGGACACGACCAAGGAAACCATGAGCGCATACTGCGCCGAGGTACGCAAACTCGAGGCTCACTTCTATGGGCTTGAGTTCCACCATGTCCTCCGAGAAGATAACGTCGCCGCTGAAGTCCTATCCAAGCTAGGGTCCACCAGAGCCCAAGTGCCAGTCGGCGTCTTCATCCAAGACCTGCGCACCCCATCCATCAAGATGCTTGAGGATGGCAGCCCTGTGCCCGACACAGAACCACCCCTGGGTGGCCCGCCGAGCAATGAAGTTCTCGTGGTGGAAGCAGACTGGCGCGCCCCCTTTATCGCTTTCCTTACGGAGAACTGGTCACCAGGTACGAAGGAAGAAATTGAGAAGCTGACTCGACGAGCGACAAATTACGTCGTCATCGGCGACGCCCTGTACAGAAAGGCCACCTCCACAGGCATACTCATGAAGTGTGTCCTCCGTGACGAAGGCATCAGCCTCCTGCAGGACATCCACACGGGCACTTGCAGCAACCATGCCGCTGCAGGCACCCTAGTCGGCAAAGCTTACAGAGCAGGGTTCTACTGGCCAACAACCCTGTCCGACGCAAAAGAGTTGGTGCGCTGCTGCTGCACCGGTTGCCAGTTCTTCCAGAAGCAAAAGCACCTGCCGGCTCAGACGCTACGAACCATTCCCCCATCTTGGCCATTCGCCATATGGGGACTCGACAACGTCGGGCCCTTCAAGACCGCACCGGGCGGATTCAAGCACCTCTTGGTGGCAGTCGACAAGTTCACCAAGTAGATCGAGTACAAGGTTGTCACCGACACCAAGTCGGCTACAGCTGCCAAGTTCATCGCAGAGCTCACCCACCGGTTTGGTGTCCCAAACCGCATCGTCACGGACCTGGGGTCCGAATTCACGGGCCACGAATTCTGGGACTTCTGCCAGGACAACTGCATCGATGTCTACTACTCCTCCACGGCACACCCTAGGTGCAATGGCCAAGTTGAACGAGCTAATGGCATGGTCCAGGACTCGCTCAAGAAAGCCATGTATGATGGACTCAACAAGCACGTTGGCCGGTGGGCCAAAGAAGTACCATCATATGAGGCCTACAGACACAAAAGAGTAGAGCAACGGGATACACTCCCTTCTTCTTGGTATACGGCTCCGAAGCCGTCCTTCCAGCCAACGTCACTCACGGCGCTCCCTGCATCCAACATTACCAGGAAGGTGAAGCAGAAATTGGCCACCAGATCGATATTGACTGCTTAGAAGAACACCGACTCGCTGCTTTAGTCCGGCATGCTAGGCACGAGCAGCAAATACGGTGATACCATGACAAGAATGTCCGGAAACATTCCCTCAACGTTGGCGACCTGGCCCTGCGCCGGGTGATGTCCACCAAGGATAAACACAAGCTCTCAGCCCCCTGGGAGGGCCCTTTTATCGTCAAGGAAGTTGTCTCACCAGGGACATACAGCCTCCAGTGGGCTAATGGCGACCCCATCCCGAACGTGTGGAACATCGAGCACCTCATCAAATTCTATCCGTAAAAAAACACAAAAGCTATGTATCCCTTGTCTCATATCAATAAAAGTATCTTCACCTCGTGGCTTGCTGTTGTCTCCTTACCCGACATCCATGCTTATGCTCGGGGACTGGGCCCGACCAAGATACCGTTTTATCCATCACGATAATGGGGGAGTACCCGCTTACTCCGACCTCCGAGTCCTTGCCCAACCCCATGTTTCCCCTGGCGACAACTAAGCTAACCTGGCTGGTCCTAGTCCTCAACTGTGAAACCCTGAGCTCCGTGCTCAACCCGCGCGCCCCCTACACCTAAGCCTCCCTCCGTGAGCAGTGGTCAGCAGGTCAAAAAGGGTGCTTAAACGGCACAAGGCAGTGGCAAGTCGGGCGACGCAAAGTCCTAGTCGGCAGGGAAAAGGGTCCAACAAAACACTAATGCACATCAATGCTTCAATTCAACTCAGAATTTTATACATATATGTATACTGCAGAGTTTACATCCATAATTGTTTTTACAGGCCGAGTTCCTTTGCTACAGCCTGCGTCAAGGGGGTACACTCGTCGACCAGCTCGTCGAACTCGTCGTCGGCCAACTCCTCTGGAAGACCGTTGGCGATCGGCGCAAGCTCCAGGGACTGGAAGTGCACTCGAAGGAGCGCCAGGATCCGGCTCCCGAAGCCGATAGCCGTCTCCTGCACCAGTTGGGCGGCACAAGTAGGACTGGCCCGGAGCCGTTGCGCCAACGTCAGTGTAGCCGGGCCCGACCCGGCAGGCACCAGAGAAATAGCGTTGAATTCGGCTGCCTGCTTCAGCTCCAAGAGCTCGGCTCGAAGCCCTGCAAAGGAACCCACATAAGCATTTTGACTTATTCAAGCTCCAGAAGACTCGCCCGGAGATACTCACCATGCATGGCCTGGTCATGCGAATCCTTCAAGGCCTGATTGGCCTCCGCCAGGTGCTCGGACTCGGCGGCCAGGCGAAGGTTGGCTGCTTTAAGTGTCCGCACCTCCTCCTCAAGCTTCCACTTGGCCCCGGCCAGCTCGTCCTCAAGCTTTTTCTTGGCCCTGGCAGCTTGTCGACCTTCCCCTGGAGGGCGTCCTCCCTCTTCTTCACCTCTGCAAAGAAAGCGCCATGAGCACAGGTCGCCTGTACAAAATGCATACAGATGAGAAGCACAAGAACTTACCCTCCGACAGGACCCTCATGTCATTCATGAGCTCCTCATTGGTCTTCACGACATCGGCAAGCTCCCGGTCGTTCTTCATAAGGAACTCCTTGGCGGCCTTAGCCTCACAGACTCTCTCCGTGTGGATCTGCGCCAAGGTCCGACAATCCTCCAGGGCTTGCCGCCTGAAGTCAAGATCCCTTGTGGCCCGTGCCATGAAACCCTACCACACAGTATATTGGCCTCATGGTCAATCCATGATCCGCAACTACAACAAGGTGCCAGGAAGACATACCTGAACAACGCGATCCAAGACGACGGCCATGTTTCACAGCTTTCGAAGCTCGCTCTCTTGGTCCGCGAGGTCAAGCTCCATCCGTTGCTCCAGAGTCAGCTCTGGCGCCTGAGGCCCGCCCCCGTGCTCGGCCGCGATCGCTTTCACCAGGGGAGGCATGTGGACACCAGCATCGGCATCCAGATCCTCCCCAAGGAGCCGGTCATCGTCATCTTCAAGTGGAAGAGGGCTCCTAGCTGGCTCCTCCACCCCCGTAGGACCCTCCGGGGCCTTATCCTAAAGGTTGGCCTCGGACACCTCTGCCTGCCGATCGTCCACCGGGGCGCCCGTACCCAAGATGCGTGGAGGACTCGGCGGGCACGGCGGCCCTGACATGCTGACCGGCACCTGTTCTGGCTGGACCAACGCAGTGCTGGACCCTGACCCCGCCTCCGTAGCGGCAGGTTGACTTGGCGGCGCCTTGCCACCGGCCCCTGGGCGTGGCAGGACGTCGGCACCCACCTGGCTTCCGAGCCTGCATCCAACACTTCAACAACTCAAGCCCTGCATATTAAAGGAAAAATCTAGAATACCAAGGCAACTTATCTGCCCTTGCGCGGACGCTTAAACTGCACACATTGCAACAGCTGCGGGGGCGTTTGGCCTGGCAGGTGGGTTGAGTGCGGCCGCAGCTCCGGCTGGGCAAAGATGCTCCCCTGGCCCCCTGTAGCCTCCTGGGTAGGCTGCTCGGATCCAGGGCCTGAGGGAGACCCGCTGGTGCTACCTCCTGCACCGCTCGTCAGGGATGTTGCCTTCCTCTTCCGCTTCTCCTCGGCCTCGGCCCGAGCAGCGTACCCCACCTTCAGGGGTGGCTTGGGGGACCCCCCCTCGAGCCGCCTTCTGGGACGGGGTCAGCTTGCGTACGGCTTTGACGCGTTGGCTGTCCCAAGCCAACACCAAGCACCTGCGCCACCGGGTCATCCTCCAACTCCTCCTGGGGAGCCGAGATAAAGTCGGCCACCTCCCAGTCGGCTTGCCCCTCATCCACGACTTGAGGAGCCCGGGATGCTTCTTCCACCGTCATAAGCTTCTCCATCCGGACATCGCCCTCGGGCAGGGGGGCCGGGCGATAATACTTCACTGCTCGGTCCTGCAAGCCAGCCAAACAACAACATGTCAGAAAATCAAAAGTTCAGCAGTTAGGTCCAATTCATACAAGCACACAAGATACTGACCGATGGAGGTGGATTCTGCAAAGAAAACGGGACAGGCGTCCCTTCATTGAAGATCTTGCCGCGCATAAAGCCGGAGATCCTCTCACAAGTTTTCGGGATAGACACCGTTCGGGCCTGCTGCCGGGTTGGGTCCTTGCCACCCGAGAACTCGTACCCGAGATGTACCCGGTCCTTGATTGGTTGCGTCAGACGCCGGATGAAGGAGATCATCACTGCCACAGTAGTCAGCTTCCTCTCCTTCACTTCGGCAATCATCTGCAGCAGCTCCTCAGCCTCCTGCAACTCCTCGCCTTCGGGGAGTGACTCCCAGCAATCCTTCTTCTCTAGCCGGTGCCCGGTCCGGATAGGCAGAGCAGGAGGATGGTTCGCGACATAAAACCACTCCTGCCACCAGTTCTTGCTGAAATCGTTCATGTCCAAGACGAAATACCTCTTGGACATGCCAACCCTTAATGAAAACCCGACTCCCCCTGTAATCCGGGCCGGACCCTTGCCAGATCCCTCACCAATCGTCTTCATCCGATAAAGATGCCGCCACAAACCAAAATGTGGCGGAACCCCCAGAAAAGCTTCACATAGATGGATGAATATAGAAATGGAAAGAATCAAGGTGGGGTTAAGGTGACTCATCTCCACGCCGTAGAAATGCAGAAGACCCCAGAAGAAGTCCCCCATGGGCAATTCGAACCCGCGCTCGAAGAAGGGCACGAAGACGGCCATCTCGGTCTCTGAGCACTCCCACGGCCGGGCATCATCACCGGCGGGCCGTCACTGCAGTATCTCTCGTGGCTCAAGCACGCCCCGGCGTACCATATCCTGGAGCTTCTCCATGGTGATGGAGGATTGACCCCAAGCCGGTTCTTGGGGAGGCACTCCCCCAGGCATGGAGGTCAGCTCCGGGACCTCTTCCGACGAGGCCACTGCCTTCCCCTTGGCATCCGCCCCAGCAGTGGACAATGGCGCATCAGTATCGCCGCCCTTGCTGGCGGCGGCGTCACCTGCGGTCCCAGACTGGCCCGCGGAGGGCGCCACCTTCTTTCCCATGTTAGCATCACCATGCCCTGTGGCAATGCCCGCCTCCGCCATGCTCGTCAGCAACGGCACCTCCTCCCCAGATGCCGGTGTCTTCATCGCCTCCCGTGAGTCCGCCATTTCCGCGAGGGCGCTTAAGCGAGATGCAGACACGTAGTGGCAGTGGCGGTGCTCGAACTCTGGCGACGGTGAGTGGGCGGAGGGCGAATCGCTCTTGCAGCGGTGCTCAGTGGTGGTGAGCGTGCGGGATGTTTCTCGATTTGGAAAGTGACTGTGGTAAATCCGCCGGTGAACAGTTTTGATTTATCCCCTTCCGCCGATCCGAATTACCCAAACGGCGCCGTAACTGATGGACGGAATCTGCGGAAGTCCCATCAACTGCGGGGCAACGGCTCTCCGTGCGCCAACGGCTCTTTGCCCAAAGTACTCGGCCAGCCCCGACCCTTGGGGACTCGGCGCTCTTGACTCCGGTCAACGGGTCTCCGGACTCGGCCAGCCCCGACCCTCGGGGACTCGGCGCTCTTGACTCCGGTCAACGGGTCTCCGGACTCGGCCAGCCCCGACCCTCGGGGCCTCGGCGCTCTTGACTCCGGTCAACGGGTCTCCGGACTCGGCCAGCCCCGACCCTCGGGGACTTGGCGCTCTTGACTCCGGTCAACGGGTCTCCAGACTCGGCCAGCCCCGACCCTCGGGGCCTCGGCGCTCTTGACTCTGGTCAACGGGTCTCCGGACTCGGCCAGCCCCGACCCTCGGGGACTCGGCGCTCTTGACTCCGATCAACGGGTCTCCGGACTCGGCCAGCCCCGACCCTCGGGGACTCGGCGCTCTTGACTCCGGTCAATGGGTCTCTGGACTCGACCAGCACAGACCCTTGGGGACTCGGCGCTCTTGACTCCGATCAACGGGTCTCCGGACTCGGCCAGCCTCGACCCTCGGGGACTCGGCACTCTTGACTCCGGTCAATAGGTTTCCAGATTCGGCTAGCCCCGATGCTCGGGGACTCGGCCCCCTAACTATGGCTAGTGAGTCTCTGTGACTCGGGTCTATTAGCCGATGAGCGAACCTACGACGCATTTACTGACCTCAGGGTCAGGGGAACATAGAAATCGCAGAAATAAGGAAAGCTTTGTCAAAGAAGCTATACAGTTATAAGAGGAGCCGGTCACAGACTGGTTACAAGGATTAAACACATCAACCATCAAGATGATGGCTTAAAGCACCCGCCATTGCGCCAAATGTTGCGTGCGCAGCCAGCTTGGTCCACATGGGCTCATCGCAAGCTCTCTTGTAGCACCATGGCGGCCGACGACGGGTGAACTCCACTTGAAGGATGCGAGCGAATGTCTCCGGGTATCCCTTGGCTCGACAAAGCATTTCACCCTACATGGCCCTCGTCACACGGCAGTGCAGGGAGTCAATGGGATAGAATCTGAACATTGCTCGACACCTCAAGATCTTTGCAAGCACTCTCCTAGCACCAAGTTACCAAGTCCCCATGACTCCTTCACGGATGATGAACCCAGCAGCTAGTCCCCAACATGTTTAAACTTGGTAGGTGATATGCCTATCACTTGATAAGTGTAAGGCTCCGGGCCTTGGCCCATATTTATAGCCCTGTGCTAGAAGTTTACATGTGACCCCGGTTGCATTGTTCGGCGCGTGAGCTCTGTGCCACGCAGCAGCTCCCCCCTCCAAGGCGCTCAGACCGCCCTTATCATCTTTGGTTTCATCCAACCACGGGTATGCCCTGTGCATTCACGCGGATACTGTTCTTGTCACGACGTATGCAGAAACATGTGGTGAGCTTATACTTTGGGTGGCCTGCATGCCCTGAAGCTTGGAGATTCTTCTTTCTTGACCATTAGCCTGACTTTTCTAGTCGGCCTAATGCTCAGGGACTACTCCATATGGAGGGCTCCTTGCGTCGCCCTCCATATGCCCCATTGAGATGTGTCACTTTTCCCAAGTGGTGCAGCTCCTCGGCGCCCGACTCATCCGTGACTCGGCGCTACGCCACTCGAGGCTTCGCCCCGGGTCTGTCCAGGGTCATCCCCGGATGTCCTGCGGTTTTCTTTTTTGAGCACCGCCCACCATTGTGTCGGCCTGCCGACCAAGATGCTTCAGCCGACCTTGAAGGCTTCGCTTCTTCATCAGCACTCCGACACGCGCCTGCACGTTGCTCGGGGACTTGTGGGATATGGGTACCCCTGGGCCCACTACCGACCGGGTAGCCAGTCGGCCTGGTCCCACGTCTGACAAGGATGTGGGCCGACCCCAGGCCGGCCCACGAGGATCCTCGGCTTGATGGATAAGATTGGAGAAGACTTAGCCCGCAAGGCATGAGGCGATACGCTCGGATCCTACCCGGGCATCACGGAGGTTACATGGCAACCGATTCAGATTAGTTTCCTAGTCAGAGCCGGATACAATTAGAGATAACTGACTTGTAAACCCTAGGCTGTCAGCCTATATAAGGCGGCCTAGGTTGACCCTATTCCTCATTCAATCTCACCTCGACGCATTCAATTCCTAGCCACCAGATCCCCCGTTGTAACGAAGAGCTCGCCATAGTTCCCCGGAACTCGCCGAGCAGATCAATACAAGACCCCCGAGCACAGGACGTAGGGTATTATACCTCCGGGTAGCCCGAACCTATATAATCCATATGTCCCTGTGTTACCTCGAGCTCCCTAGTCCTACGATTGCCCTTTGCCTACAAATCAACCATCTGGGTACCCCTGGGTGGACTGCCATCAATAGATCCGACAGAGAGGTAATTGAGTTTATTACTGAGCATATTATCAGTAGATTTGGCATTCCACAAACTTTAACTACTGATCAAGGTACTTCATTTATATCTAAAGAAGTTTGTGAGTTTGTTGAGATGTATGGTATTAAATTGCTCAATTCATCCCCGTAATATGCTTGGGCTAATGGTCAAGCCGAGTCTAGTAATAAAATTTTGGTTAAGCTTATCAAAAAGAAGACAGAAGAGAATCCTAGGATGTGGCATGAGGTTTTATCTGAGGCTTTGTGGGCTCATCGTATATCTAGACATCGTGCTACTAAGGTTACTCCTTTTGAGCGGGTGTATGGTCAAGAAGCTGTTTTACCTATTGAAGAGAATTTAAGTGCTTATTGGTTGTCTAAGCAAAATGATCTTAATGCTATTGATTATCATGACTTAATGATGGACAATATTGATGAGGTGACCGACAAGCGATTGAAGGCCTCGAAGGTAAATTGAAAAGGACAAAATTCGGGTTGCTAAGGCTTACAACAGGAAAGTAAAACAGAAATCTTTTCAGGTTGGTGATTTGGTTTGGAAAACAATTTTACCTATAGGATCGAAGAGTAACAAGTTTGGTAAATGGTCTCCAAGTTGGGAGATTCCATACAAGTACTAAAACACTTATCCTAGCTTTGCAAGTACTAAGACACTTATCACAGCAAGGAGCCCACAAGTATAAAGTAAAGCTTGAACTATACTAAATATTAATCCAGAAATACAAAGAAAATACCCGGATGTTGCTCGAACCTGAGCCGCATCCATCGAGGTACAAGAGGAAGGGAGGAAGCCGACAGCACCGGCTTCTCCGTGGCTCGCATCATCTCTCACCTATTTCTAAACATTATGTGGATATGGCTTCGCCTTGTAGCTTCGCTGCTTCTCTGTGTATTCCCAAGTGAAGGAGGGGGTCTCTACTTATAGGGGGAGTAAACTTGGCCATGTGGAGAAGTCCCACTAAAAACTACGGGGTACCCCTCCCCCCTCGCGCCATCTGGCCCAGAACCGACGTTCTGGAGTAGGTACAGCCGGCAAAATCGCTCCCACCGACGTCCTGAGGGCGATGGGGGCAAAAACCAAAGAAAACCGTGACAATCTGGTCAAAAACCGAAGTAAAACCAGATCTAGGCAGCATCTGTACGTCGGTAGAAACCAAAACTGCACAAAACCAGCCCCTATCTCTGTCTGCGCAGGCGGTGGAAGAAAAACCGGATAACCTCGAAGAAAAACCGGTGCCCCAGCTGCTCCCTGCACACCATGTAGTCCCGTTGGGCTCACAAAAACCACGTGGACTCGTGCCTCTGCGCGCCACGTGGGCCACCCATGGCCGCTCGCTCGGCGCAGTCATTTCCCCGCACATGGAGCGTACCTGGGCCGGGCCTGCTCGCCTGGTGGCTGGGCCCCGCCTGGCCGTGAGTTCCCACGTGAGCGTGGTCGAGCCGCGCCAACGTGTGGGCCCCTGGCCCAGCTACAGTCCGGCTGGGTGCAACGCTGATGTAAGCGCTGCATATTAAATTGGACTTTTTTATACTTTCTTCATATATGCTCCACATATGAATAATATTTCCATCGGGATCGTTTCGACGAGCTCTACGCAATGGTGCACTCCAACTTGTCATTTGAGATACTTTGTGATAATGATATATTTGGATCTTTCTCAGGCCTATAGTGTGAATTCCTGCATGACATGTTAAAACACCAAAACTTGTGGAACTAGTCAGTATTAAACCCTACCACTATGTTTGGTGATCATATTTGACATATATTTGGCAAGAATTGATGGTCAAAAGTGGTACTTAAGGACTGTCAACAAGCTCTCCCACACTTAGTCTTTGCTCGTCCTCGAGTAAAGCTCATGACTAAGGTAGAGAACAACATGATTCCAAAAGATATGATGCGACTATATAAGTTATTCCAAGACATACCTGCACTTGTGACTTTTGGAAGTGTCTATCATGTCATCTCGGATGGTTGAGAAACGGAACGGTATTGATTCGAATCACCCCAACTCTTTCTGTAAAGTAACTTGGGTTTTTGATAAATTTTAAAAACTTAGCTTTACTTGACTCCTCAAATGATTCTCTCAAATCGCTCATTGTGTATAATTCCTCACCAATGCATTGCTTTGCCTCATTTCATCCTACTAAAAGGCTTATGTGGAGCTCCAGGAGGGAAATGAAAACATGAGGCACACTTGTATCACATATTATTGCAAAGCCAAAGACCGGATCCAATAAGAAAACGAATCATACAATCTGATCAAGATGCGCATGTGTGTGAATGTGGAAATTGTGATAGCTCCTTTTTGTATGATCTCTCTCCTCTTAATTTTGAGAACATGGCTATCTCATTTTTTTCTTCTTCTTCTTCTTTTTTTCTTTTTTACCACGCTTTGAGAAGAAATTTCTCTTCAAGCATGTACCATTTTTCCTTTCATTTTTTTCTATTTTTAGCCTATGTCTCTTTTAAAGGTATATCTAGGAGAGAGATCCACAAAACACATGGAGCATTTATTTTGTGGATGGATGAAGGTTGCTAACTCCCAGTGTAGAAGTTTAGCATGTGAATTTGAGGTGTACATGATCTTGATCATGAAAGCATGAAAAGCATCTTACAAGGGTCACAAGAATTTGACAAAGCTCAATGCAATAACAAGTGGCATATGTATGAGGTTTGGCAATGTAAACAACATACAACTTTGGTAGGAATATATATATCATTGTGGAGTTCGTAAGGCTAACTTTATTTGGAGTAAGACATCCTAAGCACTTATAAAAAAAATAAGGTTCATTTCATCATACCATATCACATTCATCAACCATTTAGATTAACATGTTTTCCTAATGATATATGACCACAAGAAGCAGGTGTATGTGCTAGGAATAAAGAATATGCAAGCCAAACAAGGAAGATCATGTATATCAATGGAGAACCAGGACTCATTAGTGATAAACTTAAGAAATAAATAAACTCATTAATCAGGGAGTTTGAGAGATAGAATTGTGCAAACCATGGTTTCCCTTTGAGTGTTGAAAGAGGATGTCCTTAGTGCCTCCCCCACACTATTTTCTGTTGTGATGTCTTCTCTTGCACATTCTTAGATACAATGATGAGATACAAGGATTTGGCTAGTACAAGTGTACTAGCCAAATCAAAGCGAAGCATTTATTTATTTATTATGGGTTTATTTTATTTTATTTTAGGGTGAAACATTTAATCATCAAAGTCGAGGAATTCGATTTCATTGACTTCCTCCATCTTTTCAGGCTCAAAATAAACTTTTAAGCGGTGGCCATTTACCTTAAATATATTACCTGAGTTGTCCTGAAGAGTAATGGCTCAATGGGATGATTTGTCAATCACGTTGAATGGTCCTTCCCACTTGCTTCTAAGTTTGCCATGGCCAAAAAGTTTCACTCCGGGCTTAAACTCCTTGTGTTTAAGCCTCTTATCATACCACCTTTTTTTCTATCCTTGTAGATCTTGGAATTGTGGTATGCTTTCTCCCTCCATTCCTCTAGCTCGGATATTTGCATCTTTTGGTTGTCTCCAGCGAGATGGAGGTCCATGTTCCATTTCTTGATAGCCCAGTGGGATTTGAACTCCAACTCAACTGGAAGATGGCATGTTTTCCCATACACTAGCTGGTAGGGGGACATACCAATGGGTGTCTTGAATGTTGTGCGATATGCCCACAATGTTTCAGGGAGTTTGTTCTTCCAGTTCTTTCCCATATCATCAACGGTCTTCTATAGAATGTTCTTGATTTGTTTGTTGGATGTTTCTGCTTGACCGCTCCTCTGTGGGTGATATGGTGTTGCTACATTATGGTGGATCCCAAATCCTGTCAGGTATTGCCTAAAGGTCTTGTCAATGAAGTGGGATCCTCCATCACTTATCACCATTTGGGGTGTGCCGAATCGAGGGAAGATGATTTCATGGAACATCTTCTTGGCATGTTTGGAGTCGGCAACTCGACAAGGTAGTGCTTCTACCCACTGGACACATAGTCCACAGCTACCAAGATGTACTCACAGTCATAAGATTTGAGGAATGGTCCCATGTAATCGATGCTCCACACATCAAAGAGCTCAACTTGCAAGTTGCTTGTGAGTGGCACGACATCTCTTCTGTTGATATTGCCATGCCGCCGGCATCTATCACATCTTCTGATGAACTCTTTGGTGTCATCGTACATAGTCGGCCAGAAGAATCCACTTTGCTAAATTTTGGCATGGGTTCTGAACACTCCATAGTGTCCCCATATGGAGATGCATGACATCTCTCTATGATCTTGGTGGCTTCAATCATTGGGACACACTTCCTTAGCAACCCATCCGCACAGACCCGATATATGTATGGCTCATCCCACAAGTGGAAGCGGCTTTTATGCTCCAACTTCTTCTTGTTTCCACCTGGGGGAACATAGCCTGCCACTATATAGTTTACAAATTTGCATACCATGGGTTATCATCTGTTACCTTAAGGAGTGTGTCATCCCTTAGGTAGTCATTGATGGGAAGCTCATGTGTCGCCTCAACCTGCAACCTGGATAGATGATCGGCTATCGAGTTTTCTACTCCCTTTCTATCTCCGATCTCTAGATCAAATTCTTGGAAAAGAAGGATCCATCGGATGAGCCTAGGTTTAGCATCCTTCTTAGTGAGGAGGTATTTCAATGCAGCATGATCTGTGTAGATGATTACCTTTGCCCTTACTAAGTAGGATCTAAACCTATCTATCGCGAAGACCACAGCCAACCACTCTTTTACAATGGTGGCGTAGTTCAGCTGGGCTCCAGTCAAGGTTTTGCTAGCGTAGGAAATGGTGTAGTGCCTCTCATACTTGGTTTGGCCTAGCACAGCTCCTACAGCATAATCGCTAGCATCGCACATGATCTCAAAGGGTAGTGCCCAGTCAAGTGGTTGAATAACTGGGGCCGAGATGAATGCCTTCTTTAGGATTTGAAAGGCTTGATGGCACTCATCAGTGAAGATGAAATCCAGTGTAACACCCTAAAAAAGATTTCTTTTCTAATATAGTAATTAAATTGCTAAGTTCTTGAGTGTGCATTTACAAATTTAGGTAAATATAAAACCTTTTTGTAATTAAAATCAACCGTAAGTTTAGAAACTTGTTTGTATGCATTTCATGCTGATGCATCATTTTATTGTATGAGTGTTTTTGTGTGCTTAGTCCAAAACCCAGCCCGACCACATCTCTCTCTAACCCTCTCTTCCTTCTTTCCCGAGGCCCAAACCAAGTCCAATCCGCTCAGCCCAACCACTCAGGCCCAAATCGGGTCCCTTCCCTTTTCCCTTTGGCGCAGGATGCCCAGACCACCCCCTTCCCATCCCCATGCTCGGCCCTTTTTCCCCTCACGCAAATCACGCACGCAGGAGCGCTCTTCCCCATCCCCTTCGCCACCCTTCTTTCTGCTTCACTAGGACAGAAGCAAAATCACCGCCCTCCCCTCGATCCACAAACCAGTCCAGATGCCGCACCCCATCCCCTCCTTGCAAACTGCCGCACCTCCTCCTTTCACGCACACAGAAACTGCCACGCCCTTCCCTTCCCCTACCGTTTCTCACCCAACCTTTAATTTCCATTCATGTGCAGTAACGGGAGATGGAACTCACCGCCCCCCTCTTCAATTTCTATTCCAGTGCCCCTTCTCTCCCCTACAAAACCCATGGTCCAGCCCCCCTTTCTTCCCCTTTCCTGCCTGGACCAAATTTTGCTAGCCACCAGTGCCGTAGCTGTTGGAATTCATCGCCGGAGCAGCAAAGGAACCGAAGCCAACCCCCAGAACAGCGACACCAAGGCCGCAACTCCTATCCCACGCACACCGACGAACCAGTCCGCCCCCTTCTGCGGCGCGCCATCCCTGCTGCCTCCCTGCCCTAGGTAAGAATCAAGATGAGTTCGCAACGTCGTCCTCTTTCCGTTGTGCCGCTCAGTGCTCAAATCCATGCCCCGCAGCCCTGGCCCCCCTAACCCCGGCGAGCTTCTGTCCACGGCAATGGCGCCGTCGCCGTTCTGTTCGTGAAGCAGCGAAGAACCGGTGTCGCCTCTCCCTGTGCTGCCAAGCAGAACATCCCTCCACCCTCCATCTTACATCCAAGGGCCAAGAACAGATCAGCACATACCCTTTCGCGTTTTGCTAAAGAAACCCTGCGTTTTTCCCTAATAAACCCGCCATCCATCCTACAGTTCAGAAAAACTTTCTTGCTACTCCCTGCAATCTAGCTTTAATAATGTTTAGGTCCTCGGTTCTCGCAGGTTAGTCCTCGATCTTGTTTTTAGTGTAGTTTAATCACCGTAGATCCGATTAGAGTGATTTTCGCGTTGTTGTGATCGTAGAAATGCGTAGATTAGTTTTAATCTTTTTGCTTCTGTTTTATTATATGGTGTACTCTTCTAATAGAAATACTCTTCTATGCATGTATTGGCTTGTGATGGATGTATGTGTGGTGATGGAATGCGTGTTTAGAGTGTGAGCAGTTCGAGGCCGGCTGTGATCAAGAGTTTGAAGACCCGGTTCAGCAACAATATTTTGAGGAAGGCAAGTGTAACATGATTCATCCTTGATACCTATCCACCTTATAATCACTTTATTCATTCATACAAGCATGTGTCTAATTTTGTTAAACCATAAGGCTGACTAGAGTTGTTTATCCTATATTCCTTGTTTACCCTGGGTTATGCATATGGGTAGATATGTTAGTTGTCGCTATGCTTGCCAACCGCTAATGTTCGTTATGAAATAATAATCCTGACTAATGATATACTTGGAACCTTATTAAAATGTGCTTTTTAGCAACTTGGTTTAGGGAGCTTGAGCATGTGTTTGGATTGCTCTAAGCATCTCTTCTTAAGGTTCCGTTCTTAAAACGGCCACCCAGGAAAACCGTACAACCACAGGAATCACATGGCTCTGGTCTTGACTAAGTAAACTGTACGGCTCTAGCTTGTCTAGTGGTTACCGAAAGGCACAAGTGGGGCTGCCAGGTTTAAGTGTGGACCTCGGTCAGTTCTCGTTGGGGTTTGTGTGTGATGGATTTGTGTGATGTTTTGGCTGGAGCCTGGAGGGGTCCATGCGCCTGTCAGGAAACCGTAGCGGCCACTAGCTTGTTAGGGTGAATTTTGAAAGGTCTCGTAGTGAAACCCTGTGCTCATTTCACGTGGTGTGAAGGGAGTGCGTGCCGAAGGCAAGGGGGATCACGACCAGTGGTGAAAGTGTACAACCTCTGCAGAGTGTAAAACTGTTATAACAGCCGTGCTCACGGTCAAGAGCGGCCTGGATCCTTTTCGAGCGGTTCCTTGCTTTTCCGGTTAAATGGTTCAATATGATGTTGTTCATTTATAATATTTCACATGCTTTCATAATGTGGGTTACAACCGGGTTGTCATATAATTCTAGTAACTCAGGCTAATTCTAAAATCAATCAACTAAAATTGCTAACCGCAGTTCAAACCTTGTCTAGCCTTTTGAGCCTCATTTAATCATGTTATGCTTGCTAAGTAAGATGGATTACTTACACTTGCTTTACTTCAACAAAATCCCGGATGGGTACTCAGATGAACCACCTGTGGATGCTTTTGTCTTCCCCGAGGAGTTCCCAGACTTCTAGGCAGTGCATTCCCCCAGTCAGAGTCCCTGTGGAGATGTCTTGGAGTTAGATTACATCAGGCTTCCGCTACTTTGATAAACTCGTTAATAAATGTAATGCCTGTGATGTAAGACTTGTTATGATTTATGTTATCGAGCACTATTTTCCCTTTCTTTGATATTCATTTCTGGAGCTATATGTGTGTAAAGACTTCCTGGGTACACATATAGTAGCATTCAGATTTTCTTCGTAAATCCGGGTGTGACATCCGGCTCTTTTGCTAGAAGATTGGTTAAGGGCCGGGCAATATGAGAGAAATCTTTGATAAAATGCCAATAAAACCCGGCATGCCCTAGAAAGTTGCGGATTCCCTTCACATTCGTGGGAGGTGGGAGCTTCTCGATAACTTCAATTTTTGCATTATCCACCTCTATGCCACGTTCGGACACCAAGTGTCCAAGCACTATTCCTCGACTAACGCTTGGACCGATTCCTTCGGAATCACTTCAAGGCTCGGGGGCTACGGCCAACGGATGCACCTCGCGGCGCATCCATTGATTGTCTGGCAACCATGACGAAGATGATCAGAACAAGGCTACTAACCCTTGGACCGATTCCTTCGGAATCGCTTCAAGGCTCAGGGGCTACGGCCAACGGACGCACCTCGCGGCGCATCCGTTGCAGACGGCTCTCTTTTCTCTCCAGTATCATGCGGTTTTGCTTCCAACCGCAGCAAGCTCGAAGTTCAGTGGATAGCACGACCTCGCCGAGTTGTTGCTCGACCACGTACTACTCGGGGGCTTGTCGGGGATAGACCCCCGGGGGTACCCAGAAGGCAGATTGGCCCAAACCAGCAAGGGGCGGCCCAATCCGAGTGCTATCGGGCCGGCTTGTCAGACTGGGTGGCCCACCAGCTGGGAGGCCCACCAGTCGGACGAACCGGATGAGTACGACGGCGCGCGGGACAAGGAAGAAGACGGCGTACCCCGCAAGAAGCTCGGAGATCAAGATAAACTAGCCAGAATTCTAGGGAAAGATATCTGTAATCGTTATAGGAACAGATCCTTGTATTTCGGGTAGGTTATGATCTCTGGCCGACTTGTAACTCAAGGCAACCGGACTATATAAGGTGCCTTGGGACCCCCCTCCAAAGGAACAACCACAACATACGAACTTTAACCTAGGACAGAACCCAACTACGGAGATCCTTCAGGAACTTCATACACAGCAATCCATACATCCAACACAGGACGTAGGGTATTACGTCATCTTGACGGCCCGAACCTGTTCAATCCTTGCGTCTTGTGTTACCATCGTCTTATGATCCTCGATCTGTCCCTCAACAAATCAACCATGTAGGCTACCCTGTGTGGACTGCCGGGTCCATAAATCCGACAGACGGAGAACTTGGTCGATGATGTAAGGGCCTTCGCACGGCGGCGATAGCTTGTGGCGGTTGTGGTTGCTCTGGACTCGTCGAAGGACCAGGTCGCCAACTTGAAACGCTCGGCTTCTAATGTTGCGGTCGTGGTACCTCCGCAAGGCTTGCTGGTACTTGGCCGAGTGGAGTAGGGCGATGCTGCGTGCTTCATCTAGCTGGTCGACAGCGTCCTTGAGAGAGGCTTGGTTTCCTTCGCCGTTGTAGGCTCGAATCCTCGGGCTGCCGTAGTCGAGGTTCGTCGGGAGGACTGCTTCGGATCCGTGAACCATGAAGAAAGGCGTGCAGCCGGTGGCTCGGCTTGGGGTAGTCCGTAAGCTCCAGATGACGAATGGGAGTTCTGCGACCCACCTTGCTTGAAACTTCTCGAGGCGCTTGAAGATTCATGGCTTTAGTCCTTGCAGGATCATGCCATTCACCCTTTCTACCTGTCCATTAGTTTTAGGATGGCTGACGGTGGCCCAATCCACTCGGATGTTGTAGGCGTCGCAGAAGTTAAGGAACTTCTTGCCTGTGAACTGAGTGCCGTTGTCGGTGATAATGGTATTTGGGACTCCAAAGCGATAGATGATGTCGGTGAAGAACTGGACAGCTTCCTCCGAGTGGACCCTCCTGATAGGCCTTGCCTCGATCCACTTGGTGAACTTGTCGATGGCGACGAGGAGATGCGTGAAGCCTCCGGGTGCTTTCTTGAGTGGTCCGACTAGATCCAATCCCCACACGGCGAAAGGCCAGGTGATGGGGATGGTCTGGAGTGCTTGAGCCGGGAGGTGGGTTTGTCGTGCGTAGAATTGGCATCCCTCACAGCTGCGCACGATATCCTTTGCGTCGGCGACGGCGGTGGCCCAGTAAAAACCTTGTCGGAAAGCTTTGCCGACAAGAGTTCTCGGCGCAGCGTGATGTCCGCAAGCTCCAGCGTGGATATCCTTCAGCAACTCCTTCCCCTGGTGGGAAGGGATGCAACGCATCCGTACGCCGGAGGCACCCCGCCTGTAGAGCTCTCCCTCGATGAGAGTAAATGTCTTGGCCCAGCGTGCGATCCGCCGAGCCTCAGTCTTGTCGGGAGGGAGCTTTCCTTGCACGATCCACTCGAGGAGTGGGAATCTCCAATCCGGGTCTTCAAGGTTAGGCTCCGATACTTCGTCAACCTCCATTACTTCTACTGCTTCTGGTGGCGGCTCGTCTTCGAGTCGGATGGATGGAGTGTACTGGTCCTTGGCGAAGACACCATCAGGAACGGGCTTTCGGTTGGAGGCCGCCTTTGCAAGGTTGTCGGCCGCCTCGTTGTGTCGCCACTGGATGTGCTTGAGCTCAAGGCCATGGAACTTGTCTTCCAGCTCGCGTATTGCCTGGCAGTAGGCAGCCATCTTGGGGTTGACGCAGCTTGATTCCTTCATTACTTGATGAACAACAAGCTCTGAATCACCACGGACCTCAAGACGCCGTATCCCTAGCTCGAGGGCGATGCGGAGCCCGTTGATAAGTGCTTCGTACTCGGCGGCGTTGTTGGAAGCCGAGAAGTGTAGTCAGACCATGTACTTCATGCGCACGCCCAGGGGCAAGATGAAGACCAGGCTGACACCGGCTCCCTCCTTCATAAGTGACCCGTCAAAGTACATGACCCAAGTTTCGTGCTCGATGGAGGTTGGGGGGATTTGGACCTCAGTCCACTCGGCGACGAAGTCGGCCAGTGCCTGCGATTTGATGGCGTTCCGCGGGGCATTGGTGATGTTCTTCCCCATTAGCTCAAGCGCCCACTTGGCTATTCTTCCTTCGGCTTCTGGGATCTAGATCACCTCGCCGAGTGGATACTTTGACACCACCGTGATGGGGTGAGCGTCGAAGTAGTGCCTGAGCTTCCGCTTGGAGATGAGGACCGCATAGACTAGTTTCTGGATTTGGGGGTATCGTATCTTGGTGTCGGACAGGACTTCGCTGATGAAATATACGGGGCGCTGTACCTTCTGGATCTTCCCGGGTTCTTCGCGTTCGACGACGAGGGCGGCGCTCACCACCTGGGTGGTTACCGCGATGTAAAGCAGCATGGGTTCTCCCTCAGCCGGGGCTGTCAGGATCGGTGGGCTTGTCAGCAACGTCTTGAGTGAATCGAGGGCCTCTTGAGCCTCGGCGTTCCAGGTGAAGGCGTCCGACTTCTTTAACAGGCGATATAAGGGAAGGCTCCGCTCGCCGGGTCGAGCGATGAAATGGCTGAGCGCGGCCAAGCACCCTGTAACGCGCTGGACGCCCTTCACGTTCTGGATGGGCCCCATGTTGGTGATGGCGGAAATCTTCTCAGGGTTGGCCTCGATGCTGCGCTCCGAGATGACAAAGCCAAGGAGCATGCCTCTCGGGACCCCGAAAACGCACTTCTCGGGGTTGAGTTTCACCTTATTTTGCCTGAGCTTTTCGAAGACCGCCGCGAGATCAGAGACCAGGTCGCTGGCGCGCTTGGACTTTACCATGATGTCGTCAACGTAGGCTTCAACCAGTCGGCCAATGAGATCGCCGAAGACGCGACGCATGCATCTCTGGAACGTGGCGCCCGCGTTTTTTTGCCCGAATAGCATAGACGAATAGCAGAAAGTGCCAAAGGGCGTGATAAAAGACGTTGCGAGTTGGTCGGCCAAACTCATTGCGATTTGATGGTAACCAGAGTACGCATCGAGAAAGCAAAGGGTTTCGCACCCAGCGGTGGAGTCGACCACCTGATCTATGCGAGGAAGAGGGAAGGAGTCTTTTGGACATGCCTTGTTAAGGCCGGTATAGTCAACGCACATCCTCCATTTCCCATTCTTCTTTTTTATAAGGACAGGGTTTGCTAACCACTCGGGGTGGTACACTTCCCTAATAAAGCCTGCGCTAAGGAGCGTTTTGAGCTCCTCGCCAATGGCCTTACATTTATCCTTATCGAAACGTCTGAGTCTCTGTTTGACTAGTCGGGAGCCAGACTTAACGTTTAGTTTGTGCTCGGCGACCTCCCTTGGAATCCCCAGCATGTCCGAGGGCTTCCATGCAAACACGTTGAGGTTTGCTCAGAGGAAGTCGACGAGCGCGCCTCCCTATTTTGGATCGAGCGCCGTCCCGACACGGAGGGTGCGGCCATCGTCGGCCACGGCAACCTCCTTGACATCCTTGGCCGGCTCAAAGGAGCCCGCGACACGCTTGGAGGTCTCGGGGATTTCGAGGTCCCTGGGTGAAGGCTCTGCGGTGAGCTTCTCGGACCGGATGAGTGCTTCCGCGAACTGGAAGCACTCGGTATCGCATGCGTATGCGTGCTCAAAGGAAGTCCCCACCGTAATGACGCCCTTGGACCCGGGGATCTTCAACTTGAGATACGTATAATTCGGTATGGCCATGAACTTCGTAAGCCGGCCTTCCGAGAATGGCATGATACGTCCCTGGAAATCCCACCACTTCGAAAGTGAGGGTCTCTCTCCGAAAGTTACGCAGAGTCCCAAAGGTGACGGGCAGGTCGATCTGCCCGAGGGGTACCGCGTCCACGCCCGGAACGATTCCGTGGAAAGGCGCCGTGGACGGCCGAAGTTGGGATCGTGGGATTCCCATCTCGTCAACAGTTTCGGCGTAGAGGATATTGAGGCCGCTTCCTCCGTCCATCAGTACCTTGTGGATGCGCTTTGTCCCGAAGAGGGGAGCGATGACGAGCGGGTACCTCCCTGGCTGCGGGACGTGGTCGGGGTGATCGGAGCGGTCGAAAGTGATCGGGGCCTCTGACCACTTGAGGTAGGAAGGCACTACGGGTTCTGCGCTGCAGACTTTCCGCCGAACCAGCATTTCCGTGCGCTTTGAAGGACAGGCCGTGGACCCTCCAAAGATCATCATGACAGCGCCGTCTTCTCTAGGATATTCGTTGTCGTCGTCATTCGGTCTCCTGGCTCCATCTTTGGCTGCCTCGGGGGCTTTCTTTTTCATGGTCCCTGCAAGGAAACTCTTCATAAGCTTACAATCTTTTAAATCATGCTTGACGGGGCCTTCGTGATTGGTGCAGGGAGCCTCGAGGAGCTTCTCGAAGTGGTCCTTTGGCACATTCCCTCCGGGCTTGGCAACTTTTCGCTCGGCCGCCGCCACCATGCTGCTGTCGCGCCGCCGCTAATCCTTCTTCCTCTTCTTATCGGGCTGAGCGGAGGTGCCTTCACCGGCTGCTTCCGGCTGCTTGCCCTTGTTTTGGGGTCGATCAAGGGTCGCGGCGACCGCGTCTTCCCCGTCAGCGTGGTCAGTGGCAATGTCGAGGAGCTCTCGGATGGTTCACGGCTTCTTGCGCCCCAACTCATGAATGAGGGTCGCGCAGGTGGTTCTAAATCGGAACGCCGAGACGACGTCGGTGTCAGCGGTGTTGGGCAGCTCGGTGCACCGTTTGGAGAAACGCTTGATATAGTCACGCAGGCTTTCATCCTTCCTTTGAAGCCAGTTGCGCAGGTCCCATGGGTTTCCAGGACGGGTGTAGGTGCCCTGGAAGTTACCAATGAACGCATCGCGCAGCTGTGCCTAGTTGTCGATCTTGCCTTCTGGGAGGTGCTCTAACCATGTTCGCGCCGAGTCAGCGAGGTGGAGGGGAAGGTTTTTGATGATGAAGTAGTCATCTTGTGCCCCGCCTGCGTGGCACGCCAATCGACAGTCCTCCAACCATACGCTAGGGTTCGTTTCCCCGTCGTATTTGGGCACCGTCGTTGGAGCTCGGAAGCGTGGAGGGAAACGGGCGCCGAGGACTTGAGGTCCAAAAGCACGCGGCCCCCTTGACTCAGGGGATGCGCTCCTGCTCCGGTCCTCACCACTGTCGTAGCAGCCTCCGCGCCGCTTGTTGTAGGTTCGTCGTGGGCATTGCTCCCGATGCTCGCCTTGCTGCCGGTCGTTTTTATCCACCGCAACCCCATGATAATGCACGGACTGCTCCCTGACGTGCTTCCTGGAAATTCGCTGACGTGATGCGGAGCTCACCGCTTGCTGGACCGCAGCAGTTTTGTTGACGTGGAAAATCGACGGTTGTATCCTCAGCGAGCAACACAACAAGGCCAGGGAGATCTGCTTCACTCCAGTGCTGGTCCTGCACTTTGTTCAGGTTCGCGACGTGCCAGTCAATTTGACCTGTAATTGACAAGGGAATAAACAGTTAAATTACTCTTTGATTGTGTCGGCTCTATTCCAAACGGCAGATGCACGTCGGATTTAGCCATGACCCAATCGGACGTATATCGGCCGATACTAATCGGACCTCAAGATCGGACCTTCATCAATGATATCAATCAGACCAAATCAATCGGACCTCAATCAGACCATCGAATCGGACCTCAAAATCGGACCAATTAGGATCGGACCTTGATTAATGTAACAGATCAGCCTTTGAATAATAAAATAAAGCATAAAACATAGCCGATATGCTGTTCATCTATCTCAATTGCTCAACTGCTACTTCTAACAGATCTATCAACTTTCCGATCTACTTATGTCACTGTTTCGATACGGTTTCACAAACAGATGCAGCACACATACTCCGGCAACATTGCCTCACGTAATTGCTAACAGATCTAATACGAGATAGCCGTCTCACAACTAATCTAGATGCAAAAGTAACGGATCGACTATGCCTTCGAACAAGATATTAAACAAACAAAGTAAAGCCGATACGTCGTCCACCTTGCCTAGTGGCCAGTTTGATTCATCTTATCGGACCATCTAACCAGCCGATCAGACCAGAGCTGTTTCGATACGGTTTCACAGACGGATGCAGCGCACATACTCCAGCTATGATCGGACCAGATAGCTAAACAATCAAACTCAACTCACCAACCCAACAACTAAACAAGATGCTCGCATAGGTAATTAATCAGATTAAAGCAAATAAAGAGTAAAACAGTAACAAGATCGTTCCAATATTCAAAGCTGTCTTTGAATAATCAAGATAAATCTAGCTCCGACGCAGGGAATCTAAATCAAATTCGACACTCAGCGAACAACCAGATTAAGCTGTAAAGATGAATCAGACCTGGAACGATATTGTAAAATAAGTATTGCTCAAATCGGACTAGAACGAATGCTCATAGCTGTTGAAGAATCAGATTAATTCACATGGCACAGATCTAAATCAATCTAGCAACTCCAAACAACCACATAAGCTATCTTCTAATTATCAAGAGAAATCTAGCTCCGACGCAGGGAATCTAGATCAAACCCGAAAACTCGAAGAACAACCCGATAAACGATTAATCATTGAATAATCAAGAAAAATCTAGCTCCGATGCAGGGAATCTAAACCAATCTTAACTATCCAAAGATAAATCGGTTGAACAGCATAAACGAGAAAGGGCGATGCGCCTCAATTCAAAGCTTATACTAATTCGATAAGTTGACGATCTTACTGGTAAACCGGAGGTTAAGAACTGATGCAGCCCGTTCACCGATGAGTTCGTCAAGATCTACTCTAACCTACTCCTAGGGTTTTGGCGTGAAGCCGGGTTGTATTGATTGTGTGAATAGTTTTTACAATGGACGAGAGTTTATATTTATACCTTGCTCATGAAGAGTCCTGATCGGACTTGACTAACTTGCAGATAATGTAAACTAAATCTACTATAGAATGGGACTCTTAATACGCCTTCTAAAAAGGAAATAGTCCCTGCTCCTGTTACGCTCCCCTTTTAGCCAATGAGTTTTTCTTTTTTCGTCATTAGATCGGACTTCCCTGCTTTATCGGACCCCTTTTCCGCATCGGCTCCCTTCTCCGGTATCACCTGCTTGACCAGTCAACGGGTCCGCTGCTCAGTTTCAGCACTGCTACGTCACCATCTGACTCAGCACTCCTGGTGCGAAAATCCGGTGTCAACACATGCCCTCCAATTTTGGGATAAAATATCTTTTATTCCAAAATTTGTATCTGTTATCATAACTCCTTCACCGATTTTCGTGCCGAAACTTTCCATCCTTGCACTGTGTGGCTACTCGATTTTTGGGCCATAGCTATTTTCTCTTTATAAAAAACTCCCGCCGGCGGCCACGCGGCTCACTCCTTCCTCGCCAAGAACCCGCACTGCTCATCTTCCTCCTCCTCTCTTCCGAGCGACCATTCGCATTCATTCAAACCCAAATCAGAATCTGCTCAGATGGCCGAATCATCCTCCATGGGTGCCCTTCAGTCCTCCGCATCCGCTTCCATCTCCGCATCTGTTCCGGCGGGTTCATCAGCGGCAGCGCCCTCCACCATGGCAGCAGCCACAACCTCGACAATGGCGGCGGCCATGACCTCGACAATGGCGGCAGCAGCGAGCTCTTCAGCCCCTTCTTCACCGACCCTCTTCGCTTCAGGTTCTTCCTCGGTACCCGCAGGATCAGCAGGAGAAGCGCGCCAATCAATCCCGGAGGTACTTTACTGAATCCGAACTCATTTTCGTATTCTGAAATTTGGCTTTTCAAACTCATTTTCATTTCGCATTTTTCTCTTTTAGGCCATTCATGCTCAAACCCTAATCCCCGTAAACGATGTCCAAGGAGCTTATTTTCTCGGTCCAATGGGAGATCCGGACCCCACTGAGTTTATCAATTTGGAGACCCTGCGCATTCCATTCAAGACTTCTGGATTCGACGTCGATGATTGGAAGAATGCATTCCGCTCTTGGCCGACAGTTCTCCCCGGATGGAAGGATTGGTATCTAAGAGTATCGGCCTCCAAGTCTGCAATCTGGGATAGATCAGACATCGCCCAGTGCATCGGCCTCAGCATCGGACCCATCGCCAAGAACGAGAACCTCCTGATCGCCGCCTCATATTTCTGGTCCGATGCATTGAATGCCTTTCTCTTTGGTCATGGTCCGATGACTCCAACACTGCTCGATGTGGTCATGCTTCTTGGCCTCAACGTCACCAGCAACAAATGCCCTCTCAGGCTCAATATCAAACTCACCCATCACTTCAAGACCAAAAACTCTGGTGGCTGGAAGGGATATATGGAAAATAATCATCGGATCGGACCCGTGACCGACCGCGAGCATGCGGCCTTCTTGAACATGTGATTGGACAGATTCTTCTTCTGCGGCACCACTCTTGGTCCGACGGCCAATTTTCAACACTTAGCCGAGTCACTGGCAGGTGGCAATGTCATCAACCTCGGCCAGTATCTCCTGGGAGCAGTATACAACCTGCTTCATCAAGTCGCCAAGCGCCTGAGGACCGGATCACCCATCACCAATCTTGGCGGGCCATGGTGGTTCATCCAGATGTGGTTGATGCTTCATTTGATCAAGGCTCTCAAAGTAAATATCCGAAAACACCAATTCCCAACGAATAGGCCTGAATCGGAAGAGATCACCTGGCGCCGATGCACTTCGCTCGGTGAAGCTGCCATGGGTTTTCCCGCTGATAAACTATCGGCCAAGGAATCGTCCAAGTACTTCACACTCCTCTATAGAGGTATTGCCGACGACAAGGTGCTCTGGTTCTTGTACGACAATGCTGACGAATACGAATTGCCCTACAAATTCAAGTTCGGCATGATCGTGGAGACGGATTCAGAGGCCCTGACAATCTTCCGGACTTGCATCAATACTCAATTCCTCCCGATCGGCCTCAGTCTAAGCAAGCCAGGGCAATCAACTTATGAGTACTACCATCCAAATCTGGCTGCCCGTCAGTTTGGCATCGGACAGCTCCCGCCCCACCTAGCCTTGACCGATCGAGTCTACCCAAGGGGAAAGGTTGACACCGGTGTAGAATGGGATCGCCTCCTGGAGCTCGAACCTCTCCTTGATCAAACCAACCCAGATACTTTTGCAATCGGCCTCGTAACTCATCGGGCCTTCAACATGTGGTGGGCTGAATGGCGTCAACACTTATTCTGCATCGCTTGCAAGACCTATGTCCGGAAGCTGCACCCTACTTTTAAGGGTAGACCAGAGGTAACACCTGCGAACTCATCCCTTTCCTTTGTATCATTTCATCTTATCAAACAATCTTTTCTTTTGTCAGGATGTCGATCGTTCTCCTCCGACGGTAACTCAATCTGGGAAGCAAGTCGTCTACAGCAACATCTCGCCAGATCCGTGGATCGGCTGCGATTCTCCCACCATCGGCAAGCTCCTGTCGGTTCTTAGTGACAGCAGGAAAAGGAAGAAGCCGACGTCCTCAAAAACTCTCAAGCGTCCGAAGACCGCTCTGGTAAGTTTAAGAACTCATCAAACTCAATTTCTTTCTTCATCAAAGTTAATCCTCTTGCAAATCCAGACCATCGGACAATCTTCTGCACGCCAGTCCAGTTCGACCAAGCCCTCAAGCCCATTGGCTGATGAAGCTCCGGAATCGGACCCACAGAGATCATCAAGCCCCATTCAGATGCAATCAAGCCCGGTCCAAGCACATTCTGCTCACTCGTCTTCATCTGAGAGGACTATAACTGGCTCGCCTCGTCGACCAAGCCCGCCACGCCAAGAAGAACAAGCACAATCAGGCCAAGGTCTTCAAGAAGATCGTCCAGCAACCCCTCTACAGATACAATCTCCTAATTCTGCAGAAGCAACGGTAATTATCGGCCGATTTCTTTAATAATTGATAGCCAATTTATTCTCACTCTTTCTCTTCTAGCAAATCATTCAGAATGTCTTGACGGATCTTGAGATTGCTCAAATAAACATTCAGGGCAGCAATATCAACCCCCCAATCGGACCTGAATAGGAATTAGCCTAGAAACAAGTAAGCATTCTAGCCTGACACGATCAAATCGGCTTCTTTTGATATTGTGTCTGATCATTTCCTTGTTCACAGGCTCAAGATACCCCTCAACCCAGCCAGACCATATCAGTCGATTTTGATCGGCTGCCAACTAAAGAGGAGGAAATCAGTTCTGGGCAAGGCTTGCTGTCCGATGAGGTGAAGGCGAAGCTGCTCGACATATCCGCACTCCTTCACCAAAATATCATCGATCTCGTCCAGGATGCGGAGCCGATTCGTCAGATCGTCAAGACTCTGCGAGGTCAGCTTCCATCGGACTTGGAGGAGGCATTGATACTGGCAGCCTATATAGAGGGTCATTCCTTTTCAGTAATGCAAGCCAACCGCCGGATCACGAATCGGACCTCCCAGCAAGATTTGATCAAATCCAGAGATGACAAACGAGCTCAAGCTGAAGAATCGACAAAATTGATCGAAGAATTATCGGCGCTTCCAGCTTCCATTCAATCAGAGCTTGAGAATCTGCGAGCTAGGGAACAAGCGCTAGAACAAGAACTCATCCAAGTCCGATCAAGTATCCAAGCTAAGACGAAAGAACTTGATGACCTCCTAGCTCTAAAGGCGAAGGCCGAAGAAGATTACAAGACTCACATCAAGGCTGCCAAATAGATCCATAAATCGATCAAACCTGTGGAAGGAGATGCCGAGGCTGACGCCAAGATCATTGCCGATGTCGACAAGATCCACCAAACTGCCCTCAACTTGATAGTTAGATATCTGCAGCCCTGAACACTGAAACTTCTATCTTATGAAGTGGATACGCTGGTAGCCTGCTCCGCCATCGAGCGGCTTGATGATGTGATATACTCTTCTTTTGTTGTATATAGCCCTTAAGGCGATGCATGTCGCATCAGCTTTCATATTTTGTTCTTGAGGCGATGTTCCCATCGGCTTCCAAACCTGACGGACAGCATCGGCTTTACGAATTTACCCAAATGCTAGAGTAGTACTTCTTCAAATACTTCCTGTTCAATGCCTTAGGAAACATTTCTCCTTCAAGCGTCTGTAGGATATAAGCATTGCCAGGAACACATCGGACGATTCGATAGGGCCCCTCCCAGTTTGGTGACCACTTGCCGTATTTGGGATCCTTAGAACCAATCGGCAAAATAACTTTCCACACGAGATCGTCCTCTTTGAACTCTTTCCCCTTAATTTTCTTATCATAATGCCTCGCAACTCTGAGCTTGTTAGCTTCGATGCTCTCCAGAGCGCGCAGCCGACGCACAGCCAAGTCATCGGACTCACTGTTCATAAGCTCCATATATTCGCCGGCCTTTAATTTATCCTGAAGCTCGATACGCCTCGATCCAGTACGAATTTCCCACGGAAGAACGGCTTCATGCCCATAAACCAATTCATACGGAGAAACCTTGATCGATCCATGGCAAGCCATTCGATATGCCCATAGAGCTTCAGGAAGCACAATATGCCATTTCCTCGGGTACTCCTCAATCTTCCTATCAATCAATTTGATCAAACTTTTATTGGAGGCTTCAGCTTGACCGTTGGCTTGTGCATTGTATGGCAATGAATTGATGAGCTTGATACCCATATCAGCAGCAAAATTTCTGAACTCATCAGACGTAAACATCGTGCCTTGATCCGTTGTGATTGTTTGTGGAATTCCAAATCGGTAGACAATGTATTCTCTAACGAAATCAATAATATTCTGGGATTTCACCTCCTTCAAAGGAATAGCTTCAACCCATTTGGTAAAATAATCTGTTGCCACCAATATGAATTTATGCCCCTTGCTTGAATGCGGAAAAATCTAGCCGATCAGGTCAATTCCCCAACCTCTAAACGGCCATGGCTTGATGATAGGGTTCATAGCCGATGCTGGAGCTCTCTGAATATTTCCATATCTCTGACACTCTTGGCATCCTTTATAATATTCAAAGCAATCTTCTAAAATCGTTGGCCAATAGTATCCGTTCTTCCTGATCATCCACTTCATTTTAAACGCTGATTGATGAGCCCCACAAACGCCTTCATGAATTTCTCCCATCAAGACCTTGGCTTCTTCAGGTCCGATGCATCTCAATAGGACTCCATCAACTGAGCGAAAATAAAGCACTCCTTCTACCAAGACAAGCATGATTGATTTGTAGCGCAACTTCCTGGAAGTCTTGACAGAAGAATCTTTCAAATACTCAATGATTTCTTTCCTCCAATCTCCTTCTGGTATCTCCTGCACCATTACATCGGATGTAGGCCGATAGCCAGACGCTTTTTGCGCCAGCCGATTTGCCTCCTCGTTATGATGTCTTGGAATATGCTTAAGAGTTACCAGGGCGAACTGGTCAATTAAATTTTGGCATTTTTCAAAATAAGGCATCAACGCATCCATCTTGCAATCATACTTGCCGAGCAATTGATTAATAATCAACAAAGAATCTCCAAACACTTCAACAAATTGAGCGCCGATTTCTTTAAGGATCTGGAAACCTTTCATCAATGCTTCATACTCTGTCTGATTATTTGTGCACTTCTCAATCGGATAAACAAACTCGAATCTTGCCCCCCGAGGCGAAATAATAAGCAGGCCGATTCCGCAACCATCATTGCAAGATGAGCCATCAAAGAACATGGTCCAGGGAACCACGTCAACCACATCGGCCACCGTATTCATCGGACCAGTCACATCAAACTCCATGGCGCATTGCTCAACAGCATCAACACTAGGTCCACAATGGTCAGCAACCAAATCAGCCATCACTTGTCCTTTCACCGCTTTGGCCGATTCGTATTTAAGATCAAATTCTGTTAAAGCAAAAACCCACTTGCCAATTCTCCCTTTCATGATTGGCATCAACAACATGTATTTGATCACATCCTCCTTGCAGACTACAGTGCACTCGGCCGATAACAAATAATGCCTCAATTTTTCTACAAGAAAAATATAGACAAAGGCAAAGCTTTTCCACATATGAATACCGAGTCTCAGGATCTAGCAATCTTCGACTTAAATAAAATATGACTCGCTCTTTCCCATCAACTTCTTGGATTAAAACAGAGCTGATTGCATGATTAAAAGCCGATAAATAAAGCTTGAACGGCTTACCCTCTTGTGGCGGAATAAGAACTGGCGGATATGCTAAATATTGCTTGATTTCATCCAGCGCCTTTTGATGCTGAGGTTCCCACACCAATTCTTCTCCATCCTTTAACTTTAACAGAGGAGTAAATGCTTCTAATCGGACCGACAGATTTGATATAAACCTCCTTTTTCCAATCAAACTCTGCAATTGCTTCTTGTTTACTGGAGGCTCAATATCGTCAATCGCCTTGCGGTTCCGATCATTCACCTCGATTCCTCTCTCATGAACCAGGAAACCGAGAAACTGGCCTGCCGATATGCCAAAAGCACACTTGAGCGGATTCATTTTCAATCCATGCTGCCTTGTGCATTCCAGCGTCTCCTTCAAATCGGCCAAATGCTCCCGATAACCTTTCGACTTAACCACCACATCATCAATGTAGATTTCAACTATCCTGCCGATCAACTTATGAAAAATATAATTCATAGCACGTTGATAAGTAGCACCGGCATTTTTTAAACCAAAAGTCATAACAACCCATTCATATAACCCGAGAGCACCTGGGCATTGGAATGCAGTCTTGGGGATATCTTCTTCTGCCATAAAAATCTGATTATAACCAGCATTACCATCCAGGAAGCTCATCATTTTATGGCCTGATGCTGCATCAACAAGCATATCGGCCACTGGCATCGGATATTCATCCTTTGGGGTCACCTTGTTCAAGTTCCTATAATCAATGCAAACACGCAGCTTTCCATTTTTCTTATAAATAGGAACTATATTCGATACCCACTCGGCATACCGAGATGGCCTGATAAACTTAGTTTCAAATAGCTTCGTTATCTTGGCTTTAATTGGCTCGTACATCTCGGCCTTGAACCTCCTTGCGTACTGCTTGTGTGGCTGATATCCTGGTTTGATGGGCAGCCGATGCTCAACAATATCACGACTTAAACCTGGCATTTCATAATATTCCCAAGCAAAACAATCAGAATACTCTTTCAAAAGCTTTATTAATTCTTGTTTATACTCGGGTTCCAACTTAGCACTGATATACGTCGGCCTTGGCCTATCACCAGATCCTATGTCTATCTCTTCTAACTCATCGGCCGACGTAAACCCAAATCCTAACTTACCGAATTCACTTCGGTCTTCAAAATCTTCTATATAATCGGCCATTAAAATAAAGACTCAGAGCCAACTGCTTGGATCGGCTGAAGTCCCTGATCGGACACCTTGAGGAAGTCACCATCCCACGTTTTTCCTGACAGGCATTCGATCCCTTCAAACTCCCAAATCGTGGACTCGGCTGTCGCAATGCTAACCGAATCATCAGCTGGGACAATCTCCACATTATTGCCTTGCCACTGAATCAAGCATTGGTGTATCGTGGATGGGACACAGCACTTGGCATGAATCCAATCTCGCCCAAGAAGCATGCTGTAGGAACCCTGTCCATCAATCACAAAGAAAGTAGTCGGCAATGTTTTGCTGCCGATGGTCAACTCTACATGAATTGCCCCCGAGGCTCTGAAACGTTGCCGCCAAAATCCTTGAGCGTCATGTTGGTCTTGATCAGATCATCAATCCCCTTGCCCAACTTGCGGAATGTGGAATAGGGCATGAGATTGACGGCAGCTCCCCCATCAACCAGCATCTTGGTCATCGGCTTCCCATCAACGTATCCCTTGATGTACAGAGGCTTCAGGTGCCGATATCCATTCGCATTTGGCTTCTCAAAGACGGCCTTCTCTGAATCAAGAACTAAGCATGCGGTGGCTTCCTCCAGTTCATAATCAATTTCATCATTATCCTGTTCATCAGGAGCAGCAAAATCAAAAGGCAACATCAAAACCATGTTTACTGGGGCCGATGTGCTTGCTTCATCATCATTGGCCATCTTGACGCACCAAATCTTCTTCTCTTTGGCTAACTCTTGCTCCTGAATCTGCTCACGATGACGGAGCCACTGAACACGCCTCTTCTTAGATCTAGAAATCCCTGATGGGCACCATTGTCCAGGCTTCATTTGAGGTTCTCTAATCCGATCTTGAACTGGAGCTTTTTCTTCCATTTTTTCAGGGCCACGAGCATCAGCCTGGCCTTCATTATTTTTATGGCCACGAGTATCAACCCGGCCTTCATCTCCTTGATGATGATCATCAATCCTGACGCCGATCCGTTCATGAACTGATCGTCGACTTCTCTTAGAAACTCTGTATTCTTCATACTGGAAGCTGCATTCAGGACAATCTGCTTTGGACGGCAATCTGAGCTTCTCGTTCCAGCAGAACACGAAGAAAGGACATCTCCAGTGACCATCATCTTGATCGTACCGCTCATAAGTTTGACGCCAGTCCATATGCCAATCGGACCTGTAGCCGTACTGACGACGATCATCGGGCCTGTCATCAAACTGACGCCGACCGTCGGACCTGTCAACACGTTGGCGCCGATCATCAAACCCTTCATCAAACCGCCTTGCCTGATATTCGCGCCTCTGACGTCGTCGTTCCTCGCGCTCTTCCCACGCTCGGGCTGCTGCCTGCTGCCTTTTGTACTTGTTAATCAGCATCTGGGAAGTCACGCGTGGCCGATATCCACCAGGAGCATTAGATTCACGCCCAAATGCCTGATGATTCCTTCGCAGCTCATCAACAGTGACCTGAACCGCGGGATCAACGGCACCAGAACTCTTGGCGTGGTCCGATGTAAGCACCTTGAACTTCCCCTTTTCACCGGCATCAACCATATTAACGGAAAAAGAGAAATCAACAAAGTTATTAGAAAAGAGATGACCGTCGATCTTCATGGCTTTCTTATTATCTTCGAACTTGATCTTGCCAGATTCGATAGCCAATTGGATCTCCCTTCTGAACACTTTGCATTCGTTCGTCTCATGAGAAGTTGAGTTATGCCATTTGCAATACTTGCGCTTCTTCAACTCCTCGGCCGATGGAATGGTATTATTTGCAGACAGTTGAATAAGCTTCTCACTGAGCAACATGTCAAAAATCTTGTCGGCCTTTGTTATATCAAACCCAAATTTCTCAGGGTTCTGTTTGATCCATGGGAGTGATACCGGCTTTTTGGATTTGGTCCATTCAGCTATGTTGCCATCAGCCTCTTCTTCAGAATCAGAGAGATAGGACACTGGCTTGGAAAACTTTGTGCGTCTCGCCTCCTGGTATCGGACCTCATGAGCTGACACCTTTTGCACCAGCTGTCCCAGTGTCTCAAACTCTTGAGCAGAAAACCTTGATCGGCGCGAGCAAACCCTGGAACGCAAGCTCAGCCAATTGCGCGTCAGATAGCTTCAAACTGTAACACCGATTCCTGATATCATGGAACCGTTGAACATACTCCTTGATGGATTCATCGTTCCTCTGCCTGACAGCAATTAAATCAGAAATTTTCATTTCATTGAGACCAGAAAAGAAATACTTATGGAACTGCTTCTCCATATCAGACCAGCCTGTGACCGATCCTGCTGGCAACGACGTGAACCAAGTAAACGCCGGCCCTGATAGTGACAGAGGGAAAAATCTGAGTCTGAGTCCCTCTTCAGAAGCAGCTTCACCACATTGAGCTAAGAATCGGCTCACGTGTTCAATGGTGGTCATATCATCTTGCCCAGAGAATTTGGAAAAATCTGGCACTCTGTAACGCGGAGGAAGTGGCACTGCATCAAAGTAAGATGGGTACGGATGCCGATACAACCTCGCTTCATCTTTAGTCTTCAAACCGAACTGATTCTGGATCACATCGGCTATTTTCTGTGACCAATCGGACTGCTGTCCTCCGAGTGGTATCCCATCAGCTTGATGCATATCCATTACGTAATTATTGTAATCACCGACCATACGCTGATGTGCAGGAATCTCTGTACGTAGCCTTGCAGCTACAGGTTGCTTTTCTTCTTCGTTCAGAGTCCTAGCATACTTCTCACCATGCGGGCCGACAATAGATCCATCGGCCATCAACAGAAAACCGTTGGCTAGCTGAATAGGTGGTGGAGTCACCGAAATCTGCGGAGCAACGGTCATGGCGCAGTCTTCAGTACCTTTGCCTTTTCCTGACCCTGACACCCCTGCAGAGTCCGGTATAAAGACCGGGCCTTTTAAGCAAATAGCATCATCCACCGCCCTCTTGATGAGGTTGTCCAAAGAATTCACCAAAGTGCCTGACTGGTTAATCAATGCATGATGGACAGCTTGATGAATCATTTCTGTCATGTTGACATGGTACTCCTGGGCGTCAGTTGTTTTCTTGATCAATTCTGGGTCTGGAAGAGCACCTTTGAGCATGGGGCCTGAATGATTACGCACGAATTGATCAAGGCAGAGCATCTCAAATGCTTCAATCTGGGCCTGAACTGCATCTAACTGGGCTTTAGACAGATCGGCCTTCGTAACTGGAATAGTCGGGTCAGAAACCTTGTTCTTGTCAGCCTTGGCTTTCTCAGTAGCGAGCTTAGCAGCAGCTTCCTTTTTGGCAGCGAGCTTAACCGCAGCTTCTTTTTCAGCATCAGACGACATCTAGGAATTTGTCTTACGGGTCCCACCGGGCGTGCCAAAAATGTGTTGACGCGGAAAATCGGCGGTTGTATCCTCAGCGAGCAACACAACAAGGCCAGGGAGATCTGCTTCACTCCGGTGCTGGTCCTACACTTTGTTCAGGTTCGCGACGTGCCAGTCAATTTGACCTATAATTGACAAGGGAATAAACAGTTAAATTACTCTTTGATTGTGTCGGCTCTATTCCAAACGGCAGATGCACGTCGGATTTAGCCATGACCCAATCGGACGTATATCGGCCAATACTAATCGGACCTCAAGATCGGACCTTCATCAATGATATCAATCAGACCGAATCAATCGAACCTCAATCAGACCATCGAATCGGACCTCAAAATCGGACCAATCAGGATCGGACCTTGATTAATGTAACAGATCAGCCTTTGAATAATAAAATAAAGCATAAAACATAGCCGATATGTTGTTCATCTATCTCAATTGCTCAACTGCTACTTCTAACAGATCTATCAACTTTCCGATCTACTTATGTCACTGTTTCGATACGGTTTCACAAACGGATGCAGCGCACATACTCCGGCAACATTGCCTCACGTAATTGCTAACAGATCTAATACGAGATAGCCGTCTCACAACTAATCTAGATGCAAAAGTAACGGATCGACTATGCCTTTGAACAAGATATTAAACAAACAAAGTAAAGCCGATACGTCATCCACCTTGCCTAGTGGCCAGTTTGATTCATCTTATCGGACCATCTAACTAGCCGATCAGACCAGAGCTGTTTCGATACGGTTTCACAGACGGATGCAGCGCACATACTCCAGCTATGATCGGACCAGATAGCTAAACAATCAAACTCAACTCACCAACCCAACAACTAAACAAGATGCTCGCATAGGTAATTAATTAGATTAAAGCAAATAAAGAGTAAAACAGTAACAAGATCGTTCCAATATTCAAAGCTGTCTTTGAATAATCAAGATAAATCTAGCTCCAACGCGGGGAATCTAAATCAAACTCGACACTCAGAGAAGAACCAGATTAAGCTGTAAAGATGAATCAGACCTGGAACGATATTGTAAAATAAGTATTGCTCAAATCGGACTAGAACGAATGCTCATAGTTGTTGAAGAATCAGATTAATTCACATGGCGCAGATCTAAATCAATCTAGCAACTCCAAACAACCACATAAGCTGTCTTCTAATTATCAAGAGAAATCTAGCTCCGACGCAGGGAATCTAGATCAAACCCGAAAACTCGAAGAACAACCCGATAAACTATTAATCATTGAATAATCAAGAAAAATCTAGCTCCGACGCAGGGAATCTAAGCCAATCTTAACTATCCAAAGATAAATTGGTTGAACAGCATAAACGAGAAAGGGCGATGCGCCTCAATTCAAAGCTTATACTAATTCGATAAGTTGACGATCTTACTGGTAAACCGGAGGTCAAGAACTGATGCAGCCCGTTCACCGATGAGTTTGTCGAGATCTACTCTAACCTACTCCTAGGGTTTTGGCGTGAAGCCGGGTTGTATTGATTGTGTGAATAGTTTTTACAATGGACGAAGGTTTATATTTATACCCTGGTCATGAAGAGTCCTGATCGGACTTGACTAACTTGCAGATAATGTAAACTAAATCTACCATAGAATGGGACTCTTAATACGCCTTCTAAAAAGGAAATAGTCCCTGCTCCTGTTACGCTCCCCTTTTAGCCAATGAGTTTTTCTTTATTCGTCGTTAGATCGGACTTCCCTGCTTTATCGGACCCCTTTTCCGCATCGGCTCCCTTCTCCGGTATCACCTGCTTGACCAGTCAACGGGTCCACTGCTCAGTTTCAGCACTGCTACGTCACCATCTGACTCAGCACTCCTGGTGCGAAAATCCGGTGTCAACAAGTTTCTAGGAGCGCGCGGAGCTGTTGGTGAAACCTTCTATCCTCGGGGGTCGCTGTTTCAGGATGTTCGCGGAGCAGGACGGCAGTGGCCGCAAGGTTCTGGGACGCTCGTTTGAAGATCGGGGCGTTGTTGGCGTCGTTGTTGTCGTCGTTGATTATGCGCTGTCGTACGTCCCGCGCCCGTGCGCAAGCGGCCCCTCCGTCCGTGTTTCTCCCGAGCTCGCGGCGGAGTTGCTGCGATCGCCCTCGAGTTGACGCTGCGCCTCGTCGAGCTCCCGTAGCCTGGCCCGCCGAGCATCACCTGCGAGGTCATCCCGGGGCGGTGCTTGGCGAGGGTCGCCCTCCGTCGAGCTGCTATCGGTCCGTATTTCCGGGGTGTGGCACATGAAACACTCCTGGGAGGGGTTGTAGAGCGTTGGTGGAGCCTGGTCCGACCGTGGGTCCGGGTCCCGTTCGTCCGCTGTGCCTCCATCGACAGATGCGGTGCAGGAGTTGAACTTCGTCGGTGGCGGGGTGACCACTGGGTCGTGTGGCAGGTCTGGCTGTCCCTCTGGGTACATGGCACCGTAGTAGTCGAGGAACTCGTCCCAGAGGAGCTGCTCTTCCCCTCCAGCTTCGAGGGCGAGGTTGGTGATCATGTAGGAAATGTTGCGGAAGTGTTCCTGGGTCGGGTTTTGTCCCAGAGCGGCCGCCAAATCTTCGCCCAGCATGTCGAGGATGTATGCAGTGGCGCCCGTCGCGACACGTGGTGGGTCGGACCTCTTGTCGTGGATCGTGGCGGGGCCGTCGTCGGGAGTGGGCTCGGGGCGCAGAAAGGTGGCTCCGATGAGGGGCTCCTCCGACTTGCTGAAAATAAAGTCGAGGGAGCCGAACTGCAGATGAACGCCTGGCACCAACGCGGTGCCTTCATGGTCCATCCAGACCCTGGTGAAGTGAAGCGACACGCGATGGCCCCTACCTGGCGCGCCAACTGTCGGGGTTCTCTACCGCCGGCAAGTAATATTTCTACGATCGCGTGTCAGGGCACTGGATGGTGGCTCAAGAGACACTGGAGATTATACTGGTTCGGGCCTCCGGAGAGTAACACCCTACGTCCAGTGTGAGCCGATGTTCTTGAGTCCAAGTCTGTAGTAGGGGATACAAACTAGTCGGGAGAGGGTGTATGGTCCCAAGTCCCTGTGCAAGGTGTTACAGAGTGGTGTGTGTCCCCGTCTCCTCTCCTACACCTTCCCTCGGTCTCCTTTTATAGTCGCAAGGGGAATAAGGAAGGAGAGGGGTAAAAAAGATGAAATTACAAGGTGAGTTACGGCATCGGGGTCTTTGCCGTCATTTTGCGTCCCGAGCCGTACGAGAGGTACAAATGTTCACTGTAGAAGTTGGTGTTGACGGAATGGGCGTTCCTTCTGACCCGGAGCAGGCAGCGTCCGAGTGGTTGGGGTAGCGGCATCTTGGGCGGGTCCCCGAGTGGTTCTTGGGTCATGGTTGACTCGCACTGTGCATCCTTGGACTCCAGGTGTCCTTACTTGGGCAGGCGATCGTCCTTCTCCGAGACTGTAGCGTTTCTGTTCGGACGAGACGGACACTCCTGTGGCTGCCGTGGTGATGGACAGGTGCCCATCCCATTCTGACATATCAGGCTCCGAATAGGTACGGCCCGGAATGGGTAAAAGCGAGGGGCGGCGCCGAGCGAACCAGTCGGGCGAGGCGGAGACTCGTCGGGCGAGGCGGAGACGTGTTGGGCGAGCGAGTCCTCTCGGAGGTTGCTTAGCCGCGAAGGAGTGGACCAGTCGGGCGAGGCGGAGACTGGTCGGGCGAGGCAGAGACTTAGTCGGGCTGGCCTGGGGCCGCCCGGACGAGGCGGGTCTGTTTGGCTTGGGATATTAGTTTTTGTTTTTGAAGGGTCACTGGATGCCGTGTCGTTGATTTGGGGGAGGGTTGGTCAACCCTGGTTTAGACCCTCGTCAATATTATACATTATTCAATAAGGATAAACACAACTTGTTTATTGACAATTATTTCCCTCAATTTTTGTGGTTATAATAGTTACACAAACTTAAATTAAACGAGTAGAATAAAAAATACTACTAATTTATATACTCTAGCACACAAAGTTACAGATTTACATAATTTCATGACAAGTTCTACAATTATAGTTTTATGATCAAGATGTCAGACCCACACAAAAGTAATATTTCTATTGCTTTTAAAGCATCGTCTTGAAAATATCTATTATTTTTCCAATTTAATGGTAGAGAAATTATCTAAAACTTATTTTGTTTCCATTATTATTCATTCAGTGTCTTTTGATACACACACTACCATATATATTATAAGTTCACATAAAAAAGGACAATAACGTGTGGTATGATATCATTTCCATGTACGAAAATACAATCTTTAAGTAAATAATGCAAAAAAGGGACATGCTAGAAGTTCATGAATAATTTGAGGTATTAAATTTAACTGCAGTTAAAATCTTATAACTGCAAAAATAATAATAGATGTTTTTGAGAAGCTATTTTAATTAATTTTCTGTTTTTTAAAAATATGTTTTCTTCCCGCACATAAGATTTTTGAAGTCTAAACTTTTTGCAGAAAAATTACATATCTTTGTCCTAAATAACTTTTTATTGTCATAGTTTTTAAGAAAAATGTTATCACCTAGTTTTTTTTTTTTTTTTTGACAAGCTTTCTCCGCGGCAGTGCGGCTCGGCCTCTTTAAGCCCGCTTCACTTCAGCATAGGCTGACCAGGCTAATTGTGCCAGTATGGCAAGGCTTACACTATCTCGCGCCATGCCTGGGCTGCCGGCTGAGCTAGTGGACTGGCCCTACCCAGTTTTTCTCTAGTTGTATTACATTAAACAATCTAAAATAATTAATAATTTTCATCGAAATTACTAACTCCACCACTAAACCTATACTTATCGTTATAAATAATCTCAAAATGTAGTTTTCTATATGCTTGTAAGTTACTCCCTCCGTTCCAAATTATAATTCGTTTGACTTTTTTGACCTCAAGTTTGACCCCTTGTCCTATACAAAAAATTATGTAAAATATCACATCTTTTGTTGTGGCTTGCTTTATTAATAAAAGTTTTTCAAGAATGACTTAAATTTGACTATATTTGTATAATATTTTTGAATAAGACTAGCGGTCAAACTTAGGATAAAAAAGACAAATGAATTATAATTTGGAACGATGGAGTACCAATTATGTGTTTGTTAATACAGAAACAAATTAACTCAAGATATATATGCTTTGATGTGAGTAACTGTTTACACTATGTATTAGTATATATGCAGGCAGCAGTGAGTACCTCTAGACTTGGGCAAATTCAGCCAGGCACCGGCAACATTAGGTCCGAGTGCATGGCGCTAACACAACTACACAAAGTACCTTTGATTCGGTAGCTTTAGTCCCGGCCATATTTGGCACTAGGACTAATAGGTGCATTAGTCCCGGTCCAATGGACGGAGCAAGGGAAGGGCATTTAGTCTCAGTTGGAGCCACCATTTGGCTCTAGCAGGGACTAAAGGGTCTGAGTGTGCGACACTAACACTACTATATAAAGGACCTTTGGTTCGGTCCCTTTAGTCCTGGCCGGGACTAAAGGGTGGTGCGCACTTTAGTCCAAGGCAGTGGCTCGAGCCGAGACTAAAGGATGGCGCGCCCTTTAGTCCAAGGCAGTGGCTCGAGCCGGGACTAAAGGACACAACATTTAGTCCCGGTTCGAGCCACTGCCTGGGACTAAAGGGCGTGCCTGTTGACGGTCTTTAAACGCGTCAATTGTGAACCGCAAGCGCACAGATCATCGTAGCTTTTCTCTTAGAGTATTCCATCTAAGGTTATCAATCCGTGGATCGACAATGAACTTACTAGGGTTTTCCATCTAATCTAAAGGATCTATCCTAGCATGAAGGTTGATTGCATATAAAGGGTAAAACCTATAAGATGTGAGTGGAGTGTAGGTTGATCACACCCATGAACATAGGCAAAGATAAAGTGCAACCAAAGGGGTAAACAAGCCTATCGCCTTCTAGTTGTAGTTCTAGCCAATAAGAGCAAGCGCGTCATGCATCTCATCCAAAGCAATCTATAAACTCTTACCTCCGGTCAACCTCCCGCGAACGCCACCTTACATGGGATCACACCCTGTCACGGCACTCCCTATCGGCGTGGTTAGTTACAAGGGCATGTCCACAAGTGAACGTATCTAGATATCATGAAGGGTCGACACACTAGATCTAATCACAATGATTACATAAATCATGCTATGTAGTCTAAACATGTATTAGACTAAGGAACAATCATATTCATGATAGGTAGAAAGCATAGAATGAGTTATTAAGTCGCTAAGAGATCGGATGACATGAAGAACATTACTCATATAATAGATGTGTTTGGATCATCACCACCAAGTACATGCCATTGATGACTCCAACTAGCTCACGAACTCCGCCATGGCACAATCATGCAGGAGGGCCATGACGGCTAGGGTTGGCCTAAGCCATCCCCTAGACAACTTCGAGGACTTGCAGCGGCCGTCGTCTCCCTTTGGTGTATGCCTTAGGTTTCGCCGAGATCTGGTGGATGGATTGGTGTGCCTTCTGGTATCGGGGCTATAAATAGTCCAAGAAAACCCTAACTCGAAGGGGAGATCGAGGCGGCACAGAAAAGGGCTAGGCCGGCCGGCCTAGGCTCTTTTTGGCCCGCCTCGGTCCCATCTTTTGCGTGCGAGCTTCTTGATCCTCCAGGAGTTTAAGTGCCAATGCATGTGGGTATTGGATGTCGGTTGCTTCGGGATAAGATCGGGTCATGAAAATTTCCAAATGTCTGGTCGATTCGCCTTGATCCCGAAGTCATCCGACTTTATCTTTAAGTCTTTGCCCTTGAACATTCTTGGAGATTGGTTTACCATTGATGAGCGTGAACGAGATCCGAAACACATTAGGTTTTGGCCTTCATATTCTTCCATGCTACGCACGATCTTGGTTTTCGTCCAAAGTGCTCATTTATAACTCAAAAACTTGCGTAAACCAAAATCCTCCAAAAATACATGCATATGTAAAAACAGGGTTATTTCACATGCCAAGTAGTGGGTTAGTACATGAATTAGTCCAAAAACTCCACCTAAATAGCAATAAAAAGGTCTCACTAACGAGCGCCAACAATCCCCCATGCTTAAACCTTGCTCGTCCTCGAGTAAGTACAGGATCTTTGCTTACCCAGGAAATCAGTGTTGCCCTTCAATGTCTTCCCTGCACTTAGTTATACATAACAAGACACATTGCTCTCAAGTGTTTTCTCATTTAAAGTTCAAGTTGTGACTAGCTACTCTACATTATGGAAGATAGACTAGCAATAAAGAACATGCCACAATTAAAATAAATGCAATGCTCTTAAGTTTAAGTGAACTTTGGACCTTTATCTTGTTCCATCGTGAAGTGTTTTTCAAAAAGATGCATATCTAACATAAGTGAGATTTTCTTGCAATAGTTCATGGAAACACTCATCTCATCAAGTCGCTCAAACCTATACTAGATTATTTCCATCCTATTCTACTCATATATGAAAGTGGAAGGCTTATTGGAGCTTGGTAGGTAAAAATAATCCCAGCAAAACATTATATCTGAAATATTGTCAAACTAAGAGAAAGATCTATTGGAATTACCGAGACTAGTCAAAAAGGCCATGAAAAATAAATGTTGGAAAGAGAGAGGGATGAAACACACACATTTAGATAGGGGTGGACATGTGCAAATGGCAAATGGATGATCCCGAAGCACAAATGAAGTCCTCGTTATCGGATTAGACATGGTTGAAAAATTGAGTATTAAATTGCCTTCAAAGCACTTGGGATTTAATGAAGCTAAAAGAACCAAGGAGCTTTTTCTTCTTTTCTTTTCTTTTTTCCAACATTTTTTCTTTTCATCATTTTTTTCTTCTTTCTTTTCCACATTTTTTTTCTTTTTGCTCCTTAGAACTTTTTGCAACATAGTACCTACTCAGCATCCTTTCCCCATGTTTAAACGATTGCTCGTCCTCCAGCATAAAAGTGATGGCTATCGCTGAAGTAAGTATCCGTCTTGATCTTTTGGAAAATAATTTGAATCTTCAAGGAGTATCTTCTGGTCAAATTTTGAAGCCATCAGAGGAAAAAAGGGGGTAGGCCGACCGGCATAGGGGTGCTTGGGCCGGCCGGCCACTCTCTGTGGACCTCTGTTCCTTCTGATTTTTCTGCTGCGTACTCTTCGATGCCTCCCAAATTTATGTTCTCTAAATTAAGCTCTTGATTCTTCTGAATTTTCCTTGAGATAATGATCCATACTGAATTATAGGTTGTGGTCTAGGAGGTAATCACAAAAAGATATATTTGGGTTTTTTGGGTGGATATCCAGCGAGGTTTGCAAAGTTTCTAATGTAGAAACTCACAATGCATGGATAGAAAGGCTAGCAAAAAGAAGGTACGCAAAAATAGAATTGCCAGCTTCTTAGTCTTGTACTACAGAATCAATCTTAATCCAACTCATCAAAATATAAGTTTGCAATTCTAAAGGTTTCATCATGGTAGATCATGTATATGTAAAGGTTTTGGTAGGTAGAACTTTGCAAAAGATTCACGAATATAGATAGCATAAGAATCAAGTTTTAAATAAAACAAACAAGTTATAAGGTCATTGGTAAACTTAAATAAAAGAAAATGTGGGTCTAGAATTTAGTCATTTAACCTCCACAAATAAAAGAGCTAGTATTTAATCAATTTAAGATCTTTTAATAGAGAGCAAATGGTCAAGTCATGTACAACATGGTGTAGGTAGAATAAGGCGGCAACTTTCATCAATTTTCCATAAGCAAAGGCATTCAAAATATATCATCGTGGTGAGCACAAAGTGATGGTGATCATTATTTATTGAAAACAAAAACAAAACTAGGTTGTCCTCCTAGAAGCCATGTTATTCGCGAGAGATATATACAAAGATTTCTATGGTTGAAGGCATACATATATATACAAGCATTTAAAAATAGATGAACTAAGAGAGGGTTGAGGAAGAATTTACCATCCTTTCGATGCTTCTAATGAAGTGTAGCGCGGCTTCCCCATGCTTAAGCATTGTGCTTAGCATGGAAGAAGAGTAATGAGCATCTTGTGGTGAACATGATCATTGTACTCCACATGGCCTTTTTCTTTTTGTCCAACAAGTCCTCCCCCATGCTTAGCATGTTGCTAAGCGTGGAAGAAGAAGTTAGACCATCTTGTAATTCTTGAAGTCCTTTTACCATATGTTTGGAGATCATCTTTATGCTAGTTCACCTTTGTTGCCATAATTTTTCTTCAATCCCTTCCCATTGTCGCTAAGCCATGGTCCCAATCATTCTTTGTATCGTTATCACCTCCTTGCTTGTTGCCTACATTGTTGCCTCATCTTCCACGAATTTTTCCTCTACTTCCAGAATAGAATATGTACTGAATCATTGCTCTTTTGCAAAGTGCACAAATTTGTCTTTCCAAGAGTCATCATTCTCCCAAAATGGATTCCGAACAAGAAAGTTATGCATATTTTATTCCAGCACTGCAATCTGTCCTGAGCTGATTTCAGAACGCGCAGCGTCCAACATTTTTGTCATATCTCCTTGTACGGGTCTTCAAATTCGTTGGTCTTGGATGCGTTGGAACGAGAATTCAACGGAGTATCTGAATATTGACTTTTCCTTCGTTGTACATATTTGAACATGTGCAGATTTGTTATGAAAACACAGCATCCATTTCAATCTTTGGAGATGTTAACGATCTTGGTTGCAACTTTGATTATGAATTCATGGGATTCCTTTGTCATGTCTGCAAAGCAATTGAGATGCACAAACTACCCCTGGGTGACGGTTGGGAGTATAAGCAAATGCCAACAACCAATGACATCTCTAAGACTTAACTTGTGGCATAATTAACCTAGTAAAAGAGAAAAATAAAAACCTAATGGGTGTGCGTGTGTGCAAAGTGAGTATGCAAATGAGAGAAAGGTGTATAAACAAAGACAATGTTTTACACCAAGTTCTAAACACCATATTTACAACTAGGTTGTCTAATTTCTTTATAGCCATAAAGATTTGTTAACCAAGGTCAAAACACCATGTCTATCCCAAGGTCAATAATTCTTCATAGCGCAAGAAAAATAAAGCGCATTGCAAAGCTTATAAACCAACCAATGCAATGTAAATTCTAACAAGGCCTCTAAAACTAAATGATGACGGTCCACGATCAAGTCTAAACACCATATTTACACAAGACCGTAAAGGGAAAATGCTCGACGAAGCATTGACATGGATATGAAAGCATTCATCATGAAGCTTTGTGAAAGAGCCAAACTAACAAATGCATGATGGAATGATGGAATGAATGCAAAATGCAAATGCAAAGAGTTAGCAAAAGCAAGCGTCAGCAAAGGCCGAAAAGATTTTTGATGTTGTTCCACAATCGATTGATTCAAAAAGTAATTGCTTAGAGCGACAAAGCTTGGCCAGCCACTTCACAAGAAGTGAAGCATTGTCGACAAGAAAATCATTCATCGAAATGAACCGAACAACCTAGCTAACAAGGTTTAGGGGAAGGTTCAAGGGTATCCTATATTTTTGGCTTAAGACAAGAATTTTTAAGAGAAAAATCAAGTTTAGAAATTCTACCTAAGGTGATTGAAAACAAAAATAAAAACAAAGGCAATTTTTTTGGCTGGAAACAAAACCTATGGTTTTAGGATGGCTATAGGTATGAGAGGTTTTTCTAAGGGTTTAGGATCTCATACGGAGGCTAATCAAAGTTTTCAGTTAGAACAAGAAATAGAAATAGACTTGGCAAATCTGAATAGTACAGCAAGCCAATCAACACAAGTCAGTCCTACCCTTGTTGGCTCCCGTTTTTGGCTGGGGTGATAGAAAGGCTTAGGTGGGTTTAATAAAAGATTAGATCAAAACAAAATATACAATGCAAGAGTGAGAACAACATGGCATAAAGTACAACACGAGGTGAATGAACAAAATGACATGACATGATATGGTGGTCTAAAAACAAAACAAAAGTTAGCCTAAATTAACAAGCCACAAGTTTAGAATCAAAGAGTGGTGTCATACTTCATATTTCTCTCTAAAAAGACTCTAAAGACTACTAGCAATAGGCACACAAAAAGGGTCTATAAGTTTTCCAAGATTAAAAAATGAAGTGCTCTCTTAATAATATTTAGATCATACAACATAAAGTTGTGGTATTTATTAGAGCAATGGTACAATGTTACTTGATGGTTCGATTAAAGAGCACAATATAGACCGTCATCTTATATAGATAATAAATAAAAAGATCGGGTTGCCTCCCGAAAAGCACTTCATTTAAAGTCGCAGAGCTCGACTTTTCACCTCGATTATGTTCATGCGAAGCCATGGTCTTTTGTGCGAGAATCCAAAATATCCATGCAGCTTGAAGTCACCTGGTGTAACCCGTCGTGGTTTGCTTTAGACATTGCGTCGAATGTACCCTTATTGTGTCTTCATATGCCAATGTTGTTGGGGTCTTTCTTTTGTTCTAAGCTTCTGAATTTGATCATGCACGCTTCATGAAAGTATTGCCCAAGCTCCTCTTCATTATTATCATCGTTATCTCCTCTATCTTGTTCTCATCACGTTGCTCCTGCCTCTTCTTCATGGATTTTCTCCTGCGTCCAGAATATAACATATACCAAAATATACCTCTATTGAAAATTTAATAAAATTACCTTTCCAACGATCTTAAACGGAGTTCAAATAAGAGAGTTGTTATGCCCATTTTACTCTAGCGTTGCGTGCTGTCCAGAAAATTTTAGAATGCACGACCTTCGATGTTTTGATCATAACCGCCTGTAGGGGTCTCCGATTGACCTGATTCTTGATTAGTTGGAACCAGAACTTCATGGGGCTTTAAAATATCCAAAAATATTCTGTTGTTTTCTTTAGAGGTTGCACAGAATTTTGATTCAAACAGTACCTTCTTGTGAATTGATCCCGAGATGTTGATGATCTTGATGTTGTGGTCTTTGAAGCGTCGTGTTGTGCATCCTTAGGATTCAAGGTCATCACCATTGATTCACTAGTGATTGGCATAGCTCCAATGATGTGTCTTTTTTATAGTTCTTGCTTTACCCAAGGTGCCAGAATCATAGGGTCTCTTGTGCTTTGTGTCGATCATCTGAGCGGTTTCCTTCGTTGGTAGCATCACTCAATTAAAAACTTCTTGAGCATCCTACTGGAGAAGATGATAGTGTCATGGTGCTTCTAATTTTGCTGCCCCCAGCCTTGATCAACTTCAAATCATCATCTTTCGTGCATAAAGCCCTCCAATCATTCTTTGACATCAACATCACCTTCTCCATTGTTTGCTGCCGCCTCTTCTTCATTGAATTCCTCTTCATCCAATGCAGAACATGTACCAAAATTCTACTCCATTGTAAGGCGCATAATTTTATCTTTCCAACAAGTGGTCATTCACCCCAAATGAACTCCAGATGAAAGAGTTATGCTCGTTTTACTCTGGCTCTACATCTCATCCCAAGAAATTTCAGAACGCGTAGTGTTGAAAGATTTTACCATAACTCTTTGCACCGATCTCCAAAATTAGTGATTCTTTATGGATTGGAAAGGACACTTGATGGAGCTTCATAATATTCTATTTTCTTCCATGGCACATCTCTGATCTTGGGACTCAAAACTGATCACAACAGCAATGCTTCAGAGATGTTGATGATGCAATCTCACGACTTTCTTTTGGGCACGATTCAACACCTATAGCTTAAACAAGCAATCCTCCAAGAAACATTTGTCTTAAAAATTAATTGACACGGTGGCATACCTTGTTTACCATCGATTTCTTTGGGTGTGGACTCAATAGTGGATGCTAGGCCACTAACAAAGTTAGCACTTACCACTAAGGAGCGGATGTTCATGTAATCGCCATCTTGTCGGAGTGTGTTTGGACTTGTTGAAGCCCAAGCTTAGTGTCTAGATTTCCACCTGCTTTCAAGGACACAAACAAGAAAACAAGGGTATATGCAATAATAAAAATTAGGGTTAGTCCAAAAAATTAGATAGATCACCCTAGGGTTCGAGTTGCCGATTCCCGGCAACGGCGCCAGAAAAGCTTGTTGACGGTCCTTAAACACGCCAATTGTGAACCGCAAGTGCACAGATCATCGTAGCTTTTCCCTTAGAGTATTCCATCCAAGGTTGTCAATCCATAGATTGACAATGAACTTATTAGGGTTTTCCATCTAATCTAACGGATCTATCCTAGCATAAAGCGTTGATTGCATATAAAGGGTAAAACCTATAAGATGTGAGTGGAGTGTAGGTTGATCGCACCCATGAACATAGGCAAAGATAATGCGCAACCAAAGCTGTTAATGAGCCTATCGCCTACTAGTTGTAGTTCTAGCGAATAAGAGCAAGCCTATCATGCATCTCATCCAAATCAATCTTTAAACTCTTACCTCCAGTCAACCTCCCAAGAACGCCACCTTACATGGGATCACACCCTGTCACGGCACTCCCTATCGGCATGGTTAGTAACAAGGGCACGTTCACAAGTGAATGTGTCTAGATATCATGAAGGTTCGACATACTAGATCTATTAGACTAAAGAACAATCATATTCATGATAGGTAGAAAGCATAGAATGAGTTATTGAGTCGCTAAGAGATCGGTTGACATGAAGAACATTACTCATATAATAGATGTGTTTGGATCATCACCACCGAGTACATACCATTGATGACCCCACTAGCTCATGAGCTCCACCATGGCACAACCACAAAGGAGGGCCATGGCAGCTAGGGTTGTCCTAAGCCATCCCCTAGACAACTTCGAGGACTTGCGGCGGCCGTCGTCTCCCTTTGGTGTATGCCCTAGGTTTCACCAAGTTCTGGTGGATGGATGGCTGTGCCTTCTGGTATCGGGACTATAAACAGTTCGAGGAAACCCTAGCTCAAAGGGGAGGTCGAGAAGGTGCAGAAAAGGGCTAGGCCAGCTGACCTGGGCCCCCTTGGGCCGGCTAGCCTGGGCTCTTTTTGGCCCACCTCGGTCCCATCTTTTGCGTGCGAGCTTCTTGATCCTCCAGGAGTTTAAGTGCCAATGCATGTGGGTGTTGGACGTCGGTTGCTTTGGGATAAGATCGGGTCTTGATAATTTTCCAAATGTCTGATCGATTCGCCTTGACCCCGAAGTCATCTGACCTTGTCTTCAAGTCTTTGCCCTTGCACATTCTTAGAGGTTGGTTCACCATTGATGAGCGTAAATGAGATCCGAGTCACATTAGATTTTTGCCTTCATATTCTTCCATGCTACGCACGATCTTGGTCTTCGTCCAATGTGCTCATTTATAGCTCAAAAACCTGCGTAAACCAAAAACTAAAAAGGTGTCACTAATGAGCACCAACAGCACCACCCTTTAGTCCCGGCTGGTGGATCCAGCCAGGACTAAATGGAGCGATTAAGTCCCAGTTGGAGCCAACCAACCGGGACTAATATCCCCCCTATAAAAGAGCTTCTTCCTCCCCCAGCCCGGCCAGGCCATGAACACAGAGCTCGTTCTTGGCGCCGACCAGGTTTAGGGGGGAGCTCTTGCCAGTTGTTTCCACGGTTTTTGAAGATTTAGCTCCTCCAAGTGGTCCAAAAGGACCACATCTTCATCCTCTCATCTTCCACGGATAGTATTTTTTTGTTTTATCCTTTGTACAGAGAGAAATATGAGTTTTGTTAGATTGGAGAGATGGGCAAATTTTGTCTTTTTAAGCACAATTGAGCTATGGATTTCTTGGTCGTTTCCATTAATAAGTTTAGTTTTTTCTACATAGAGAAATTCTTGCTTAGTATTTAGTTTTTATTTTAGTTTTGTTATTTCAATTCGTATTTAGACTTTAGTTATTTATTGTAATTAATTAGAGACTAATATATTGCATAAGTAATTTCTTGGTAGTTTCCATGAATAAATATTTCAGAGTTGACGATGTTATTTATTAGCTTAGTTAATATTCATTTTAGCTTTGTTATTTATTAGCTTTGTTTAATTTTCATTTTTTGCTTAGTTATTACCTTAGTTAATGGTCATTTTAAATATTAGCTTTGTGGTGCATAGTTAATATTCATTTAAAATATTAGCTTTGTGAATTAGCTATGTGGTGCTTGGTTAAAATTACTTTTTGACCTAGATATAAATAAATTGGTTAAACATGTAGATGAGTTGGCAATGGATGTATAATGCCGACAGACGTTAAGCTGAATTCATTAAAGGCACGAATTATTTCCTAAATGTGGCCGAGCAAAACAAGAAGAATGGCTTCATGTGTTGTCCTTGCGGCGTCTGCAAAAACCAAAAGGATCACAGTTCAAGGAAGGTCCTTCACACCCACTTGATTAGACATCGTTTCATGCCTAACTACAGTTGTTGGACCAGCCACGAAGATAGAGGTATTATAGTGGAAGATGATGAAGATGAGATTGATGACAACAATCTTGGATTTGCTGTATATCGCTCCTTTGCTGATACTGCAATGTGTGATGCTGAGGAAGAGACCAGAGAAGATGTGACTACCGATGATCTTGGTCAGATGTTGCAAGATGCAAAGGACACAAGCGAAACTGAGAAAAAGAGGCTAAAGTTCCAGCGCATGTTAGAGGACCACCACAAACGTTTATACCGGGTTGCAAAAAGGGACTCAAAAAACTAGGGAGCTCACTGGATTTTCTGCAATGGAAGGCAAAAAATGGTGTATCAGACAAGGGGTTTGGTGAGTTACTAAAAATCGTAACGAAGATGATTCCTAAGGATAACGAATTGCCCTCGACAACATATGAAGCAAAAATGCTCGTTTGCTCACTAAGGTTGGAGGTGCAGAAGATACACACAAGTCTGAATGACTGCATCTGTACCGCGATCCCGTGTACGAGAAATTGGATGCGTGCCCGATTTGTGGCGCCTTGCAGTACAAGATTAGAAAAACGACCCTGGTGAGGTCGAGGAAGCGCCGCCCAAAAAAGTGTTCTTGCCAAGGTCATGTGGTATGCCCCTATAATACCATGTTTAAGGCATTATTTCTGAAACAAAGAGTATGTTGGAATGATGTGATGGCACAAAGAAGAGCGCAACCGAGACACAAACTTGAGGCACCCTGCCGATGGGTCCCAGTGGAGAAAGCCGAACATTTCAAGACTTTGCAAAAGGTCCAACGAACATATAGTTTGCTTTGAGTATGGACAGCATGAATCCTTTTGGTGAAATGAGCAGTAGCCATAGCACTTGGCCCGTAACTATGTGTATGTACAATCTTTCTCCATGGCTCTGCATGAAGAGGAAATTTATGATGATTTCTGTGCTTATCCAAGGTCCGAGGCAACCTGACAATGACATTGACGTGCATCCTAGACCATTGGTTGAGTGTTGTGGGGTGAAAAGGGTGTATGTATGTGGGATGAGCACAAAAAGGAGGAATTTGAATTACGAGCGTTGCTGTTCATAACCATCAACGACTGGCCGGCTCTTAGTAACCTATGAGGACACACAAACAAGGGATATGGCCTGCACACACTATTTAGATAATACTAGAAACATTTATTTGAAACATTGCCGGAAAGTTGTGTACATGGGTCATCATCGATTTCTTCCTGTCAATCATCCGGTAAGAAAGAAAGGCAAGCATTTCAAAGAAGAGGCAGATCGCCGTCCCATGCCTATGCATCGTGTGGAAAGTACATATTTGCTATGGTAAAAGAATTAAAAGTTGTTTTTGGAAAGGGGCCAGGTAGCCTTACTGTTCTTAACGATATTAATGGGTTGGCACCCATGTTAAGAAGATGTGTATATTTTGGGAGCTATTGGGAAGTCATAAAGGTTCGCAACGCCATTGACGTCATGCACCAGACGTATAATCTTTGCATCAACTTGATAGGCTTTCTAGGTGCTTATGGGAAGACAAAAGATACACTGGATTCACGCCAGGATCTCCAAGATATGGAAGAACGAGATGTCCTACATCCAAAAGAGAGGGAGAATGGGCAAAATTACTTGAGTCCTGCCAGCTTCACTCTTAGCAAAGAAAAGAAGGAAAGCATGTTTGAATGCCTCAATAGTATCAAGGTGCCCTCTGGATACTCATAAAACATTAAGGGAATATTAAATATGCCGAAGAAGAAATTCATAAACTTGAAGTCTCACGACTGCCACTTCCTCATGGCACAGTTGCTACCAGTTGCATTGAGGGGAGTTCTGCCAGAGAATGTATGATTAGCAATCGTAAAGCTATGTGCATTTCTCAACGCAATTTCTTAGAAGGTATCGATCCGGACAATCTACTGAAGCTGTAGGTTGATGTGGCCTAGTCCCTAGTGAGCTTCAAGTTGGTATTTCTACCATCGTTCTTCAACATTATGACACATCTACTATCTCATCTTGTCAGAGAGATTGGAATTCAGGGTCCTGTCTTCTTGCACAATATGTTCCCTTTTGAGAGGCTCATGGGAGCCCTAAAGAAATATGTTCGTAACCGTGCACGACCAGAAGGATGCATATCAATGTGGCTCAGATTTTCTATGTGAAGGACATGTCTAGCAAACAAACAAGTCAAATGAGGGCAAAATAGACACGTTAGAGGATTATGAAAAGTTTGACGAGATTCCTCCCTTCGTCGTGGATGTTGACCTAAGCAGACTTTTAGCCAATGAGGATGTTCCATACGCACGTAGTGATCATAAGCAAGAGACATTCGTGAAAAACAAGACCATTACCATTGTAGATCATGACATTTAATGTATTGTTAGAACCATTATGTAAGACATTGAGCATGCAGTGTTCTACTATTAATTTATGTTTATGTGAGGGAGTTGTATCATAATTTTCTCAACCCGCATCTCATCAAGATCGTAAGAAACTAATTTAATTATATATTGGCTAAAAAATAATAAATAAATAGTAAATGAATTAGACACAATATTAGTCATATTAGCACATCAAGTAAATAAAATAAGAAACTAATTTAATTATATATTTTCTAGCTAATAAATAATAATCATAATATCACTCATATTAGCACATCAAGTAAACAAAATAAAAACCATATTTAATTATATATTTTTGTGTGTGGAATAATAATAATAATAATAATAATAATATCACACATATTAGAACATGTATTAAATGGAATAAACTTGGGTATTAAATTTGTAGTAAATGGATTAAACATATTAAAAGCGAAAAAGACCCTTTAGTCCCGGGTCGAGCCATGAACCAGGACTAAAGGTGTTGGTGTTCGCGACCTTTAGTCTCGGGTCGTGGCTCGACCCGGTACTAAAGGTGGTTTTAGTCCCGATTGGAGCCACCAACGAGGACTAAAACCCCTGCCATCCCTTATATGCTCTCCCTCCCCCATCCAGCCGAGCAGAACGACATAAGTTGCTCGTGTTCATGGCGCCGACCGGGTGAGGGACGAGAGAGCCTCTCAATCCTTTCATATAGTTTTTTAAGATTTTCACTCTCCCAAGTGTTTCAATGACCGCATTTTTACCTTTCAATCTTCTACAGTTAGTTTTTCTTCTTTATTCCTTTGTAGACAGCAAAATTTGAGCTCTTTGTATTGATGAGATTAATGAATTTTAGCACAATATTGAGTTACAAATTTGTTGATAGTTTGCATTAATAGATGTTTGTTGAGGTGAAGATGTTGCTTAGTATTTAGTTTTTTTATTTTTAGTTTTCTTTTTTCATTTTGTATTTAGAGTTAGTGATTTATTCAATACTGAACTATGAATTTGTTGGTAGTTTGCATTTAATAGATGTTGTTTACCTGAAGATTTTGCTTAGAATTGAGTTTTTTTAATTTTTAGTTCTGATTTTCTATTTAGTATTTAGATATTAGTAATTTATTCAATTTAATTAGAGATATCGCTTTATGCTTGTTGCTATTATTTATTTAGGACAATGCCGAGGAGACAACGTCAGGTACCTCGTCGTGGTGCATGGTTAGATGGTCATGTGTACATGCCACAAATAAACCCGCCACGAGAAGCACACACTCCTGGTCTTGTTTACACTGCAAACACCATTGAAGTGTCCGTGCCTAATGAAGCTCATTTTAGTTGGGTAAATTATCTAGTGCTGCACTTGTTACATGTCAATATATTGATTATTTTATAGAATTTATTAATTTGGGTTACTACTATCGTAGATTAGTTTTTTCTGTGAGATGATTTAAAGATGTAGTAATGGGCATCACTGAGCAATGCTCATTGGTTTACAGAGAGGTCAATGTGAATACGAGAAGGATTCCCATTTCTGTTGAGATTGAGCCAAATGCCTTACGTGACCCAAACCGGGTCCAAGCTGTGCATATCAACGTCCAATCGGATGCCTGGCAGTAGGAGCATATTGTGGCTTGTGATGTTGTAAGGCAAGCAGTGTACCGAATGCAATTACTGGCTGGACACATTTTTCCAGACTATAGCTACTTCAAGATAAATGCTCTTGAGGCGGGTGGCCTCTCCGTAACACAAATGCCTAAATCAATTATCTCTACATATGAATCCATCTATATAAGTTATATTAACTATGATTTATTTGAATTTTATTATGAATGTTATTAAACAACATACCTTTGTTACTTTTTTATAGGAAGACCAATACTGTGGATACATGCATGTGCCCTCCGGTTTACGAGCAATACTAAATCAGGTACTTGGGTACCTACAGTACACATTCACTAAGCCATATTCATATCTGTTAATGGTGGTTTTCAAGTGGACACAACCTGACATATTTGGACGCAACTAGAACCACAAGGCACACAAAAATTTATGGAGACATTTTGAATAAACACTATAAGGCGGTTGACAGTGCGTACATATGGGCACTTGATTACGTTGATAAATATCTAGGTGTCGAGATTGTTGACATAAACTATCCTTTTTATCTCATGAAGAAGCATGGCGTTGACGGAAATTAATTGAAGAATTAATATATTAATAAGCCATACTATTATTAAGTGTGTTAGACTTTTATGTATCATGTTGTAATAAAAATTTTTATAATTAAGTGCATTTTCACTTCCTATGCAAATCCAGCTCTCTTTTGGTTTAGTTTTAGTTGTTTTACTAAATAGACTAATATGCATTCATACAATATCATTATTACCAAAACATTGCAAAAAATAATAAATAATATTTGCTTATATTAGTGCTTATAAAATTTACTAAATATGCTAATACGAGTGATATTATCTTGGTTTATTTAATATTAGAAAAAAATTGATAATTAAACTAGTCTCGGGTCGTAATATGGGCCGGGGCTAAAGGGGTTGTGTTTTCGCGTCCCGCGTGAAATGGGCCTTTAGTCCTAGGTCGTAATACGACCCAGACTAAAAGCAACCCTTTAGTCCCGGGTCGTATTACGACACGGGACAAAAGGGGAGGTTATATATCCCCGGCGTCTTCTCCTTCCTCCCTCTCAACACTTAGCCGTCACTACTGGAGAACTCGCCATCGGTCACGGTTCGTAACCCTCATAGGTACCGGTTCTGGAACCGGTACCGCGACACCGTGACTGAAGGGGGCCGGCCTTTGGTACCGGGTCCAGAACCGGTACCAAAGGGAGCCTTTGGTACCGGTTGGTAACACCAACCGGTACCAAAGGACCCCCCCCCACGTAGGCATGCGGGGGAGGACACCAACCGGTACCAAAGGCTGTTTTTGTTATTTTTTTAAAATGTTTGATATTTGGGTTAGTTATATACAAATCTACGCGTCTACGTGTCTGCTCGTCATATGTCATATGTCGTACACGATCTTTCACGCAATAAGATTGAAGTCGTCGCAATTGTCAATTGATTTTGACCCGACTTTGATTGCATTTTTTTCGAACATTCACATATAAACATTTGAGATCAGCCAATACAAAAGTTAGAGCATTTAAAAGTTATTTACAATTAACGAGCAGAACTGGAAGAAGGAGCGGAAAGGGAGTCCAATTGAGCGATAGCGCTTCCGTCATGGTGGTACTCTCCCATTGGACTTATAACTTGGTCCATAATGAATCCAAATAGTTGGTCCGCAATAGCTTTTGATTTTTGTTTCATTGGGAGCACTTGATGGTAAAACATCCTCTGCATTAATCACAAATGACAACATTCATTCATATAATAAATAAATTTTGCATGTAATCATTTCTATACAAGTAACTAATAATCATTCATTCATATAATAAATAAATTTTGCATGTAATTATAAAATTTCCTAACACATTCATTTCTAAACAATAACTAATAATCATTTCAAAACAATAACTAATAATCATTTCTAAACAATAATCAATAACTAATAATCATTTCTAACCAAGTAACAAAGTTTACATAAAATAACAAAGTTTACATGAATTAACAAAGTATACATGAAATAACAAAGTATAATAAATATATTCATAATAAATATACACTAATAATCATATTTCCATATACACTAATAATCATATTTCCATATACACTAAAAATCTAATGTCCATATACACTAATAATCTAATTTATATATACACTAATAATCTTATTTCCATATACACTAATAATGTAATTTCCATATACACTAATAACCTAATTTTCATATACACTAATAATCTTATTTCAATATACACTAATAATCTAATTTTCATACACACTAATAATCTAATTTCCATATACACTAATATTTCCATACTAATAATCTAATTTTCATATACACTAATAATCTATTTTCCATATGCACTAATAATCTAATTTCTATATACACTAATAATCTAATTCATACCATGAGTTCTTCTTGAGTCGCTTTTTTGGGAGAAACAAAGGTATGGATCCACTGGCAGACGTAGTATCCGCATAGATTCGTCCCTCCTTCCTGTCTGGCACACTGAAAGTGGAGAAGAATAAAGTTAGACGTAACAACTATATATTAGTGTGATTTTACGAGATATGCGGGTACACCAGCCACGTACCGGAAAGTCCGTCTTCACATCCAGTTTTTGTTTGAAATTTCCTTTTTGTTTCGCACAGAAACGTGTCAATGCCATGTCAATCAAGTCTAAAACTGCTTGGTAATCCTCTTTTTCTTTCCGCAGTGAGTCCATGACAATAATTTGACCGGTGTTTATGATTATCACAAGCAGTATCCAGTGGAAGCTGTATATATATATATATATATATATATAAAATACATGCACAAGTATTGACAACAAAGTCTTAAAGTTATACATACATAGAGAGAAGTACTCACGTGAAATTGTATGGCAAAAGAATGTAAGTCTTGCTTCTTTGTCTCTCCAGGTACAAGTATATGTTGTCCACCGTCTCTAGTGACTTACTGGCTACAGTTACGGCATTTACCATGCATGGATCCATGAAGCCGACATCATCATACGATTTTTCGCGGCATGTATGGATCTCCATCCTACATGACAAGAATAGATTGTTATTGTTGAAAATTATAATTAAGAAAGCAAGTATTGCGAGAATAGATCAGTGAAAGAAACTTACACAACCCAGCAGCTCATCAATGAGAGGTCTATGGCATCTTGACGGTACAACTCATACACATCCTTGAAATCCAAAATCAAGAGACTATGCCCACGGAAGTAATCACGGTCTTTTATCAAAACGTTGAGCATCTGTCTACCCTTTTTGGACACCTTCATGTACCACTCATGAAATCGGAACGCTTGAGTGGTTAGGGACTTCAAAGAATCTGGGGGCACCAATGGTTTGCCATATTCAAATTCCCAAATTTTCACTGGTGTTGCCTTAGGAATTTCGCCCGTGCCCGATAAAAGTTCTGCCGCTGAGAGGCCTGTTTGCGCGCACAACAACGCAAGCTGTTCTTCATCATATTCCTGTTGCCCTTGTGTCCTCCTAGCCGAGCTCTGACCAACTTGTTTCTTCTTAGGAGTGGCCGCCTTCTTCACCGAGGATCCACTGCTGGCTTGTTGTTTCTGCTTATCATAAGACTTTGCAAGCTGGCGGTCATAGTCAGAGAGCAAAAATCTCTTCTGATTCGCCGCGCTCATTATTTTGAAAAATGTCTTCGCTGTCGGATCTATGGGCACCGGCTTCTCTGGCTCATCTGGTTTGAAATGCTCTTTGACCTGGGCTGCGACCACCAAAGCAGTTTCCTCGTCAGTTTGGTCGTAAGGTAACTTCTTCCTTATGGCGGCCAACTTTTCTTCTTCGGTCGTAGGCTCTTTCTCCACCGTTTGGCGCTTCTGGCGAGTAGTCCGCCGTGGGGGCGGAGCTTGGCGCTTTGGCGGATGCCGTGGTGGTGGAGGAGGAGACCTGTGTGAGCCGGCATCATCCTGACCTGGAGGTGGCAGCTCTGGGTCATCCTCGGCCCTTCTTGAAGGTGACGGTGGCTGCGGGGGATCCCTGGGTGGAGTAGCTGACGGCCCTTGACTGCCAAATTTGACGTAACGCTTCTTTCATAAAATGATACTGCCGTGGGCAGCATCCGCTAACGTCTTTTCTTCGTCGCCACCTGGGATGTCGAGCTCCAAGTCATCATATCCTTCACAAATCTGCTCGACCCCCACCTTGCAGTAGCCACATGGAATCTGTGCCCCATGAATGGTCTGCCCTTGCTCCACCGGATAAGCCATACCGTAAGCCACCTTAGTGGATAAGTTCCGGCTTGGTATATGAAGCTCACATGGCGTACACAGAGTGATTTCGTCCACTGGATAGCGAGCACTCTCGTCCCCGGCATCGGCAGGTGGGAGCTCTGTGGAAGCAACACTGCTGCGACATTGGGAGGGCGGGCTAACACCATCAGCTGATCCACCAGCTGGTACATGTACTATTCCCGGCACCGTCTGCCCTTGGCTCAGCAATGTCTGTAGCTGTCTAGACACCATGTCTGGGATGCCGGCCTTTGTCTCCCGAAGCTCTCTTTCCAAGTTCTCCACTCTTCTCTCTTGTGCGGCCTTAGAGCGGCTTCGACTCCTGTATGTGTCACTGTTCGCAGGGAATGCAGCCTTCCACGGGACTACGCCGACACCTCTAGCTCGTCCGGGATGTTCGGGGTTCCCCAGAGCCCTTGTTAGCTCGTCGTTTTCTCTGTCGGGAACGAATGTCCCATCGGCTGTCTCTTGAATGACCTTAAGGATAGCAGCGGCTGCCTCTTTTACCTCATCGCTGTATATAAGCGACCCATCGGAAAGATCCAGAGTGCCACCATGAGCGTAGTACCAATGCCTTGATCGCTCGGGCCAATTCATTGTCGCCGGCGTGATTCCCCTGGCAACCAAATCTTCTTCCATCTTGTCCCAGATAGGAATTTTCTTATTATAGCCAGTTGGTCCAAGAGAGTGGAAGTATCGTTTCTTCGCGGCATTGATCCTATTCTGTCGCGAGTTCTTTTCACCTAACTCCGACCGCCTGTACTGCACGAAGGAATCCCAATGACCCCTCAGCTTTGGGTAATCATCAAAGTTGGGTGTCAGGTTCTTCTCCGCATATTTCTTGTACATGTTTTTCTTCCATGTTTGAAATGCAGTACACATCATCTTTAGAGCCCAATTTTTGACTCTTGCCTCTGAACCTTGAGGCACCGCGAAATGTTCTTGCAGACTGGCCCATAGCATTTCTTTCTCTGATTGCGGCACGTATGTAGCATCATCGCAGGGTTTCCACCTCTGCAGGCTGATGGGCACGTGGTCTCTCACTAGAACACCACACTGATTGGCCATCTTTATAGCAGCTTTCTCTGGCGCAACTGGCCGACCATCTTCTGCCACATCAGTGATTACAAGTCTGCCCTCTAACTTCATGGTTGGGCCACGTTTCGTCCTCTTCGATGATGAGGACCCAGAAGGCTGTGAGCCTGAGGGCTACACGTACGAGAAAGAAATGTATATATTAAGATTTCATGCTTGAATATATATATATTCGATATTGACAATATGTATACATATATACCTCCTCGGCCCGAACACTTCCAGCGGCAGGTTCTTCCATGCCATCACCTGACATATTCAGGTATTGGCTGCCATCGTCACCACCTGCCTCCTCGTCGACGTCGAGAAGGTTTGTGGCACGTGCACTGCCTTTTGCGATTTCTTCCATCATATACACGTTCATTTCCTCTTTTGTCATATTCATTTCGTCTTCCGTCTATCAAATATACATGAAATAACAATTATATCAAATTCGATCAAATTCTATCAAATTCTACCAAATTCGATCAAATCCTATCAAATTCTATCAAATCCTATCAAATTTGATCAAATTCTATCAAATTCTATCAAATCATATCAAATTCTATCAAATTCTATCAAATCCTATCAAATTCTATCAAATTCAACCAAATTCTATCAAATTCTACCAAATTCGATCAAATTCTATCAAATTCTATCAAATTCTACCAAATTCGATCAAATTCTACCAAATTCGATCAAATTCGATCAAATTCGATCAAATTGTATGAAATTCTATGAAATTATATCTTATTCGATGAATT